>CM035427.1:106608837-107076337 GCA_020310875.1 Ceratopteris richardii
CCTACTTCAGAGAAGATTCGTTGGGATGACAAAGATGCTCAGGCACATGCATTGATAGCTTTGTCTGTCAAACATGCCATTATCCCTCACATTTGCTCTTCTAGAACATCTAGGGATGCTTGGGATACACTTACCACATTGTACCAAGCTAGGAATGAGGCTCGTGTTGCTTATCTCCGAAAACAGTTGGAGAGTGAGCACATGAATGAAGGTGATTCTATGGACAATTTTTTGACAAAGATCGAAGACTTGAAGGAACAGTTGATCTCTGCTGATGAGGTTATACCAGATAGCTCACTTATGCAGACTGTTCTGAATGGTCTTCCTCTTTCATATCAAAGTTTCGCTTCTACTCTTCGATTGATGATGAAAGGCAATCCAAATGCCTTATCATTTGAGGAGTTAGTCTCTGTTCTGTTGCAGGAAGATCAGTCCAGGCAGAATAGGTCCATTATGCATGTTGCAGATCAAGCTTTCCTGGCTAGTCAGAAGGGCAAAGGAAAATGGAGCTCTTCTACTAGTAAGCAGAAATCTGCAAATGCTGCACATTCGAAGAACCATGATAAAGATGAGAAGAAATCAGAAAAGCAAAAATTGTTTTGCAAGTACTATAAAGGGAATGATCATATCATAAAGAACTGTCCAAAACTGGCTGCAAAAGAGGCAAAGAAGAAAGAGGCTGAAATAGTTGTTGCAGAGGCCTCTACACCAAAAACAGAGTCTGCAAATCTTATGCAGGAAGAAGAATGGGCGTTTACTACTGTCTGCAGTTTTGACCCATCTTCTCATGATCAGTGCATGTTTGCAGTAGACTCGGGTGTTTGGTACTTTGACAGTGGGGCGACCAAACATATTACTTCGCAACGCAGTTTCTTCTCTTCACTCGAGCCTGCCCCTATAGGGAATACTATTACATGCGCCTACAACTCCTCTTATCCTGTTATGGGAGTTGGTAAGATCATTTTGACTACTGCTGATGGTAGTTCTTTCACTTTGTTAGATGCTCTATTTGTGCCAGGGATCAAGAAGAACCTCTTATCTGTTTCTGCATTAGCTAAGATTGGCTTGGTTGTGAAATTTGTTGATGACATGTGTACAGTTCATGATCTGTCAAATGGCGATGTGATTATTGCTTCTAGCATTTTATGTCGTGGGGTGTATAAGCTCATAGACTATGAAAGATCTGTTAATGATTCGGCATGTGCAGTTCTTGATTATCAGGCTATCTCAGATGCAAAGCTTTGGCATGCACGCTTTGGTCCTCTGAATTTTGTTAGTTTGCTACGCCTGCAGAAATCTGATATGGTGTCTTCTTTGCCCAAGCTTGAGGCACCCAGAAAACATGTATGTGAAGGCTGTATTTTGGGCAAAATGCATCGTTCCTCTTTCCAAAAGATGGTTCAGTTCAGGCTACATAGAAATTGCAGCTTGTACATAGTGATGTCTGTGGTCCTATGCAGACACCCTCTTTTGGAAATTACCTTTACTTTGTGACTTCCATTGATGATTTTTCCAGGCATGCATGGGTATATCCATTGAAGGCAAAGTCCAAAGTGTTCATGTGCTTCAAACAGTTTTTGGTTTTGGCTGAAAATCTATCAGCATGTAAAATGGGCACCCTCCGTTCTGATCAAGGGGGGGAATATATGTATTCCGATTTTAATGCATTTCTGACTGAACATGGGATAAAACACCAGTGTACAGTTCCATATACACCTCAATAGAATGGAGTTGCTGAAAGAAAGAACAGGTCTTTCATGGAGATGGCGAGGTGTATGGTGAAGAGTTAGGCTTTATCACATAGTTTCTGGCTTGAGGCTATCATGTGTGCAGCATATGTACTGAATAGGTGTCCCACTAAAGTGCTGCTGTCTATCACTCCATATGAGGCTTGGCATGACCGCAAGCCATATGTTGTTCATCTGCGTGTTTTTTGTTGTTTGGCATATGCACTTGTGCCTAAACAACATCGTAGAAAATTGGATGATAAGGCAGTAAAATGGGTACAGTTCTGAAAGTAAAGGCTATCGTCTGTAACATCCACAGACTAAACGCATTCTGGTTAGCTGTGATGTTGTCTTTGTGGAAGATGCTATTCAACCATTGCTTTCATGTACTAAGGAGACATCTGTTAGCTCCAAAGACATGTATGATACTTTGATGCCTCTTTTTACAGGTGGAAAGTCTAGTGTTGGTCCTAATGAGGCAACTTCTCAGCCTTTGCAGGTTTCATATGATGATGCAGATCATTCCATTTCTGATGCAGATTTACATGATGCACTTGTTGATGAGAGAGCTGATATTGAGTAGGCAAAAACTATGCCAAAATGGCTTGTGCAGACTTTGCGTGACAACAAATTAGATGCACCTTTGTCATATCGTACTCCTTCAGGCTCTCATAGTGCCTCCTTTGCATCAGATTGCTATGTTATGGCTGCATCTAGTCTCTGTGATGAGAATGAGCCTGTTTCTTTTGATGAAGCACAGAATTTAGAAAATTGGATGGCTGCTATGCAATCTGAATATGATGTTATAATGAAGAATGGTACATGGTCTTTATGTGACTTGCCTCCTAGTAAGAAGGCCATTGGCACTAAGTGGGTATACAAGCTCAAGCGTAAACCTGATGGTACAATTGATAGGCATAAGGCTAGGCTTGTTGCAAAGGGTTATGCGCACGAAAGAGGCATTGATTTTGATGAGATCTTTGCACCCTACATGCCGTATGACTGCTGTTCGGAGCATTTGTGCACTTGCAGCCCATCATGGTTGGAATGTACATTAGTTGGACATTAAAAAAACATTTCTGAATGGTGACTTGCATGAAGAAGTGTATGTTTTTCAGCCCCGTGGCTTTGTGCAAAAGGGCATGAAAACCAGGTGTGCAGGTTAAAGAAGGCATTATATGGTTTAAAGCAAGCACCACCTGCTTGGTATGAGAAGATACATGCCTATCTAGTTGCACATGGTTTTGAGAACAGTCCAACTGAAAGCACTTTATATGTTAAGCGTGTTAATGATGTGCTTCTGATCATTGTTGTCTATGTTGACGACATGCTGCTCACTGGTCCTATTGAGAAGAATATTGCTGATTTCAAGGATGATTTGCATGCCTCATTTGAGATGTCTGTATTGGGGCTTTTGCATCACTATTTGGGCATTCAGTTTATGCAAGTTGATGGTGGAATGGCTTTGTGTCAAACGAAATATATTGACACATTATTGCAGCATTTTGGCCTTGAAGACTGTAAGCCTATTGCCACTCCTATGGAGAAAGGTTTACGATTGAGCCTTCATGATGCTGGAGCTGCATTTGATGTTGTTCCATATCAGCAGGCTGTTGGATGCTTGATTTACTTATGCATTACTCAGCCAGATATTCAGTTTGCTGTCTCATAGATGAGCAGGTTTATGCATTGCTCAGGAGTCACGCATTTGGAAGGCGGTTAAGCGCATCCTTCGCTACTTGAGCGGTACTCGGCTACTTGGGTTGTTTATCCCAAGGGGGGATCACTACCACTAGATTTGCATGCTTTTTTTGACTCAGATTGGGCTTGTTGCTATGACACTCGTGTGTCCACCAGTGGTTTTTGCTTCATGCTTGGTAGCTCATGTATATCTTGGTTGAGCAAGAAGTAGCCTACTGTGGCCACTTCCAGTTGTGAGGCTGAGTATAGGGCAGCTTTCACAGCGACTGTTGAGTGTGTGTGGCTCAGATGCCTTATGGCTGATTTGGGTGTTGGCCACTCTTCTGCCACCACCATCTTCATTGACAGTTAGAGCACATTGGTAGTTGCGAGGAACCCTGTGTTCCATGCTCGCACTAAGCACATTGAGGTGCATTATTGCTATGTCAGAGAGAGGTTCTCTGTTGGGGAGATCAGCTTGGCATATGTGCCCATACAGGAGAACATTTGACACCTTTTCACGAAGGCTCTGCCTAGGGAGAAGTTTGAAGCTTTCCGCAAAGCTTTGGGCTTACTTCCTTTTGTGGAGTGATTTCCACATAGCTTGGCACTTCCTTATACATGAGTGCCAGCTCCTTGTTCACCGCATCACTCCCAGGGGGAATTTGTTGATATATTTTAGGTAGTGATGTGTGTGAACACACTAGGACCGCCGGGGCACTTTTTTCCCTCTTTAGGAGGTTTTTTCCCCCCGGCTTGTATATACGCCTATTGCCCTAATGGGCTACTTATCTTTATACATTCTCTAGTAATACAGTCAGTATTGTGTGTTTGTGCTCCAAGCTTCTTCTTCTTCCTTGTGTTGTTCGCGTGCTTCCGCCGACATCTAACTCCAACAAAACATAACTAAGTATTTCATGATTAATCATCAAAAGTCAGCCCCTTATCATCCACAAGCCAATGGATTAGCAAAACGTACTAATAAGGTACTTTGCACTCTTTTGTCAAAATTGGTAAATACAAATAGGAGTGATTGGAATTTGCAACTTAATCATGTCCTATGGGCTTATAGAGTGGCATACAAAACTGCTATTGGAACAACACCATTTAATTTGGTATATGGACAAAATGCAGTCTTGCCTTTAGAATTTCTCATCCCAACATTAAAGGTGGGAAATCAATATAAGTGGACTGGACATGAGTTATCTGAAAGAGTGGTAGAATTAGAAAAACTTGGAGATTCCAGACTTCAAGCAATTATGAGCATATATGCAGATAAAAAAAGGCAAAAAGCATATCATGATGTTCATATTAAAGAAAAAGACTTGCAAGTAGGGGATCTAGTTTTGGCATATACAATGAAAGAACATAAAAAAGAATTCCAGAAGAAGGGGCATGGACCTTATATTATCAACCAAATCAGTAACAGTGGAGCTATCCAATTAGCTAATATAGATGGAGAAATCATGCCATATTTCATAAGTGGATGTAGGGTAAAAAGGTATGATCTTCCATTAACTGTTCTTGAATGGAGAAGAATACATCAAGCTCAAAACAGAAAAAAGGAGGAGGAAAAAATCAGGTATGAAGCTCAACAAGAAGCAAAGGAAATAATAAGAAAGGCTAAAGAGCTTAGAGAAGTTTTCTTATGTGAAACACCTTCAAGGGTGAGAGAGCATTTGCCTCTGATAACATGAATGTTCATAATGAGCAAATCAAAGTTTTGATAGATTCAGATGCACAAGTTAATTTGATTAGTTCAGTTTTGTTGGATAAGCTCAAATTTAAAAGGACTAAGAGTAAAACATTTATCAAAACACTGGAGGGGCAGTTAATACAAATCTTGTCTTCACCATCTATTGAAGTTAAGGTCAATGAAGAAAATATGAAAATAGATTGTGAAGAATGGCCTGATCATATGATGACTCAGAAATTGATTTTAGGACAACCATGGCTAAGGCAAAGTAAAGTGATTTTGGATTTTGAAAATATGAAGCTTAAATTGATAAATGACAAAAGGTTTTTAATGTTTCTATTGAGTAATGAAGAACAAGAAATTCAACAGGACATCTATGACTTAGATTTGGAAAGATTTACTTTTCCACTCGAAGCTACAAAGGAATCACAAACAAGACTCCTCGATAATCAAATCCACTTTAGACACAAACAGGAGGAAATTGAAGGAACCTAAGGTGTCGAAAAGACACTAGAAAGGTGGAAAGTATGGAATAATCAGAAACATCTAGACATCAAAACAAAAAGGATGTGGAAATCAAGGACATCCAAGCACTGCTCATCAAAAAAATTTATCAAAACAAAATGGATGTGGAAACCAAAGACTCCCAAGTACTGTTTATCAAGGGGAAATTGTTTTACTCCAAAAAAGGAGTTAACAAGAATCAAGTATTTTTGGGTGAAAAAATCATATCTCCTTCAATGGAGAGAAAACAAGGATGAAGATACTAAAAGAGTACAAAAGCATGAAGAGCCACAAAGGAAGGGAAGAACAACATTATCATCAAATATACACTTTGGATTCCGACTCAAGGACTCAGAATTTCATCAAGATGGATTTATGACACTCTTGAAATTATTTCCATGTACTTCACGTCATTCTTTTTTCTAGGAAAAAGAATAGGAGGGGAAGAGATGAAAGAGAAAATTATTAAAAAATTTGAGAAAATCATTAAAAATTTTCTTTCATAAGTTATAAAGCACCAACAAGATATAGGTTATAATTTGGTAGGACTAAGTAGTCATTATTTAATTAACTTTTTTTTCTTAGGCATTTTCTCTTATATCTATCTAAATTCTCTTAAAATTCATTCGTTATTTTCTTATTTAAAAAGGGAGAGCACTAGATATCTTGCTACACATGTGAAGATCACTTCAATTGTGTTGTACCTGTGATGCAATTAAGAAAGTCATTGTTTATCTTTTATTTTTTCTCAAATGTCATTTTTTCTCAAGAGAAATATGTTCTCTTTTATATCTCCTGTAATTTATGTGGTGGGAGTTTCAAGTGTGATGTGTTATATTTTCTTCAGAATGGTGAATGCAAAAGAATTACCTATTCATGACTTCAAAGCTGAATCTGTGACATTGTCAAGAGGACACTAGTTTTTGGATGGTGAAGCAGCAACAGAAGATGTGGGGAAACCATCAATATCATTGGTCAGCATATCTTTACAGTGGGAATTGGAGGCCACAACTATACCATGCTATGTCAAGAATTCTACAAATTCCAACTTTTCTTTATAGACTCTGAGAGAGTATCACGGGTTATGTCTAGTTTGTTGGAAGTGGGCAAAGGCAATGATGCATATTTCAGATGTTCAGTTAAGGACAAGGAGAACAAAGAGGTACAGATAACTATCAAAGCAGAACACATCAGGGCAGGTCTTCAATTCTATCCCATGGGAACCAGATTGGATGGAAGCTTTGTCAAGAAGAATGCAGCCTCATATGTTGGATATTCAAAGTTTGTGGATTTCAAAGGAAACGAAAACAAAGAATTTGCCACCAGGATGTTTCTTCAATATTTGTGTTTTCCAAAGTTGCCAAGATATACGATTCCACATAAACCAATTACTTTGATTATGTTCAACAATAAAGATAGGACTAAACCATTTGGATTCATGGATGTAACTCCTTACATTCATGATCAACTGAAGGAAGCAGCAAAGCATTGGGGGCAGAGAAAGATTATGAATGGAGCACATTTTCTAACAAGAATTATATACCATGTTTTAGGTATGGAGGATCAGTTGAAGTTGGCTCCAGAAGCCCAATATTTCAGGAGTTTGATGACAGGGATTAAAAGTCCTTCAAAGTTGATGTCCATAAGAGAAGCATAAGTCTAGAAAAGCATGAGGGGATCAGGAAGAAAAAGGAAAGGGGTATGAGAAGAAGTAATTCCAGTAAAGAAGAGAAGACTAGATCCAAGGAATGTGGTTTTCGAATAGGAAGAAGTGACAAAAGAGGAATGTGAAGCAACTCAGAAAGAAGCTCAAGCCTCAAAGGAACCCCATCCACCTCAAACAAGAAAGGAACAAATTTATTCATATTTGACTCAAGGTAATAATAAGAGGGCAGTCTATGAAGCTCAGTATCAAAAAATGTTAGAAATTATTTATATAAAACAACTGATTGGGCATAAGAAGAGGCGGAACATTATGAAGAATTACATGATCAATTGATGGCTGTAGAAACTGAAGAAGTGTTTGTCAAGAAAGAAGTGGAATTATTGGCCTATTTTGAGGAATTACAAGGTCTCCAGAGACTAGAACTACAGTGGTGGTGAAAAAGAAAGTCTAGAAAAAGCCTGTCCAAAAAATGAAGCCAACCAAAAGGACAAAGGTAAGGCAGTTGAACATCTACGGGTTGAAGAGTCAGTAAAATTATCATTAGAAGGAAGGAAAAAAAAATCAATTGAAATGGAAGAACATGGAATGGAAAAACAAGGAACAGCTGCTTCCTCACAATTTTCTTCAAATTCAAAGCGAGATATTACGAATTCCCTCTTGAAGTTTAAATCTCTCAGTACCCAGTGTTACCGTTAGTGTCCATGTGAAAGGCCAAATGGCCACCAGACACTTCTTTGTATATGTTCTTTAATAAAACATATAGTGGCCTGGTCAGTCATAGACTATAAGTTCGACCGCATTTGTAAGACCTAACAAGTCTGTCTTCGCGCACCCCGTGTACTGTGTTTTCTGCGTACTCTACAACGTCTGTGCGGAGTACTGTGTGCGGCCTCAGGAACTCAGTTTTCTACTCCGAGCATATTGTTGTGGAGCTCTCGAGAAGGAGAGCGCACTGTGGTGCATCGCCATCGAAACCCTTCACTGGTATTAGAGCAATTCGAGGCAAAAGCTTTGTTCCTTTTGTGCGAGCGAAGCGACAACCCCCCCCAGGCTTTATCCAAGGCTTACGAATAAGGCGGCGACCAAGGCATAGACCTTGGCATACCTTGTCATCCGAGTCACCAAAGTCACCGTTGGCACCGTTGGCTGCGCGCGAGGGAGGACCTCAACGATCAAGGAATATAGAGGTTCCCGGTACTTCCCGGGAGGTCACCCATCCCAGTACTGTTCCCCCCAGAGCTCGCTTAACCGTGGCAATCTCTTGCCACTAAGCTACACTCTTGTGGTGTTTGAAGAAGGGGAAAGACTAAGGTTGGCATTACCTTGAACAAGTTTTGGTCCCTCAAAGCTTCATTTTTGCTTTCAAAGCCTATTTCTGAAGCAATTTTGGGGTGTTTTTGGAGCCATTTCGGAGTACTTTCGCACATAGTTCTCTTCGCACAGGTCAAAGAACATCAAGAAGAGTGTTCTTTGTATTTCTCAGACAATAAATATCAACCTTTGGGGCTGTATGTTCAGCCACACTCGTAAAACTACACGTTTCTCGAGGGGTTTTCAATTTTGGTGGGAGCAGTCGCTACAAATTTATGCAAGTTTTTAAAGCCTAAAACATCAGAGTTGACAGACACTTGCAGGTGTTATTGACTAGTTTTTGGGCTGTGGATTCAGCCTTCTAGTGTCATTTTACTGCATATATTGAGCACATACACACCATGTACGCTTCTGTGGATACCGCTTATGTACGTCCATGTGGTCATTGATATAGCGGTTACGTTCTTTGCATAAAGCCTTTTACGTTTGATAAAGAGGGTCGTGGTGAGGTTTTCTTGACTGGGAGACACCCAAATGTCGGGGTCTCTTCGGTGATGCAGGTGGAAGACTTACCCAGCCTCGCCATAGGAGATGTATGATAGTTGTTCATAGGTGCTCGATAAGCCTAGTTGGCTTCTATTCGGTAACTGATTATATGCAGTGGAGTCAGTGATTCACTATGCAGGTAGACATGTCAGTACTTGCAGTTTTATGATACTTTGACACTGGTCATATGCTAATTTTGCAGAGGATACTCTGGCAAAATTTTTCCAGATTTCTGGTTTAGTCAACTATACAGTGGTCGATTTACTCCTTGATACACTTATTTGTTGGTGTTTGGATTCTTCTAGCTCCATTATCATTCTATTCAGTTCTCTACGATCATGGCATCAGAGGTCTCAGGCACATCCGGTGGATCAGGGTCTAGTGCTAGTGTTCCGAGGAGGAGCTATAACTTGCAGGGCAAAGACCATTTTGAGATCCGAAAATTCGATGGCACAAACTTTGCTTTATGGAAGAATCAGATTAAAGATGTGCTGATTCAAAGGAGGCAATGGAAGCTAGTAAATGGGATTTCAAAGAAGCCTGCTGACATGGATGAAGATGATTGGGATGAGTTAGATGAAATGGCCAGGTCTACCATTCGCTTGCACTTGGCAGATAATGTTTACTTTACAGTATTAGACTGTGAAAGTGCAGAGGAGCTTTGGAAGAAGTTATGCAATACATATGAAAAAGAGACGGCATCAAATAAAGTGTATCTGATGAGAAAATTATATGACCTTCGTATGAAGGACACAGATAGTGTTGCTGCTCATCTAAATGAGTTTGATGCTATATTCTCCCAGTTATAGGCTCAGAAAATGGATATGGATAATGAAATGAAAGCAGTATTGTTGTTATGCACCCTGCCATCATCATCGGATACGTTTTGCACAGCTATTAGCAATAGTGCACCTGGTGGTAAACTTGTCTATGATGACATATGTGGAGCACTCTTGAGTGAGGAGATTCGTAGAAAATCTATGGTTGGCACTCAGAGTGGAGATGCATATAATGTTCGTGATTCTTACCAAGGAAAGAATCAACAACGTGGCAGGAGCAAGAACAAGGAAAAGAATGGTCAACGGAATAAGAGTAGAAGTAAATCAAGGAAGATGGATATCGAATGCCATTATTGTCATAAGAAAGGACACATGAAGAAAGACTGTTATGCATTAAAGAATGCTAAAGGTAAAGGACAGAATGTTGATGGGCATGTTAAACAGTTACCTGCACCATCTACTTCGACTGTGAAGATTGAAGAAATTAATGCTATTTCTGATGATGCTGATGTGTTGACACTTGATAGTACTGTGCCATCTGAGGCACTTATGGCTGACTCTCTTTCCCACACCTGGCTGCTAGATTCTGGTGCTTCTTTCCATGTGACACCACATAGAGAATGGTTCTCTAATTATGCAGCAAAGTCTCTTGGTACCGTGAGACTTGGTGACTCTTACCAGTATGATGTTGTGGGGATTGGAGATGTGGTTGTGCAGTTCATTGATGGTTCAAAATTTACTATGCATAATGTATGCCATGTACCTCAGTTATCACGCAATTTGATGTCAGTTGGTCAACTTGATGACCTTGGTTACAAGGTGGTCTTCTATGCTCAGTCCTTTCGTATATCAAAGGGCAATATGGTTATTGCAAAAGGAAGCAAAGTTGGCTCACTTTATCCTTTATTTGTATCACAGAAAGAACACTTGTTAGCTGTTACTGAACAGCCTATGGCTTGTATTTGGCATGGTCGTTTGGGCCATATATCTCGTAGTGGAATGGAAAACCTTTCTCGTTCTGGCTACTTACTTGTGTTATCTTTCTCTGATTTTTCATATAGAACTATTCAAGATAGAGTAGTCTCTATGTTGCATCATGCAAACCTCTCACAAGGTTTTTGGGCAGAAGCAGTATTGACTGCAGTTCATGTGATTAACCTTTCACCTAGTACTGCCAAAGGTCTGAAAGTGGCACAAGAGTTATGGACAGGGAAACCACCATATTATGATCATCTTCGAGTTTTTGGGTGTGAAGCATATGTTCATATACCCAAGAATCTTAGACAAAAGTTGGACCATAAGTCAAAGAAATGCATTTTTCTTGGATATGGTCGAGAAGGACAATTTGGATATCGCTTATGGGATCCTGAAACACGGTCAGTGATCAGAAGTAGTGATGTCATTTTTAATGAGTCTAAGATGCATAAACAGCCCATTAAGGAGGTTGAAGTGAGAAGAGTGGTATTTGAGGATACTAGTCCTCCGGTTAGCATGCATAAAAATGCGGCACATAGGGATGTTCAAGAGAATGTCCATTCAGATCAGTCTGCACATGTTCCTGTTCAGCAACCATTGAGACGTTCTGCACGTGTCTCATATCCACCTGATAGATATGTTCCAGGTTTAGATTGGAGCCAGACACTTCTTCTTCTATGAATCGGTTTGCACCAGACTTCCTACGAGAGATTCAAGAAGACAAATGGGATAACGAAAGTGAGGTCGCCCCTCCATTTGAACTTGTGGACGATGCACACGACCAATTCCCACAAGACATCCCATCCATTTACGGGGAACATGAGAGTACTCAGTCTCATGAGAGATTGGACTTTGAGTCTAATTCCATACAGGAGCTACCCCACTTCACAGGCCCATGGGAAGTGAAGTCCACATGTATGAGAGCACCCACAGTCATGGTAAGGAACGACGATTCAGTCATACCTAGGAACACGGAGATAGTAAAGAACACCAAAGTGCAGCGCGATCTCACTTTGGAAGAACTGCCCAAGGATAGACCAGAAGCGTGGAAATATGTAGCTAGTCAAGTAACTGAAATTGCAAAACCACGTTCCCGGGTAGGATCCCATAGGACAGTGCCAGAAATTCCCTTGGATAAGATAGGAGGTATGTGTGAAGGTGAAGAAGGGAACACCTATCTTCCCATTACCTACCAGGACTACACCACTAAGGCAATTTTGGACTCAGGTGCAGGAGTTGCAATTGCCACCACTTCCCTTTGGAAGCGTTGGGGCAAGCCTGCACTCAGGCCAACGAGAATGAAATTGCAAATGGCCGATGGTCACATAGAGAGACCCCTAGGATTGCTAGAAGGAATAACTCTCACTACTTGTGGTGTCGAGTTTGAGCATAGTTTTGCTATATGTGACTTCAGCAAAAATCATGCCTATGAGATGATTTTGGGAAGACCATTTATGCGACAGTTGCAAGTGGTACAGGATTGGGGAACCAATTCTTTGTACCTGCAGCACTTAGGTGTTACAACCAAAGTCAATCTCAAGGACTATTCTCATAGAGATGTCCCTCCTATCTAGTGGAATCCCATCCATAGAGCCAAAGATGACACAGAATCGGTGCATTCCATAGGGTCTGGATCCTCATGGATGCATGAAGATACTCACTTGTGGATGTGCAAGGTAGCAGTAGAGGAAGAGAAGAGAGAGAAAGCCAGAGAGGTAGGTGCGAAAGAAACCCATAGATCAATCCAAGACCCAGCCTATGCACCTGTAGTTTTTCCAGACGAAGAATTTGAACCTCACGGTTGGGCAAAAATCTTAGCAACAATGGACGTAGCCATCAACGAAGAACAATGGACACCTCACTGTGATGAGGATGGCTATGATATTTCAGTCTTCTCCATAGAGCCAATCATGGGAGAGGCAGTTCTAGAAGAATGCGAACCTAGCCCTGATGCATTTGAGGATGTAAGTGACTCCGATCTAGAGTCAATCATTATGGACCCACCATTTGCATCAGATGAAGAATACTTCCATGAAGTAGAATTTCAAACCCAGAGGCATGGAGAGCTGACAAATGACGTAAGATTAGCAACACATGTGAGCCCGAAGGAAGAAGGGAAGAAACGAAAGAAGAGAGAAGCCTCACCAGAAGAGGAAGAATCTTTGTTTGAGGTCCCCGAAAATTTTAAGAAGTATGAGATAGATGACAGGAGAGTCATGATAAGAATGCCTAAACGAGAGGCACAATGAGGAGAGGCCTATGATAACAAAGAAACCACCAAGAAAATAGTAGTGGCCATAGAAGAAGGAGAGGAGAGATGCACGTATATAGGCCATGACCTGACAGAAGAAGAAGAGCACGAACTGATTACCTTGCTAAGAGAATACAGAGATGTATTCGCTTGGAGTTACAAGGATTTGAAGGGTGTTGACCCTGACATATGCTCACACACCATCCCCATGACCTCAGATGCCAAACCCTCTAAGCAAAAGCCTTATACATATAATGATAATTACGCTGCTAAGATCAAGGAAGAGATAGATAGATTGGTCGAAGCCGGATTTATCTATGAAATTGAGCACACCGAATGGGTATCCCCCATCGTGGTGGTGCCCAAGAAGAATGGCAAGCTGCGTGTGTGCATTAACTTGAAAAAGGTTAATGCCGCCACGATTCGAGATAACTATCCGCTTCCCATCACAGAACATCTCTTAGAAAGAGTGGCAGGCAAGGAAGTGTACAGCTTCCTTGATGGATTTTCGGGCTACAATCAAGTAGCCATAGCTCCGGAGGATCAGCATAAGATAGCCTTTGCCATAGAATGGGGCATTTTTGCTTTTAGAGTGATGCCATTTGGGCTTACCAATGCACCAGCTACCTTCCAGAGGCTGATGTGCCATGTGTTTAAGGAGTTCCTAAGAAAGAGTTTAGAAGTCTATGTTGATGATCTCTGTGCTCATTCCAATGTTAGACAAACCCATATTCCTGAACTCAGACAAATCTTTGACAAATGTAGAGAATACCAAGTCTGCCTGAACCCAGAAAAGTGCGTTTTTATGGTCAGGCAAGGCAAGATTCTAGGACACATAGTGTCAAAGAATGGCATATCTACCGACGAAGAAAAGGTGAGAGCCATAGCAGAGTTACCTAAGCCAAAGAATGTCAAGGAAGTACAAGCTTTCATGGGGCATTGTGGTTATTATCGACGATTTATACACATGTATGCTGTCATTGCAAAGCCCATGTACGGACTTCTGACTAACTTTGAGTGGACTGATGAATGCGAGAACTCCTTCCAGGAGCTCAAACGAAGATTGTGTTCGGCACCAATCTTGACCACACCAGATTGGAATAAGCCATTCCATGTTCATGTGGATGCATCCAATTATGCCATTGGATGTGTGCTTGCACAACCTACTGGTGAAGGTAATATGGATCTTCCAATTGCCTATGCCAGTAGACAATTGAATGCGGCTGAACGGAATTACACCACTACAGAGCGAGAAGGATTAGGCATGGTATATGCAGTTAAGAAATTTAGACACTATTTGCTTGCAAATAAGTTTAAATTTTTTACTGATCATCAGGCATTGTTATATCTTGTAAACAAGCCATGCAATACAGGAAGATTAGTAAGATGGTTTCTCTTGCTAATGGAATACGACTTCGAGGTTGTGGTAAGGAAAGGTAGGACTCACTTACGAGCAGACCATCTCTCTAGACTCACATCTGGAGAAGCCCCACAAGGAGTGCCAGATGACCTTCCTGATGCTTACTTGTTTAATTTGGAAGTTGTACCACAGTGGGCCAAGCCATTGGTACCAGTATTGACATACGGGCCTAACCATCCAGTGGTAAACACACGGAATAGAGAGGTTGTAAGAGCCCAAAAGTACCACATCATGGCAGGAAGCATGTACAAGCACACAGATCAAGGGATCTTGGCTTGTTGCGTAGAAGAGGATGAGTACGCTAGATGGTTGCAATTAGCACATGTAGGTGCACTCGAGCAACACCATTCAAAGCAACGAACTTTACAGACACTAAAGAGATTCGGAGTGCATTGGCCAACTATGGAAGCGGATGTCCAAAAGTTGTGCAAGGAATGCCCAATCTGTTGCACTAAACCACCAGTGGAACATGCCACTCTTTATCAAGTATCCATTGTGCCAGATTGGAGTGAACCACTAGTATCATTCCTGAGGACAAACACATTCCCTCCAGACATGACTCTGGCTAGGAAAAGGAGTTTAGAACAAGAAGCCTTGGATTACTCACTCATTGGTGATAATCTATACAAACGCGGTAAGGATGGTTACCTGAGATTGTGTGTCCATGAGAGTGAATATCTTAAGATCTTGGAAACTGCTCACCAAGGTGTAGCAGGAGGACACTTTGGACCAGATCGGGTGATCAAAGCGATACTATTTGCGGGCTTCTGGTGGCCTACCCTTCACATGGATGCACATACCTATGTGAAACGGTGTGATGTATGTCAAAGGACTCAGTATCCTATACGCAAAGATGAGATGCCACTGAAACCTATGATGGGTGGACGTGCATTCTCTAAGTGGGGAATAGACTTCGTAGGTCCTATTAATCCCCCAGCTAAGGGTTCTCATGCGGAATACATCATTGTTGCAACAGACTATCTAACTAAGTGGGTAGAGGTAAAGGCTACGACAAAGAATGATGCTCAAACAACTGCCAAATTCTTGTTTGAGAATGTATTCACAAGATACGGGCTACCTATAGAGCTTGTAAGTGATAGAGGCACTCATTTCTTGAACGAAGCGATTGAAAATCTACTCCAAGAATTCTTGGTAATACACAAGAAGTCTGCCCCTTATCACCCTCAAGCTAATGGACAAGCTGAGAGCACTAATAAGATTTTATGCAATGTACTGACGAAATTAGTGAACACTAAACGCTCTGATTGGGACAAACAGCTACACCATGCTGTTTGGGCATACCGAGTTGCCTACAAAACGGTACTCCAAGCCACCCCCTTTCAGATGGTATTCGGCCAAAACGCTGTGTTACCCTTGGACTTCTTGATCCCTACATTGAAAGTAGCACAAGAGCACGAATGGACAGGTCATGAGCTCTCCTCTAGGATCTTTGACCTTGAACGATTAGGGGAAACAAGACTGAGAGCCGCCGCAGGAATATATGCAGCCAAGAAAAGACAGAAGGCATACTTCGATGCCCATGTGAAGGATAAAGGCTTGAAAGCGGGAGATCTAGTCTTAGTCTATACACTGAAACAACACGCGAGGAAGCTAGAAAAGAGAGGCTACGGACCTATGATCATCAATAGGATCTCCACGAGCGGAGCAGTACAACTAGCCACGTTAGAGGGTGATGTTCTCCCAAACTATATTAGCGGTTGCAGAGTCAAGTTGTATCAGGAACCCCTCACGGAGGAAATGCTCAGCCGACTCAACACTGCTAAGAAACGCAAAGAGGAAGAAAAGCGAGTGCGAGAAGAAGCTCAAGCAGAAGCTTTAGAACGCATTAGAAGGATGAAATTACGTAGGCAAGGTAGAGAGCAGCCTAGGACAAATGACTATGCAGATCAAGGATATCATATGGCAATGTGTGAAGTCGCAGGAACCAGCTCACCTAGGATAACTGATCGACGTCCTTTCGTAACCCTAGATATAGGACAAGGAAAAAGTGCAAGGACTGTAAGAGCCTTGATTGACTCAGGTGCAGCCACTAGTGCTGTTAGAATGTCTTACTGTCAAGAGTTACAGTTAACTGTCAATCCTGTGGAGGCATATCTTATAGGATTGGGAGGCGTGGAGACCCCTTGTATGGGCGAGGTGGAACTTCCCCTCTACATTCATGATGAGGCAATGACAGTTAAAGTACTAGTGTGTCAAGATGAGGATCTCACTGAACCTCTTGTCTTGGGTCAAGACTGGATCTATGACCAAGCAGTCAACTTAAACCTAAGAAGTGGACTTCTTCAGGTATGGGTCAATCATAGTCGAATTACAATAGAGTTGGATAAGGGAGCACTCAAGGAACTAGAAAAGGCACAGACTCCTGGTCCCTCCAGGGGTGCACATGAAGTTGACCATGCTGTTCTTGTCCAAAACTATGTGTTGCAGAGGAAGGATATTCGCAAAAAAGGAGTCTAGGAGGCAAAGGAACTCCCTTCTTTTCCAAAGGCCAGAAGAAGGCAACAACCCAAGGTGGATCACAGGCCGAAGAAGCAGAGTACTACCTATGTCGGGGATCCAAAGTACCTGCGCAGCAAAATGTCCCAGCAAGTGAAACAAGTGTGGGTGCGGAAAGGCGAACACCCGGTTGCACTCAAGCCAACCACACGAGCAAAGCCTCTTATTAGTAACCAACAACACGACACTAATAAGAAGTCTTTCAGAAATTCTTCTACTAACGTGAAATATATTTGGGTGCCCAAGAAGTCGATGAAGGCTAGCCCACAATCAAGACAAATTTGGGTGCCTAAGGCTTGCTTGATGGCACAAGCAGCTACGCTGAGGACACAACCTAAACAGCATAACGCAGCTACGCATACTGCCAGTATTCACTCGTTCTCAACGCTCAAGAACACACCAAGACCCAAGAGCGTGCATGTAATCAATTGTAAATGGGTCCCAAAAAAGGCCTCGTTTTCAAACCACGACACCGAGAAAGCTCTGTAGAGACTCTCCGAAACCGAAGGCAAAGCCCACTCACTGCATTTGGCAGCCTAGGGCCTGTAATAAACCCCCCGACCCCAATTTGTAAATTCATATCCACTTACTAACTGCAGTAGTCTCCTAGGACAACACAAACACTAACTACACACACTGTCTTCATGCACTTACTAACCACTAACTCACCATCCACCTCATGTTAATGTTGTAACGGGGACAACAACGGATTTATTCTGTCCATTACGATGTTAACACTTGGTTCTATATTCTCACAGAACCAACCAGCGAATAGGGCCATGGCAGAAGCAGGTACCAGTTCTCAAGCCGGATCTGGTGCCCAGATTGTGGACATAGAAACACTTCTCCTTGAGCCACGTCTCACCGCAAGACCGCAAGAGCTTCAAGCCGTGCATGTGCTCCCCATTCAGGATCCTCCTCAAGGGCACACTTCTCAAGTAGGTAAGCATGCGCATTGGTTCAGTGATGTTGCTGGACCACTGGGCGATGGAACCTATTTCTGGGAAGCAGAATTGGAATTCAATGGCAAATGGGGTCGATACCACTTTTTCACACGCGAGTTTGAAAGCTATCAAAACGCCGAAGTCATGAGATCAGTTTGGATCAAAGCGGGTGTGGACAGTTATTTCAGGGCTCACTTACCAAAGCCGGATTTTTTACGATGTTCATATCTGATCAGTACCATCACGCCAAGCAGGGCCAAGGGAGGCGACAGCACCTTTGTGTTGCCATCACTGCTGCTGGGTAATGAGCTTAAAAGATTCAAGTTGACCCTCAATCTGGTAAGAGAAGCATTGGGCATGTATGGCATGCACATCCCAACAGAAAAGGAAACCATGGTTCCAGGTCGAATGAAGCACAAAGATCTTAATAAGTTGAAGGACATGGTAGCGATGACACCGACCATTGCGCTTCACCTGCGAACCATAATGCAACATTTTGCTTTTCCCGCCCAAGAACGATTCACAATGCCTCCGAAGAAAATATGGTTTAGTTTGTATCTAGCAGAGACAGAAAGCCTGCCCATCAATGTGCCACACTGGATCATAGATCAGATCCACCTAGCCCATCAAAGGTGGAACAAGAAACAGAAGAATGTGCTCCACGGGTGTTGTGCTCTGACCAGAATAATTTATAGATGCTTGGCATATAACATGCCTGTTCAGCGGGCACTCGTATGGTCCCGAGTCCAAGAATTCCAGAGAAGACTATCAGCAGCAGGTCCCCCATCAAAGAAGATGAGGGGGGGAGTCCAACTACCCTGTGCTCAACCAAGGGGAGCTACCACTACACCAGAAATCACCCCTCCCCAGACACGACGAGTTAGGCCATTCACAATCCGGCTACCAAGACCAAGCACAGAGGGACCTAATCTGGTGTTTCCACCCATTCCATCAGATTTGGAATTTCCACAGGGATTTACTCTTGAGGACCTCACGGATGAAGAAATTGCCAGGTTGATCTATGACTCTAATCTCGAAGCTGAAGCAGAGCGAGCTCAGGAACCACAACCCCAAACAACAACATCGGCCCCCACCCAACCACAAGTTGTAGAAGTCGATGTAGATGAACAAGAGGCAGGAGGAGACGAAGAAGAAGCCGACGAAGAACAACATCAAGAATATGACGAACTCTCCGAGTTAGCAAGTGCCCCAGCATATTCGGCACAAATCAAGAGACTATATCGAACCATGCGACTGGTTCAGGAACAACATAAGATGTCTCTAGAACAGGGCAAGAGACTCATGAACGACTTGCTAGCTGAGGAAGGTGTGGACGAGTTGTTCATTGAGTCCATGAACCTTCATGCCGACGCCGTAGGACTGGATGAGGCCATTCATGAGGTAGTGGCCTACATTCACAGGTTTGAGAAAAGGGTTCCCGTTCGTCCCAGGAGGTCCGGGAAGCAAATTCACATCAATACATCAGCACCAGGCGAGGCAGCGCAATCAAAAGAATATCAGGAAGCACCGTTGTCACCACCATCCCCACCTCGCACTACCCAATTTACCCCACCACAGGACACTAGCACTACCACGTCCACTACCACTACCATTGTCATGGGCATTCCACTCTCTCCGGGAATCCAATTCGGGGGAGTCACCATGCCCACTTTCACCACCCTGTTCACCGATGTCACATCCACTCCACCCACGATTCCCATCTACACCGTCACTCAAACAGTTGACACGATGGAAACATCACCTGCCATAGCACCGCTCCCTCCCCCCATGCCACCCTCATCGCCCATACCCCCTCCACCTACCTCTCCACTTACATCCACATCATTCACATCTCCCATTCCCGCCCCCATTCCCCCTGCATCTTCACCCCTCCCAGCATTATTTAATGTAAATAGCATATTTTTAGCATTAAATCAATGTGTATACCAGCTCCAGAATGAGTACAAAGCTCTGGACAACCGGTATCAACAACTGGCAACGCACCATCAGAACTTACAAAGACAATTTCACATTCTACAAACAGAAAATGCAGAACTGAATCAACGCTACACGACGCTTGAGCAGGCTCACCAAACATTATTGGAGGCACCCCAACCATCGACAGAATCAGGTGTCAAACAACTAGAAGCTTTGCTCGAAGTATACCAAGCCGATAATCTCAAAGTCCGGCGTAACCTGGCACTTCTCAGAAAACACATGGCGGCCGCCCTTGAAGAGAACAAGAGACTGCAGCAGCAAAATGAAGCAAATCTAGAAGCAGCAATGGAAGGCTCTCCCCACGAAATTGATCCAGAGCAGTTTAAAGCCGTGCCCTCAGAGACAATGAAGACCATCTTGGACAGCTATGCAGATCTATTAGAAGCTCATGATGACTTGGAAAAGGAACGTGATGCGCTGCGCAATCAACTCCAAGAACAACAGACAGCACCCAGAGTCACAGAAATGACCACGACTTCCGAGGAAGTCAAGACATTGAAAGAGCAGGTGGCCAAATTACAGGCAAGATTACTCACACATGAAAGGCAGCCCTCTCCAATTGTCGAACCAGAACCCGAGGATTTGGTACCCATCGAGGTAGATGAGATGTATGAGGAACCATACGTTCCTATGCCAATGCCAGGTGGTGAGCAAACCGCAGAAGGAATGGATACGTTAGAAATTGAAGTACCTGAGTGGCTCCAGACACTAGAGAATACAGCATCAACTCATGAAGATCGAGTGGCAGTTCAAATCCAATCTATGGCAAAGATAGAGGACACTATTATTAAATCAGAATACTTCCGCAGCATGTCCCACCATAGATGGATAGGAACCAATGATGATCAATACGTACCATATTGTATACTCCTGGCGGACTACAATGCAGAAATCCAACAAAGATGTGGCAAACCTCCAACGTTTGCTACACAATTTGGGCCAGATGACATCCTAGAGAGCGCTCAAAAAGGATCCATTCATCAACCCACTTGGAGGATCCGACTCCTCGAAACCTACCCGGAGATGGTTCGCACCTGGACGAATATGCCTCTTTTTATTAAATATAACCCTTGTTATGTTCCTGTACTCCGCAGACGCACATGGCCAGAGTTTACCATTGCAGTCAAGAATATCAAGGGATGCGCCAAATGGTTAAACTACGTCTATCTAGCACCCCCTCAAGGGCCTCCCACCGTCAATTACATGATTTCCACTATACGGCACTGGAGCATCTGATTAAGGAATACCCCTGATGTAATGGCCCAGATGTGCATGAAAATTTTTGAGTTAATGCTTATTACATTCAGGACATTCAAGAATATCAAGGACCCACACTTCTCAGGCATCGGATTCCTTACAGGAAACCAAGATTTAGTTTATGACATGAGCACCAATCCTTCCATAGAGGTGATATATGCTTGGCACGCCCGAATAAAATACCTCCCAGCCTGCTTTAAACAAACATTCGAAGAGATGTTCATAACAGGGTTCTGGGAATACCACTCAGAAATATTTGTACCCAGACCCTCACATCTCCTCCATTTATTTGCTGTGGAGCGAACCATTCACTCAGAACAATTACGGGTGCCACATCCAGATGTCCCAGGGCCAGTCAATTGGGATGCATTGCTGACAGATCTAGCAAGGGGACTCAGGCTAGAAGAACACCACCTCGCCGCGGATGTTGTCCAATATTACGTCCAAAAAGCAGCTAGACAAGGGTCTGTCAGGGGTGACAAACGCGAGAGTGGGGGGGGTGTTGGCAGTAGCCTTGGTACACCAGGACTTACAAGACGTGAAAGTCAAAGAAGGGAGTCAGAGCGAAGGGACAGCACAAGCAAACAGGGCAGTCAAAGAAGATCTGGCAAGTAGGCCAATATTTTTTCAAGACATTAATGCAAATCGAAGAGATGGACATGCAGGGAGGAAGAGCAAGTAGGGAGCTCGAAGATATGTATGGCAGATCACTAGAAGAAATCCCTACAACAACAGTGATTTTTATCACTAACAATCATTGTAAATATCATTTCACATTTTTGTAGCTCCATTTTGTGCAAGCCAAGGAGTCCTTGAGCTTGAGGAGCCTTAGAAGTAGTTGCGTACCAATTTTCGTATTTTTTAGATCTCGTTTGAGCCCCCAAATAAGCCCTGGAACCTAATTTTTAAATAGGCCGGACACTAGGTCTGGACAGGGCCAAAAGCTAGTCAAAAACTATAAAAAGAGCTAGAGAGCTCATTTTTGAGGTTAGATTGTAATTGAAACGAACTTGTAAGAGCTTTTGAAAGTAATCTAAAGAACTCCATTGATCCTCTCTCTTTGTCTTGCCGTGTGTGCGCGTGTGTGTGTATGTGTGTGCATGCTTGTGTGCTTCTCACTCACGCACTTGTGCCGCCACTTGCTCGAGGTCTTCATACCATCCTCACGTCTTCCCGGATTGACATTAAAGGAGGTGCTACTCATCACTGAGCTACAGCTTGTAATAGTTTTGAACTTGTATGAGCTTTTTGAAAGTAATCTAAAGAACTCCATTGCTTCTCACTCTTTGTCTTGCCTTGTGTGCGCGTGTGTGTGTATGTGTGTGCATGTTAGTGTGCTTCTCACTCACGCACTTGTGCCTTCACTTGCTCGAGGTCTTCATACCATCCTCACGTCTTCCCGGATTGACATTAAAGGAGGTGCTACTCATCACTGAGCTACACCAAATTTTGGCGGCGTTGCCGAGGATCCAGCTTTGAGGACGAGCGTGTGATGGTAAGATGTAGAGTTGACGCGTTGGAGTTGTAGGTATTTTCTTCACCTTCATCTATTTTCTTGTTTTTTCTTCACCATCTTCATCACCATCATCATCATCACCATCTCCCACCTCCATCTCCATCATCGCGGAAATTTCAGTTTTTGGATCATATCACCATCTCCACCTCATTTCCCTCATTCCACTTGTGAGAGATAGCGAGAGAGCGATATTGCTTGCACTGTTTTTGCATGTTTTGTGAGTTTGCTTGCAGGTTCTTGCTGTACCATCCCCCCCAGCACTCTGCGCAGGTACAAAAAACTCAGAAACTGTCTCTGTGTCGCCGACCTTTGTCGATCGCGATCGACAGAAAATTCGACCAATTGGTAAAACCAAGTGCACCACTAGGACAAGCACAAAGAGCACATTCCAAATCACTAAAAACAGTAGAAAAATTCCGTGTTTTTCTGTCAATCGCGACCGACAGCCCTGTCAATGGTGATCGACAAACCTGTCAATCGCGACCGCCACAAGTGTCGATCGCGACCGACAGAACCCACGACCGACTGACTTCCACATAGGACCCTGTCAATCGCGATTGACACCGTCGATCGCGATCGACAGCCACGACCGACACCTCTGTCACTCGCGATCGACACCGTCGATCGCGATCGACTGAATTTTGGCGATTGACTGAATTTAACGCGTTGCCACGTGTCCATCGCGACGGACACAGCCCCGATTGACTGAATTTACGGCGAAAATCCTGGAAAAAGTGTCGATCGCAATTGACGTGTCGATCGCGACCGACAGGCCCCGACGGACACCTCTGTCAATCGCGATTGACAGACCTGTCGATCGCGATTGACAGGCTTTTCGGCCAAAAAAAAATTAGGGATTTTTATTCTAAGTTTTGGGGTAAATTTTGAGGCATAATTGTCAATCCATTAGCATTTTGTGAGGTTCCTACACGTGTGTTTGGAGAAAAATCTCGTGAACTGTCAACTTGTTTTGAATCCTATTTTAACTCCAAAACCCTGAACGGTCATATCTTTTTCATACGAAATCCATTTTTTGAGCTCTAGGGCTTGTCGGAAAGCTCGTGGCATATACTACACGCCCTCAACTGTTTTTTATAAGAATAATGCATTGATTTTCAGATAGGGTATTTTGAAGTTGACCATACCTAGGGGGAACAAAATTCAGGGATCTCTAGAATTATTTTCCATAAAGCCAAAGGGCTAATTGGTATCTGAGTTACATGAATGAAAGTGCTTGGTGATGTCTTATGAATTTAAGTCTTGAGCTAATCTTGGGCCTCTTACAGGTCCGTTGAGAGCACCAAAGGGCGTTCGAAGCAAGTGTAAGTGCAAGCTTGTGAACACACATCGTGGGCACACTAGGGCATCAACACAAGGAAAGGAACTCAAGGTTGGAATATTCTCAACTCCCTCTGTCATTTTCTAGCTCAGGCTAAGTACGAATAGTGCTAGAAATAAGCTAGGGCGACGATAGGCAGTTATCAAGTTGAAGACTACCTAAAAAATCAAGTTCAAGCTAAAAACATAATCTCTATACGGACGATAACTTAAAGGAAAAGAACTAACGTGGAACGATCAACTTAAAAATACGAAGAACACTCAAGTATTCATGACGACGTGATATCAGACAAGAGAATAAACACGGTAATCAACTAAAAAGAATCAAGTAAGTGATACAAAGGAACTCAGCAACGAGGTTGTACTTGGGAAAAATTTGGGCTAATCAATTAGTCATATGAACCTTAGATCAGGACGACATCTAGTGAGAGATCGACAAAGCCTTAGGTCTTCAGAGGCTAGCGTTAATCACACTGCTAGGTCTTGGGCCCAGCAGTTGAGCCATCATTCCTATTACCCTAGTTCAGAAACTAGCGAGTCTGAGATGTCTCAAGGCATGGAACGGCCTACAGGGAGTTCAGGTGTGCCATATTTGTATAGGGTGGAAGGCCCTTACAAGACGCAGATGGAATACCTTAGGGCCAACCGCTTAGGTGTTAGCATCTATGAGGATGGCCTAGGAAGATCGGTAGTCCAAATTAAAAACCCTGACCAATCCATTGGACTGAATTAAATTTATCAAGTCTAAGACATAAAATAAAGGTGTGTGATACGAAAACCTAAAGGAAAGAACGTAAGTCTCACGGAACGAGAACTTAAACTCATAACGAAAAGTCGATTCCTGACGCATCCATTGAGATAAGACAAGAACTTAAAGACATCTAAAAAGAAACAAGAAATTATTAACAAAGGACCATTGACGATAAGAAGGGTAGCGAAGTAAATTCATGAACCTTAGATCAGGCAAACACATCGGTAAGTCAGACCGACGAAGCCTTAGATCTTCAGAGGCAAGTGTGAGAATGACCGCACGATCTTGGGCTCAGCAATTGAATAGTGGTTATCCCTACGAGAGCTCAGATACAAGTGAATCAGAAATGGCATTTAGCACAGAAAGACCGGAAGGAGGGTCGAACATAGCGTATCTAGAGAGACCGAAAGGACCCTATAGAACTCAATTGGAATTCCTCCGAATCAACCGATTAGGTGCTCGCATCTATGAGGATGGTTTGAGAAGACAAGTAGTTCAGATGCACAATCCTGATCAACCCATTGGATTAGAACACCCAGTGGTGAAATTTGAGAGAGACGCGTACATAGACAAGGAAGGAACGATGTACATCTTAAGTACGCAGCCAAACAATACCAACGAGTTTGGCGTAATTCAGTTAGAGACGGAAGCAAAATCTCAAGGAAAGGAACCATTAGGAGAACCGAGAACATCTAGAGGGAAATCCGTACTGACCCAAGTACTAGTTCCAGAAAAGATCCCTCAAGATAACAGGAGCATAGAGCTCTTTGTAAATAAAGAGACTAATGAATCCTTTTGGAGATACAGAATGGAACAACCTAGCTTGATAGGCTCCATCATTGTCTACGAGTTCAAGGACCCGGATACACCTGGAAAGGTGGTATACCTGGATGAAACTTCAGAAAGAATGTGCATGGTGTCGGACCACACGAGAAACCTATACACATGGAGAGGGGAATTAGTCTTTCCTCCATCTCAAACAAACGTGAACGCGAACCAACAAGGGGCAGGAACATCCTCAGCCCATGGTAATCAAAGAGAGAAAAATAAAGAAAAACCAGAAGTAAGCTTCAATCATCCCTTAGGGAGAGACAGAACAACCACAGACACTAATAGAGTGGATAGACAAGGAATGCCAGGTGGTAGAGATGATTTTCCTCTACCTAGACCACATGACCACTCAAGAACATTACGACCCACTCAGTTAGTAAAATCCATGAAGAATTACTTTGACGGGACAGGAGATCCCTACGACCACGTTGCAGAGTTTAAGCAAGTTCTAAGAGCAGAGCAAGTAGAAGACATGTTCACGCAATATAATGCTTTTGGGATAACGTTAAAGAATACCGCTTTAACCTGGTTCCAACCGTTGCAACAAAGGCAATTTAGAGACATCCGTCACTTCTTAGAGTCATTCATTACTGAATTCTCTAAAAGTGGGATCAGGCATGACACGTCTTCCTTGATTCATAGTTTCAAACAGACCCCTCAGGAAACAGTTAGACTGGCAGGACGTAGATTTAGACAATATGTTGAAAGGTGTCCAATGGAAGAATTACCTTCACAGGCCAAACAAGTGTCATTGTTTCTAGATGGCGTGTTGAGCTCTAAACTACGCTCCTATGTGTACTTGAAGGAACCCAGGACGCTAGAGCAGTGTGTGAGAATTTGCATAGACATTGAGGATAACTTAGGAGACGAATTGGAACTCTCTAAAGTGTATAAAGATTCAGATTGTTCATCTCTAGCATCCACAAAATTGTCTAGCTCAATAGAAGACCTAGCAGAAAAAGTGGCCCAGAAACTAGGAGTTTCTAGTAAACAGACACCTAGGGTAACTACCAACGTATGTTGTTACACCTGCGGTGGAAACCATTTGGCAAATGTGTGTCCCAATGCACCACAACCGCAAGCCAGCCCTAGTGGCCAATATTGTACTATTGAGAGAAGGTACACCAATCATACGGCTCAGGACTGCCCATATAACAAACAAGCAGTAAGACAGAACTACCCGCAAGAATACCCACAGCCAGGTAGGTGTCAAGGGCAGTACAATGCTCAGCCTCATTACTATAGGCCTCCTCAGAACTACCCATATCAGGCTCAACAGAGACCTCAACCTGTTTTAGCTCAGCAGCCACCCCCACCAGCCAATGTCATCTCAGTGAAATATGCTGCTGTAGAAGAGAATCTCAATAGGGCTTTAGTTCTCGTGTCACCCCTGATTACAGAGAGTGACCCAAACTCAAACAGTTTTGACTCTACACATGCAGATAGTCCACCCGCGTACTATACGGAGTCACCTGAACACGTGGAAACATATCATTATGATAGTCCACCAATGGAACCTAGTTGGGAGCCCGACTACGCCAATGTGATGTACACAAACCCTAATCCAAGGCCCCAATTAAGACAACAGAGACCACAGGGCCCTAGAGGACCATGCTTTAGGTGCCAAGGAGATCATTTCATAAAGGATTGTCCACATCCTCCGATAGTAGGACAGTCACAGTACTATAATGTACAAGGCTTTTGTGCCGATTGTGGCAAAGAGCATATAATCAAAGATTGTCCTAAGAACCCAGCGAATGCTTCAAACGTGACACCAATCAATGTGATAGGCATTGTAAACAATGCAGACGGATCCAAACCCACATACGTGCCTATCCAAGCGATAACAAGAGCCCAGGCGCTCTTACAAAACCAACAGCTTAACCAAGAGGAAGTAGCAGGAACTAGTGAAGTTGGAGAATCCAGTAGTAAAAAGACAAACACGTGGAAAAACTCACGAGAAAGAATTAAGAGAAAATGGAGTAAAAGAATAACAAAATTAGAAAGAAGTCTCAAGGAATCTAGAGCCAAAATCCAAGAATTGACTTCACAGGATTTGAATCAGGAGCACCTAGCTGAAAAATCAGGATCAGTGTTAGTGGAACCCATACCAGAAAACCTAGACATGATGTTTCGAGCATATCAAGCTAGAATAAAAGAAGGACCCCAAGTAACAGAAATGAGCAAAAACTACCCTCGAGCAGACTTAGAAATTGAGAGAACTAAACTTTGCATGAAGATGGTAGAATTAGCACAAGCTTTGTTCGAAGCCTCTAGATATTTAAATTGGAATAACATGGCAAAACCAGAATTACACTTTCAAGGATTAATGGAGAGGCTAGAACACTTGATTGATAGCAAATAGAAAAAGGATCAGCATAGGAACCCCATTACACCAGAGACACAGGAAAGGAATGCACCATCCCTGTCTCAAGTACCCAATACAGAAAGTCAAGACGACCTGTCTTCCATACATAGATATTCACATGAATTTTTGAGAGAAATCCAAGAAGAGAAATGGAGAAAGGAACAAGGAACTCATCCTCCTATTCAGGAAATAGACGACTTGCAGGAACAATTTCCCCAAGACATTCCCTCTATTTATGATGATATAGAGGAAGAACAACTGAGTGAACACACAGGATTTGAATCTAATTCTTTACAAGAATTACCTCAGTTCACAGGACCTTGGGAAGCTAAGTCTATTAGTATGAGAGCACCCATGATAATAGTGAGGAATGAAGAATCAGTAATCCCTAGAAACACAGAAGTAATAAAGAACACCAAAGTTCAATGTAACCTCACTTTAGAGGAGCTGTTGAAGATGAAACCAGAACTGTGGAAACATGTAGCAAATCAATTCCCAGAGCTTGCTACTACCCCCTCACAGATAGGATCACAAAAGACGGTACCAGAAATACCTGTAGAAAAGATTGGAGACGTAAGCGAAGGAGAGGAAGGTAACACGTATCTTCCAATAACCCATCAGGGCTACACCACGAAAGCCATCTTAGATTCAGGAGCCGGAGTAGCCATCGCTACTATCGCTTTATGGAAACGTTGGGGTAAGCCAGCATTAAGACCTACCAGGATGAAACTGCAAATGGCTGACGGACATATAGAAAAACCATTAGGCTTACTAGAAGGCATAGCTCTCACCACTTGTGGTGTGGAGTTTGAGCATACTTTTGCCATTTGTGATTTCGCGAAGAATCATGCTTACGAGATGATTTTAGGACGACCATTCATGCGTCAGTTGCAAATTGTACAAGATTGGGGAACTAATTCTTTGTACTTGCAACATTTGGGAGTGACCACTAAAGTCAATCTTAAAGACTATTCACATAGAGATGTACCCTCGTTACAATGGAATACCATCCATAAGACAGAGGTAGAAACAAAATCCGTGCACTCATTGGAGTCAGACCCCTCATGGTTGCACAAGGATACTCATTTATGGATGTGTAAAGTAGCAAAACAAGAGGAAGAAAGATTAGAGGCTAGAAACTTAGGTGCAGAACAACATCCAAGAACCCTTCAAGACCCAGCTTACGCACCTGTAGTGTTTCCAGATGAAGAATTTGAACCCCATGGTTGGGCAGAAATCCTAGCAACCATGGACGTAGCCATCAATGAAGAACAATGGACACCCCACTGTGACGAGGATGGCTATGACATTTCAGTGTTCACAATAGAGCCAATCATGTGTGATTCAATTTTAGAAGAATGTGAACCTAGGGCTGATGCATTTGAGGATGCAAATGACTTTGATTTAGAGTCAATTATAATGGACTCTCCATTTGCATCAGAGGAAGAATATTTCTACGAAGTAGAAACTCATCCTCAGCGATACAAAGAAATTACAAATGAGGTGAGACTAGCCACGGAAGTGACTACTAAGAGTGAAGGTAAGAAAAGAAAGAAGAAAGAAACCAAGTCAGAAGAAGAAGAATCTTTATTTGAGGTCCCGGAGAACTTCAAAAAATATGAAATAGAAGATAGACGAATCATGGTACGAATGCCTAATAGAAAAGCTAACGACGGAGAAGTATATGATAATCGAGAGAAAACCAAAAAAATAATAGTGGCCATAGAAGGAGAAGAGGAAAAATGTACCTACATAGGGCACGACTTGACGACGGAAGAAGAAGAAGAATTAGTTGCCCTATTACGCGAGTACAGAGATGTGTTCGCTTGGAGTTACAAAGACCTAAAAGGAGTAGACCCGGATATATGTTCTCATACAATCCCTATGACTCCAGAGGCAAAGCCTACGAAATAGAAACCGTACACGTACAATGATAATTACGCTGCGAAGATTAAAGAGGAAATAGATCGTTTGATAGAAGCAGGATTCATTTACGAAATTGAGCATATCGAATGGGTATCCCCCATTGTGGTTGTGCCCAAGAAGAATGGAAAATTGCGTGTGTGTATTAACCTTAAAAAAGTTAATGCCGCCACGATTAGAGATAGTTATCCTCTTCCTATCACTGAACATCTATTGGAAAGAGTTGCGTGCAAGGAAGTTTACAGCTTTCTTGATGGATTCTCGGGCTATAATCAAGTAGCCATTGCTCCAGAAGATCAACACAAGACGGCTTTTGCCACAGAATGGGGCATATTTGCATTTCGTGTGATGCCATTTGGCTTAACAAATGCACCCGCCACTTTCCAGCGACTCATGTGTCATGTGTTTAAGGAATTCTTACGCAAGAATTTAGAAGTATACGTCGATGACTTATGCGCTCATTTGAATGTAAGACAGACACATATCCCAGAGTTAAGACAAGTATTTGACAAATGTCGAGAATATCAGGTTTGTCTGAACCCAGAAAAATGTGTTTTCATGGTCAGACAAGGCAAAATTCTAGGACACATTGTGTCAAAAAATGGAATTTCCACGGATGAAGAAAAAGTGAAGGTAATTGCAGATCTACCTAGGCCAACGAACATCAAAGAGGTACAAGCATTTATGGGCCATTGCGGTTATTATAGGAGATTCATACACATGTATGCAATCATAGCCAAGCCTCTGTACTCTCTTTTGACCAGGTTTGAATGGACAGATGAATGTGAAAATTCATTTAATGAACTTAAAAGACGTTTGTGCTCAACACCGATATTGACAACACCGTATTGGAGTAAGCCATTCCATGTACATGTGGATGCTTCCAACTATGCCATAGGATGTGTGTTAGCACAACCCACTACTGAAGGAAACATAGATCTCCCCATAGCATACGCGAGCAGACAGTTGAATGCAAATTGGTTGCAATTAGCACACATAGGTGCACTAATGCAACATCATTCGAAACATCGTACATTGCAGACTCTGCATAGATTAGGAGTATATTGGCCTACGATGGAAGCAGATGTGTACAAGTTGTGTAAAGAATGCAATGTTTGTTGTGAAAGACCACCTGTAGAACATGCTACATTATATCATGTGTCTCTCATACCAGACTGGAGTGAACCTTTAGTGACATACTTGAGGACGAAAACATTCCCTCAAGGAATGAACCTAGCACGACAACGAAGTCTAGAGCAGGAAGCTCAAGACTATTCACTTATTGGCAATAATCTATACAAACGAGGACGAGATGGATACCTACGACAGTGTGTTCATGAAAGTGATTATTTGCACGTACTAGAAACTGCACACCAAGGTGTGGCAGGAGGTCACTTTGGACCAGATAGGATAATCAAAGCCATCCTCTTTGCAGGATTATGGTGGCCCACTCTTCACATGGATGCTCATACCTATGTAAAGAGATGTGATGTGTGCCAAAGAACGCAATTTCCTACTCATAGAGATTAAATGCCATTGAAACCCATGATGGGAGGACGTGCATTTTCCAAGTGGGGTATAGACTTTGTAGGACCCATTAACCCCCCTGCAAAAGGTACACATGCGGAATACATTATTGTCGCAACAGATTATCTTACCAAATGGGTAGAGGCCAAAGCCACAAAAAAGAATGATGCACATACAACTGCAAAATTCTTATTTGAAAATGTCTTTACAAGATATGGATTGCCTATAGAGTTAGTGAGCGATCGAGGAAATCACTTTCTAAACCAAGTCATTGAATATTTGTTACAGGATTTTATGGTGATTCACAAGAAATCCGCACCATATCATCCCCAGGCCAACGGTCAGGCTGAAAGCACTAACAAGATCCTTTGTAACGTACTGACAAAACTCGTGAACAAGAAACATTCAGATTGGGATAAACAGTTACACCATGCTGTTTGGGCATATCGAGTGGCCTACAAGACCGTACTCAATGAAACTCCCTTTCAGATGGTTTTTGGTCAGAATGCTGTGCTTCCTTTGGACTTCTTGATACCGATCCTTAAGGTTGCACAAGAACATCAGTGGACCGGCCATGAATTATCAGCCAGAATAATGGACTTGGAACGTTTAGGAGAAACCAGGCTAAAAGCAGCAGCAGGAATATACGCAGCAAAGAAGCGATAGAAGGCATATTTTGATGCACATGTGAAGGATAAAGGCTTAAAAGAAGGAGATTTAGTCCTAGTATATACGCTGAAACAACATGCACGAAAATTAGAAAAGCGAGGTTATGGACCTATGATTATTAACAGACTCTCAACAAGTGGAGCAGTACAATTAGCCACCCTAGAAGGAGACATAATGCCTAATTACATTAGTGGCTGTAGAGTCAAGTTATATCAAGAACCTCTTATTGAGGATATGCTTAGACGACTCACGTTGGCAAAGAAGTGTAAGGAGGAAGAGAATAGAATACGCGCTGAAGCTCAGGCAGAAGCTATAGAACGCATTAAACGCATGAAGTTAAGAAGACAAGGACTAGGGCGAGAACATTATAACCATCTGGAAACAATACCCAGATACCCCATGGCCATGTGTGAAGCAAAGTCACGAACTCATCCTAAGATAGTGGATCAGAGACCATTCATTACAGTCAGGCTAGAGCACGGCAACCCTTGCCAAGAGCTCAGGGCTTTAATTGACTCAGGTGCTGCGACTAGTGCGATTAGATGGTCCCACTATAAGGATTCAGGAATAGAAATGCGGCCAATTGAGGCATACCTCATAGGACTAGGAGGCATGGAAACCCCTTGCATGGGCGAGGTGGACCTTCCCATCCTCATACAGGAGGTGACCATGACAGCGAAGTTACTAGTGTGCCATGACGAGGACCTGATAGAACCCCTAATCCTTGGCCAAGATTGGCTATACGATCACTCAGTGGACCGAAATCTTAGACAAGGCTCCCTGCAGATTGGAACCTTAGATCAGAAGCGAGTGATACCACTTGACTTCCCTAACCACCCTCGGCCTGAGGAACATGACCTGCAACCCTATGAAACGCTTGCGACCGAAGACCGGAAGATCTTTGGTCAGATCAGTCACGTTACGTTCACACCAACCCCCACGGGCTTGGCAATGGACAATTGTCAATCAGAAGGACGTCAGGAGATTTTCCCTTGGGTTTCCTGCAAATTAGAAGGGTGAGTCACCCAACTGCTTGGTCAAATGGGGACCATTAACGGCCAAATGGGCACTATCAGTGGACAAATGGGGACAATTAGCGGGCAAATGGGCACAATCAGCGGTCAGGTGGACTTCATCACCGGGGAGATGGGCACAATACCCTGTAGTGCTCACCCTTCTACACTTACTGCGGACTGGCCTCAATTAAAGATACAAAACGGAACACTTCCTCATGGGCAGGTCACGCAAGTGTTGGATCTCCCTTCTTTTCCAAAGCAGAGCGTCCATGCGACCTCTCAACCTCCACCACAAAAGAGTCAACCACAACCAAGGAACCCAAACCGACGACCCTACCAAACAATGCAAAGAAAGCAGCAGTACCAGCATCATAGAACATGTGGGGAAACAAGTATGGGTGCCAAAAGGACAGGAACCTCCAACAGTTTGCAAAGAGGCAGACAAAGACAAAACACAGTTTCAGAAGAATCAGAGACAGTATCCACGGTCTCCTCAACGATCTTCTACGAGACAGAACATTCGACAGATTTGGATCGCCAAGAAGTACCTCACGAATAGACCCACACCCACGCAGATTTGGGTACCCAAACCATGTATCATAGCTCAACCATCAAGCCATGTATTATACACCCCACCGACATTTCTTCACCCTTTAACCCCACCACCTCTGAATCCACCTTTTGTCCCTCCGCAGAAACCTGTCAACCGACCAAAAACTCTTAGGAAATGGATACCGAAACGTGTCCAGCCAACTTCCCCTAACCCATTGTCTAACACCACTCCCACCCCGATAAATATCCATCTTTGTAATAAATCACTTACATTTGAACCTTGTATAAAGTCACACAATATCACCCCACATCATTCATAATAAAACCTCATCAAGAAATGTATGCATAATCTGACACATGTAGGTGTCTAGCGACCTGCACTAGCTCTGCAAAAATCATTGTATCAATCACTTCACAGCACTCGGCTACACGGGTTACACATCGGTTATGGAAAGGGATTGCGGTCTCACTTTATTGGGATCATAATTAATTTCCATGCTAATGTGTTAATCTTTTGTAGCAGATCCGCCACACACTCGCATAACTACATCATGTAGGCTGAAGGACCATCCGAAGCTGGCCCTAGTGAACAAATGGCCAATATAGCAGAATTACTTGTGGAGACCCTTTCGACGGCTCAACCACCTGAGTTCCAGGGATTTCCAGGACCCATGCCGATCGACGACCCTCCTAGAGGGTACACTGAGAAGATTCACCGAAATTCTCACTGGTTCCAAGGCCTCGCAGGACCGTTGGCTGATGCAGATTTTGACTACCGCACTTGGGCCAAGTATCAGTTCTTTTCCAGAGAATTCGAAGGCCTGCAGAATACAGAAGACCTCACGCATGTTTGGGCCAGAGCGGGTTTTACAGAATATTTTAGCAACCCTCTGCCTAAACCTGACTTTTATAGATGTTTTATTTAGTAACCACTTTGACGGCGTTAGAAAACAAAGATCTACCCGGAACATTTGTCTTTCCATCCCTTGTAAATGACCCACCATTCAGGAAGTTTTACTTGTCAAAGGATTTAATTCATGCAGCTCTCAAGATTCATGGAACACATACTCCGACAGAGCGGAAGAGATTGCTCCCGGAACCAATGAAACGAGGAGACGTGACTAAGTGGGAGGATATTTCAGCCATTACCCCTGAGCTATCCAAGCCCTTAAGGATCTGCATGCAGCACTTTGCTTTTCCCACGCAGGATAGATTTACGATGCCACATAAAAGAATTTGGTTTGGCTTGTATTTAGCATGTACTGGACCTCAAACAGTAGACCTTGCTAGCTGGATAATCGATCAACTGTACTTAGCCCAACATAGATGGGAAAGAAAGAAGGTCATTAATGGCTGTTGTGCATTGACAAGAATCGTCTATATGTGTTTAGCTTACGATTTACCGATAGAGCGTGCCATGACCAGTGAAGAGTTGAAAGCCTTTAAAGGGACAACAAAGAAAGCAAGAAAATCTAGCAAGAGCAGAGCAGGAAAGAGAATGCGGGGCACTATTCCATGCCTACAAGTCCCCAAATCTCCATCACCGCAACCTTCACCTGAACGGTCTCCTACGGAAGCTGCAGCCCCGGCGCAGCCTATTCGCATAAGGTTATCAAGACCTGTTATAGCAGAGACCACTACCACAGTCGCTCCTCAAGCACCTACCACCACCACTGGACCTCCTACCACTGCCACAACAACAGAAGTTCCCACCACTATTGGTGCGGAAGCTTTTTCTTTTCCTATACCACATATGGAAGCAGAACCCCTTAACACCACATTTGATTTTGAGATGCATGATGCAATGTCTAGTGAATTTCAATTCTCAAAGGGGCAGATGTTTTCCGAAGAATACGAGAGGCCCAGCTATCCGACCACACCCCGGGAGCAACCAGAAGGACAAGTCGTCTCAAGCTCTAAAGAAGAAAGAACCGAAACAGATAATGATGAAGGAGACGATGAAGCTAGCCAGGAATCCCAAGAGCATGAACAAACAGATGGCCAAGGGCAACAGACAGATACACATGGTGATACAAGCACCCATGAAGAGGAAACATTTGAAGCTGCCGCTTATACATTAGCCATCAAAAAGCTATACCGTACTATGGAAAAAGTTTGGGCACGAAAGAAGCTAACGGAAGAAGAGAGCAAGGCACTGATCGAACAAGAACTAGTCTCTGGAGGGTTTGAAGAAGTATATATCAGCGGTTTCAGAGAGCTTGTCAAGTCAGTCGGCCCCAACGAAGCTTTGAGATATCTGCAACGAAAGCCTTTACCGCAGTTTGACCCTCGACGTGTGCGACTACTATCCAAGCTAGGTGAATATATATGAGTACCAACGGATGCTCAGTCATCCCAACAAGCGCGAGAGGCACGCCTGATCCCTGAAGGCTCAGTGACTGAAGAAGCCATCATTGTAGATTCCCCACCCCGTACGACTGTTGTACATACCACTACTGTAATAGGAGTACCTGTAACCACGACTACCCCTGTTTCACCCCCGGTCTCCCCTGTCCATCCCGTCTCTCCCATACACCCACCCTCCCCCCGAACATCAACATCTTTCGACAATGCCATGGCCGAAGCCTTCGTAGCCTCCATTTCCATTCCCATGCCCACGCCAACTCAATCGGGTTTCCCCCTTCTGCCACCCACCTTTCCATCGATTCCCTTTCTCCATCCATCCTTTCCATCCTTCTCCACACCTACAAGAAATCCATTTCCTTTCCTACCTCCACTAACCTTCTCCCCAGTTTCACCTACTATACCCACTGCCATTCCTCTCTCCCCTTTCCACCAAGGTCTACGAGAAAACCCCCCTGTAAACTACTCATCAGCCTTTGTAAATCCGGTATTTACACCATCACAAGCACCCACAATCACACCATTATTCACTGTCACCTCACTTGACACGTCCAATGACATGGACATTTTGCCGCCCACAACACCACCACTTACATCATCCACTTCTCCACAATATTTAGGCACATCACAATTTTCCACTATCACCACAGCATCCACTATCCCTCCCCCATTCCCCATTCCCAGTGCATCTACAACTACTGCATTCTCATTAGGATCATCTGTAATATTATCACCAATTGTAGATACTGCTTTCCGACAAATGTTCGCATGCATGACGCAAGTAAGAGATGAGTTCACATCTCTCGGAAATAACTATCAGCAACTGCAGAGGACAACCAATGACTTACAGTCGCAGCTTAATTCATTGTCGATCGAGAACGCCTCACTCAACAGTCGATACCAGGAGTTAAGAGAGACATATCATAAGTTAGAATTAGAAAGCGAGGAAAAGACCAAGACAGCGACTGCCGATCTGGACAATTTGCTTCGAGCCCAAACCATTCGCAATGCAACGCTAACGAGGAATATGGGCTTACTACCAAGACATCTCGCCGCAGCAAAGGAGGAAAACCAACGACTACAGGAGCAAAATAGAGAAAACTTAGAAGCAGCGCTCGACCACCCAGACCAACCCTTAAGCCCTAGCAGGTTCACAGCAATTCCCTCCGAATCCATGAAGATGCTGCTAGAAGACCATGTCAGATTGCTTGATGAATATGATCGAATGAACGAAGAATATCAAAAGTTGAAAGAAGATCAGAAGCTACTCCTACTCAGAGCACCTGCAACTGAAGGACCACCACTCACACAAGGACTACCAGCACCTGCGGACCCCTCTCCTGACATTCTAGAGGAACTAAACGCATTAAGGGCCGAGGTAACAAATCTTGAATTGCGCATTGCAGTGTATGAAGCCCCACCACGACCCGATTCCCCACCTGAGCTACCAGCTGACGAAGAAACTGTCAACATCCCGGTGGAGGAGACGTTTGAAGAAGCATACGAACCAATACCCATCCCAGGCGGACGTGTCACGGCCGAAGGCCAGATGACCTATGAACTTCCAACCCCCGCGTGGATGAAGACGATTGAGGAACTAGGAACGACACATTCAACCCGAGTAGAGGCACAGTTACATGCTATGGCGATGATAGAGGAGAGAATTTTACAATCTCCATTCTTTGCTCATTTGGCCCCTCGTAGATACATATCTGGGCATGAGCTACAGTACAAGCCATATTTCATGTTAATGGTTGAATACCAATTAGCTATAGAGAAAGAAACCGGCATGAAACCAACGCATGCTACACAATTCGAGCCGGAGGACTTGCCTCCAACTGCGCAGCAAGGAGAGATCCATCAACCCAACTAGCGCAAAAATCTGTTACAAACTTATCCAGAGATGATGAGCACATGGGTGAAAGCGCCGCTGCACTTGAAGTATAATCCTTGTTGGGGACCAGTACCACGATGCCGCTCCTGGACAGCCTTCGCTATTAAGGTACAAAATAATAGGCAATGCCAAGATTGGTTGAATTACCCCTACTTCAAGCCACCAACCGAGTTACCAACAGTTGGCTATATGATGGCTACGATCCGTCACTGGCTCCCTTGCCTGAAGCATATGGACGATATCGCCGCGCATATGACTGTCAAAATTTTTGACATGATGCAAATGGTTTTTAAAGTCTTCCGACGCGTCAAGGCACCACATGTAAACACCCCGGGATTTGAGCATGGCAATTTTGACCTAGTGTATGATATGAGCACCACGCCATCGCTCCGGGTGTGTTATGCCTGGCACTGCAGAAGAAAGTACTTACCGGCGTGCTACAAGCAGACCTTCGAAGAAATGTTCACCACCAGCTTTTGGGAGTACCATTCAGAGGTATTCATCAGCAGGCCCACACATTTATTGCAATTATTTGCCTGTGAACGAATGGTTTATTCCACACATTATCAGCTCCCACCACCCGACGAACCCCAACCAATCGACTGGGAGAAACTCGAGGCCGATCTGGCCCGAGGCATTCGTATTTCAGAGCACACCCTCGCTCAAGACCTCCTACAAAACTACATCCGGCAGACCTCACAACAAGGTTCTGTCAGGGACGATAGAAGCGAGAGGGAGGGGGGTGTTGGAAGCAGTCAGCGGCACAGACGACGCGGAAGCATGTAAAGACAGAGCAGGGAGCCGGTCGGATCTAATTTTCAAACTATTTTTCAAGCAAATATACTTGTAATCAATCCTCAAAACACTCAACAGTGATTTTGATCACTAATTGTAACATATGTAACATAGAAAATCCCATTTTGTAATCCATAGCTCCATTTTGTGCAAGCCGAGGAGTCCTCGAGCTTGAGGAGCTTAGGTAGAATGTGCGTACCAATTTTCGTTATTTTTAGACACCGTTTACCCTTCCAAAAAGCCTCTAGGACATATTTTTTAACTATGCCGGTCACTAGATGTGAAACCGGTCAAAACTAGTCTAGAAACTATAAAAAGAGCTAGAGAGCTCATTTTAGAGGTTAGCTTGTTTGAGTAGAGAAGAGCTTAGAGCTAGTTTGAGCTTGTAAGAGTGTTCTTGAGCAATAGAGTTATTTCTCACCTTCCATTGTGTCTTGCTTGTCTCTTCGTTGTGTGTGTGTATGCGTGTGTGCATCTTTGTGCTTCTCACCTTCACTCTCACATCATCTCACATTCATGATCTTCATATCACTCCTATCTCTTCCGCGGATTGACAATTAAGGAGGTGAAGCTTCTTAACGTGGATCTCTCCATTGTGCTAGAGCAACACACAGTCATGGTAAGGAACGAAGACTCAGTCATACCTAGGAACACAGACGTAGTGAAAAACACTAAAGTGCAGTGCAATCACAAGGTAGAAGAGCTACTCAAGGTTAGACCCGAATTATGGAAACATGTAGCCAAACAAGTGCCAGAGATAGCTAAACCGCGTTCCCAGGTAGGATCACATAGGACGGTGCCAGAGATACCCTTGGACAAGATAGGAGTGTGTGAAGGCGAAGAAGGGAACACCTATCTTCCCATTACCTATCAGGGGTACACCACCAAGGCAATTCTAGACTCAGGCACAGGAGTTGCAATTGCCACCACTTCCCTATGGAAGCATTGGGGCAAGCCAGCTCTCAAGCCCACGAGGATGAAATTGCAAATGGCCGATGGTCACATAGAAAAACCCTTAGGCTTACTAGAAGGAATAACTCTCACTACTTGTGGTGTTGAGTTTGAGCATACATTTGCTATATGTGACTTTAACAAAAATCATGCCTATGAGATGATTTTGGGAAGACCATTTATGCGGCAGTTGCAAGTGGTACAGGATTGGGGAACCAATTCCTTGTACTTGCAACATTTAGGTGTCACAACCAAAGTGAATCTCAAGGATTACTCTCATAGAGATGTACCCCCTATCCAGTGGAATCCCATCCATAGAGCCAAAGACGATACAGAATCTATGCACTCCATAGGATCAGGATCCTCATGGATGCATGAAGACACCCACTTATGGATGTGCAAGGTAGCTGTAGAAGAAGAGAAGAGAGAGAAATCCAGAGAGATAGGTGCGAAGGAAACCAATAGATCAACTCAAGACCCAGCCTATGCACCTGTAGTATTCCCAAACGAAGAGTTTGAACCTCATGGCTGGGCAGAAATCTTAGCAACCATGGACGTAGCCATCAATGAGGAACAATGGACACCACACTGTGATGAAGATGGCTATGACATTTCAGTCTTCTCCATAGAGCCAATCATGGGAGATGCAGTTTTAGAAGAGTGCGAACCTAGCCCTGATGCATTTGAGGATGCAAGTGACTCCGATCTAGAGTCAATCATTATGGACCCACCTTTTGCATCAGATGAAGAATACTTCTATGAAGTAAAATTTCAACCCCAGAGACACGAAGATCTTACAAAGGATGTAAGGTTAGCCACACAAGTGACCGCCAAGAGTGAAGGCAAGAAAAGAAAGAAGAAAGAAGTCACACCGGAAGCGGAAGAGTCTTTTTTTGAGGTCCCTGAAAACTTTAAAAAGTACGAGATAGACGACAGAAGAGTCATGGTAAGAATGCCTAAACGTGAAGCGCAATCGGGAGAGGCCTATGATAACAAAGAAACAACAAAGAAAATAGTTGTAGCCATAGAAGAAGGAGAAGAACGATGCACGTACATAGGCCATGACCTGACACAAGAGGAAGAGCACGAACTGATAGCCTTGCTAAGAGAATACAGAGATGTATTCGCTTGGAGCTACAAGGACCTAAAAGGTGTAGACCCTGATATATGCTCACATACTATTCCCATGACCTCAGATGCAAAACCCTCTAAGCAGAAGCCATACACATACAATGATAACTATGCTGCCAAGATAAAAGAGGAGATAGATAGACTGGTGGAAGCTGGATTCATCTATGAGATTGAGCACACTGAATGGGTATCCCCCATTGTAGTGGTACCAGCCCAAGAAGAATGGAAAGTTGCATGTGTGCATTAACTTGAAGAAGGTTAATGCAGCCACTATCCGAGATAATTATCCACTTCCTATCACGGAGCATCTACTAGAAAGGGTAGCAGGCAAGGAAGTATACAGCTTCCTTGATGGATTTTCGGGCTACAATCAAGTAGCCATTGCCCCTGAAGATCAGCATAAGACAGCTTTTGCTACTGAGTGGGGCATATTTGCTTTTAGGGTAATGCCATTTGGGCTTACCAATGCTCCTGCAACCTTCCAAAGGCTGATGTGTCATGTATTTAAAGAGTTCTTGAGGAAAAATCTAGAAGTCTATGTTGATGATCTTTGTGCTCATTCCAACATTAGACAAACACATATACCTGAACTCAGGCAAATCTTTGACAAATGTAGAGAATATCAGGTCTGCTTGAACCCAGAAAAGTGTGTTTTCATGGTCAGGCAAGGCAAGATTCTAGGACACATAGTGTCAAAGAATGGCATATCCACTGATGAAGAGAAAGTGAGAGCCATAGCAGAGCTACCTAGGCCAAAGAACGTCAAGGAAGTACAAGCTTTCATGGGGCATTGTGGTTATTACCGACGCTTTATACACATGTACGCCATCATTGCAAAGCCTCTGTATGGACTTCTGACAAACTTTGAGTGGACGGATGAGTGTGAAAACTCCTTCAATGAGCTTAAATGATGATTATGTTCAGCCCCAATCTTGACTACACCAGACTGGAATAAACCCTTTCATGTTCACGTGGATGCATCCAATTATGCTATTGGATGTGTGCTCGCACAACCTACCGGAGAAGGCAACATGGATCTTCCAATTTCCTATGCTAGTAGACAATTGAATGCAGCTGAACGAAATTACACTACTACTGAGAGAGAAGGTTTAGGCATGGTATATGCAGTTAAAAAGTTTAGACACTATTTGCTTGCAAATAAGTTTAAATTTTTTACTGACCATCAAGCATTGTTATATCTAGTAAACAAGCCATGCAATACAGGTAGATTAGTAAGATGGTTTTCTTACTAATGGAGTATGACTTTGAGGTTGTAGTGAGGAAAGGCAAAACTCACTTGAGAGCTGACCATCTCTCAAGACTCACATCAGGAGAGGCCCCACAAGGAGTATCAGATGACCTTCCTGATGCTTACTTGTTTAACTTGGAAGTCGTACCACAGTGGGCTAAGACATTAGTGCCAATATTGACATACGGGCCTAGCCACCCAATAATAAACACACAGGATCGAGAAATAGTAAGAGCCCAGAAATACCAAATCATGGCTGGTAGCATGTACAAGCACACGGATCAAGGGATCTTGGCTTGTTGTGTGGAAGAGGACGAGTACACTAAATGGTTGCAATTAGCACATGTAGGTGCATTAGAGCAACACTACTCAAGACAACGTACCCTACAGACACTCAGGAGATTAGGAGTGCATTGGCCGACTATGGAGGCAGATGTCCATAAGTTGTGCAAGGAGTGCCCAATCTGCTGCACTAAACCACCTGTGGAACATGCCACTCTTTATCAAGTGTCCATAGTGCCAGATTGGAGTGAACCAATAGTGGCCTTCCTAAGGACTAAAACATTCCCTCCAGACATGACTTTGGCGAGGCAAAGAAGTCTAGAACAAGAAGCCCTAGACTACTCACTTATTGGTGATAATTTATACAAGCGCGGTAAAGATGGTTACCTCAGATTATGTGTCCATGAGAGTGAATACCTCAAAATCTTGGAAACTGCTCACCAAGGTGTGGCAGGAGGACATTTTGGACCAGATCGGGTGATCAAAGCCATTCTATTTGCAGGTCTCTGGTGTCCGACCCTTCACATGGACGCACATACCCATGTGAAGAGGTGTGATGTCTGTCAGCGAGCTCAGCCTCCTATACGCAAAGATGAGATGCCACTGAAACCCATGATGGGTGGACGCGCATTCTCTAAGTGGGGAATAGACTTTGTCGGTCCTATTACTCCCCCAACTAAGGGTTCCCATGCTGAATACATCATTGTGGCCACAGATTATCTCACCAAGTGGGTAGAGGTAAAAGCTACCACAAAGAATGATGCTCAGACAACTGCTAAATTCTTGTTTGAGAATGTATTCACAAGATACGGGCTACCTATAGAACTAGTAAGTGATAGGGGCACTCATTTCTTGAATGAGGTGATTGAAAATCTGCTCCAAAAATTCTTGGTAGTTCACAAGAAGTCTGCTCCCTATCACCCCCAAGCTAATGGGCAAGTAGAAAGCACAAATAAGGTTTTGTGCAATGTACTGACGAAATTAGTAAATAATAAGCGCTCTGATTGGGACAAACAGCTACACCATGCTGTTTGGGCATACCGAGTTGCCTTTAAAACGGTGCTCCAAGCCACACCCTTTTAGATGGTCTTCGGCCAAAATGCAATGCTACCATTGGACTTCTTGATACCTACATTGAAAGTAGCACAGGAGCATGAATGGACGGGTCATGACCTTTCTTCGAGGATTCTTGATTTAGAAAGACTAGGTGAAACAAGACTAAGAGCTGCAGCTGGAATATACGCAGCTAAGAAAAGACAGAAGGCATACTTTGATGCACATGTAAAGGATAAAGGATTGAAGGCAGGAGACTTAGTTTTAGTCTACACCCTGAAACAACATGCGAGAAAATTAGAGAAGCGTGGCTATGGACCTATGATCATAAATAGGATCTCCACAAGTGGAGCAGTACAACTAGCCACTTTAGAGGGTGATGTTCTCCCGAGCTACATTATTGGATGCAGAGTCAAGTTGTATCAGGAACCTCTCACAGAAGAGATGCTGAGTCGGCTCAATACTACTAAGAAACGCAGAGAAGAAGAAAAGCGGATTCGAGAAGAAGCTCAAGCAGAAGCTTTAGAACGCATCCAAAGGATGAAGTTGAGAAGGCAAGGTAGGGATCAGCCTAGAACAAATGACTATGCAGATCAAGGATATCACATGGCAATGTGTGAAGTCTTAGGTGTGCGTTCTCACAAAATCATTGACAGACGTCCGTTTATAACCCTAGAAATAGGACAAGACACTAGCGCAAGATCGATGCGAGCATTGATTGACTCAGGTGCAGCCACTAGTGCTGTGAGACTCTCTTACTGTCAAGAATTGAATTTAAAAGTCAATCCTATGGAAGCTTATCTCATAGGATTGGGAGGTGTGGAAACCCCTTGCATGGGCAAGGTGGAGCTTCCCCTCTGCATTCAAGACGTTTCAATGACAGTTAAAGTACTAGTGTGTCAAGATGAGGATCTCACTGAGCCTCTTGTCTTGGGTCAAGACTGGATCTATGATCACGCAGTCAACCTAAACCTAAGAAGCGGACTTCTTCACGTATGGGTAAATCAGAGTCGGATTACCGTTGAATTGGACAACGGAGCACTCAAGGAATTAGGACAGGCACACACTCCTTTGTCCTTCCAGGGGTACACATGAAGATGACCATGCTGTTTTTGTCCAAAACTCTATGATGCAGAAGGATGTAATGGAACTCCATTCTTTTCCAACGACCATCGGGATGCAGCAACCAAAGGCAGATGAGAGGCAGACGAAGCAGACTACCAGTGCTCGAAACCAAAAGGAAGTACGAAGCAAGGCGAATCAGCCAATGAAACAAATATGGGTGTGGAAAGGCAATCATCATGGCGCAGTCAGGCCAGAACAACTGGATCACCTTCCTATTAGTGCTCAATGCCACTACACTAATAAGAAGCCATTTAGAAATTTTTCTGCGAGAGTGAAGTCTATTTGGGTACCCAAGAAGTCGATGAAGGCTGACCCACAATCAAGACAAATCTGGGTGCCTAAGGCTTGTTTGCGGGCTCAAATAGCTCTACCTAGGCCACACCTTGCACAACATGCTCCACTCACTAGCACAACCGATACCCAATTATTGTCAACACTCACGAGCACACATTGGCCCAGAAGCACGAGTACGATCACTTGTAAATGGGTCCCTAAAAACCCTCATTTCCAAGCTGATACTCTCACTAAACCCTCCAGAGTCTCCATAAACTCAAGAACAACAGCTAATCCGTTTATTTGGAAGCCGAAAACTTGTAATAAACCCCCGGACCCCATTTGTAAATCCATGCCCACCTACTAACTGCATCACTCTCACTCTATATCATTCCACTTAGCTCCTAGGTCTATCCAATTCCTAACTACACACACAAGCACCGAGCACTTACTAACCTACTAATCTCTCCCCAACCTCTTGTTAATGTTGTAATGGGGACAAAAACGATTCTATCTTGTCCTTTACAATGTTAACACCTGTTTCTATATTCTCACAGAGCTAGGAGGCAAGACGTACCATGGCAGATACAGCAGGAACTAGCTCCCAGGCGGGCACCAGCCCTCAAATTGTCGACATTGAGAATCTTCCCATTGAGGAGGAATTGAAGGAACGCCCAGTGGCATTGAGAGCTTTGCATGCTATCCCGATCCAGAATCCTCCACAGGGACACACGATGCCGGTCAGCAAAACCTCACATTGGTTCAGCGATGTGGCAGGACCTCTGGGAGAGGGCGCTTACTTGTGGGATCAGAGATCGAGCTCAACGGTCGCTGGGGCAGATATCATTTCTTTACTAGAGAATTTGAGCAACTCCATAATAATGAAGGATTGAGACCAATATGGAAGAAGGCGGGACTTTATGAGTACTTTAAATTCCAATTGCCAAAGCCCGACTTTCTAAGATGTTCATATTTGATTAGTACCCTCACTCCGAGCAAAGACAAAAAGGGTTATAGCACCTTCGTACTCCCATCTCTCACAAGGGGCAACGAGCTGAAGCGCTTTAGGCTGACTATCAATCTGGTGAGGGAAGCACTTGACATGAAGGGAATGCACATTCCAACTGAGAAGGAGACCATGGTTCCAGACAATATGAAGAACAGGAATCTTACGAAGTTGAAAGACATGGTTGCAATGACACCTACGATCGCCATTCATTTACGCATGGTCATGCAACATTTCGCATTCCCCGCGCAGGAGAGGTTTACAATGCCTCCCAAAAAGATATGGTTTAGTCTATACTTGGCCGATGCCTTTGATTTGACAATCAATATGCCCCACTGGATTATAGACCAAATCCATTTGGCTCATCAGAGGTGGTATAAGAAACAAAAGTCAGTACTGTATGGATGCTGTGCACTCACCCGCATTGTGTATAGATGCTTGGCTTATGATGTACCTGTGCAAAGGGCTCTTATTTGGACCAGAGTACAGGAGTTTCAAGGAAGACTCTCAGTTGCAGGGCCTCTCTCGAAGAAAATGAGAGGCATCATCTAGATGCCCTGTGCACAAGCCCGCAGCGCAACCCTAACACCTGAAACAACGCCAAGGCTTCCCAGACGAGTGCAACCATTTACTATCTGGCTACCCACACATAGCACAGATGGCCCTAACCTTGTGTTTCCACCTGTACCTACTGACCTAGAGTTTCCTCATGGATTCACATTAGAAGACCTAACAGATGAAGAAGTTGCCAGGATTATCGAAGCTGTTAATGCGGAAGTCGAAGCAGAGCAGGGTAGTGGACAACAAACTACTACAGAACAACAACAACCAAGGCGGCCTGAAGTAGTTGAAGTGGAGGATGAAGAAGAAGAAGAGCAAGAAGATGAAGAGGAAGGATTTTCTGACGAGGAGGCGCATGAATATGAACAGGAAGCTCTGCAAGTACTAGAGGGTGCCCGAGCCTACACAAAGGAATTGAAAAAACTTTATGATACCATCAACAGGGTTCAAGAGCAACATCGATTGTCCCTCGCAGCAGGAAAGGCTCTCATGAATCAAATCCTTGAAGAGGAAGGAGTAGACGAACAATACCGCGCCACACTTGATATGATATCCGATGCTCTAGGAGTACCAGAGACAATGCATACCGCCCTGGCCCAATCACGAAGAACAGAGTGTAGATATGGCTGACGCCCTCCATGATCAGGGAAACAAATGAACATATTAGTATCAGAACCTCAAGGAACATCCACAACCACGGGCACTGCGCACACGGTTCATGAGACTGAAGAAGCCCATCCATCAAGTGCACCTCCATCACCTCCTTTGCCACCCCCACCCCCAACACCACCACATTCACCATCCACTACCAGTGTCACCACTACCGTCACCGCCTCTGAATCCACTGCCCATACGGAAGCCCAAACCTTCAGTCAGCCTACACACCCCTTAAACACCTCCCTTGTATACACTTCCACTACAACTGTAATTTTAACTGTGGCCACGGAAAACCCCATTCCCCCTATCACAACACAACTACACGCACCTCTCTACACTTTCACCACGATCACTGCACCCACGATTCCTGTGTTCACTATTCACCCCACAACCACGTCCACCTTTGATCTGATGGACACCTCACCCACCTCTGCACCCCTCCCTCCCCCCATTCGTCCACAATCTCCCGTCCCCCCACCACCAACTTCACCATTCTCAAGCACTGCATTCACACTCCCCTTCCCTTTTCCCTTTCCCTCTGCATTCAACACCCTTCCTACATCCACACCCATTAATGTATTTAATAATATGTATCAATGTATGTCACAATTGCAGCAACATTATCAGCATTTAGATACTCAGCATACGAACCTCTTCAGAAGCCACGAAACACTCCAAGCACGATTCATAGATCTCGAGAAGGACAAACGACTATTACAGCAGCAATACACGACATTGCAGGAACAGCATGATCAGCTAATAGCCAATCCACCCCAAGCGGATACAGAAGAAAAACAACAACTAGATGAAATGTTACATGCTCAAATAACGGAGAATCTTAAGCTTCGCCGCAACCTCGCTCTCCTACGAAAGCATATGTCCACGGCACTGGAGGAGAATAAAAGATTGCAGAAACAAAATGAAGAGAATTTAGAAGCGGCGATGGAGGGATCACCTCAAGAAATTGATCCTGAGAAGTTCAAGGCCATCCCATCGGCCAATATGCAGATTGTATTGGAAACCCATGCAGATCTCCTAGAAGCCCATGCCGCATTAGAAAAAGAAAGAGACGACCTCTTGCATCAACTGGCAGCTCAACCTGAACCACCCCAAGAACCCACAACCACAGTTGACACGTCTTAAGAAGTCAAACGACTCCAAGCGGAACTCGAAGAATTACGAAGTAAAGTCATGCAATACGAGCGTCAGCCCTCCCCCATTGTCGAACCAAAACCAGAAGACGTTGTGCCGATCGAAGTCGACGAAACCTTTGAAGATCCTTATGTCCCCATGCCCACCCCCGGAGGCAGACAAACAGAAGAGGGCATGGACACCATTGAGATTGAGGCACCGGAATGGATGCAAAAGCTAGAGAAAGTGGCCACAACCCATGAGGATAGAGTGGCAGTACAGATTGCTTCTATGTCACGATTGGAAGAGATAGTCATAAAGTCGGATTACTTTAGAAACCTCTCCCATCATAGGTGGATCGACACATCCGATGACATGTTTGTTCCTTTCTGTGTCTTAATGGCGGATTACAATGCTGAAATCAAGCACCATACCTCAAAAGAACCAACTTTGGCTACACAGTTTGCACCGGACGACATCCCAGAAAGTGCTAAGCGGGGAACTATACACCAACCTACGTGGAGGATTCGTCTGCTGGAGACCTACCCGGAGATGGTAAGGACATGGAATAACATGCCTTTGTATATTAAATACAACCCATGCTACTGTCCTGTATTTCAAAGAAGGTCGTGGCCAGAATATACAAAAATGGTGCTGACAACAAGAGGATGTGACAAATGGCTCAATTATGTCTACTTAGCACCACCCAAAGGCCAACCTACCGTAGGGTACATGATCTTGACTATCCGGCATTGGGGGGTCAGGTTCAAAAACGTACCAGATATCATGGCCAAAATGTGTCTTAAAATTTTTGAGCTCATGCTGGTTACCTTCAGGACCTTCAAGAATATTAAGGAACCGCATCTGTCAGCCCTCGGCTTTAATGAAGGCAATCAGGATCTTGTCTATGACATGAGCACAATGCCATCCATTAACGTGGTATATGCATGGCATGCGCGTATAAAGTATCTACCGGCCTGCTTCAAACAGACGTTTGAAGAAATGTTCATCACGGGGTTCTGGGAATATCATTTTGAGATATTCATTCACAGACCATCACATTTATTGCAGTTGTTTGCAGTGGAACAAGCTCTCCATTCAGAAAAGTTACGTACACAACATCCAGAGGTTCCCGGGCCGGTAGATTGGGATGCTCTACTCACCGATTTGGCCAAAGGACTAAGAATAGCAAAACATCATTTAGCCACAGACGTTGTGGAGTTCTACATCCAATGCGCCACTCAACAAGGGTCTGTCAGAGACGACAGACGCGAGAGAGGGGGGGGTGTTGGAGCTGAAGGACTCACAAGGCAAGGAAGCTTACGAAGGGAGTCAGAGAGAAGAGAAAGCTCAAGCAGACAGAGTAGTCAACGACGATCTGGCAAGTAGGCCAATATTTTTTCAGGACACTAAAGCATATCAAAGAGGTCGACACACAAGGCGAAGGAGCAAGTAGGGAGCTCAAAGATATGTATGTCAAATTGTTAGAAGAAATCCCTACAACAATAGTGATTTTCATCACTAAAAGCCATTGTACATAACATTTCATATTTTTGTAGCTCCATTTTGTGCAAGCCAAGGAGTCCTTGAGCTTGAGGAGCATAAGAAGTAGTTGCCTACCAGTTTTCATAATTTTTAGACTTTGTTTGAGCCTCCAAATAGGCATTAGGACCTAATTTTTAACTAGGCCGGACACTAGGTCTGGACATGGCCAAAACCTAGTCAAAAACTATAAATAGAGCTAGGGAGCTCATTTTTTAGGTTAGCTTGTAATAGTTTTGAGCTTGTATGAGCTTTTTGAAAGTAATCTAAAGAACTCCATTGCTTCTCACTCTTTGTCTTGCCTTGTGTGCGCGTGTGTGTGTATGTGTGTGCATGTTAGTGTGCTTCTCACTCACGCACTTGTGCCTTTACTTGCTCGAGGTCTTCATACCATCCTCACGTCTTCCCGGATTGACATTAAAGGAGGTGCTACTCATCACTGAGCTACAACCACCTTTCTAGGTGTATCAAGGTCCTTGAATTCATAAATCATAATAGAGCCTATCTCACTAGGTTGCTCCATTCTATATCTCCATAATGCTTCATCAGTATCCTTAATCAAGGACAATTCAATGCTTCTATTATCCTGAGGGATCCATTTTGGATTTACTATTCTTGTCAATATTGATTTGCTTTTGGGTATCCTAGGTTCGTCTCCAATTGGTTCTTTTCTAGAAGCTCTTGCTTCTGTCTCGAGAATGACTACATCAAACTCATTAGTGATATTAGGATGATTCGTGATGATGTACGTGGTTCCTTCTTTATCTAAATATGCATCTTGCTCAAATTTCACCACTGGATGTTCCAATCCAAAGGGTTGGTCAGGGTTATGCAATTGCACCACTGATCTTCTCAAACCATCCTCATAAATGCGAGCACCTAGGTGGTTGGTTTAGACGTATTGTAATTGGGTCTTGTAAGGTCATTCATGTCTTTCTAAGTATGCTATGCTTAACCCTCCTTGCGGTCTCTCCGTGCTATAGGCCGTTTCTGACTCACTAGTTTTTGAGCCCAAATCATAAGGGTAGCTATTCAATTGTTGTGCCCAGGAACTTGTAGTAGTTCCTACACTCGCATCCGATGATCTAAGGCTTCTTCAATCTGACTTACCTATGTGCTTTCCTGATCTAAGGTTCATGACTTTACTCCCACAATCACGCAGTACATGTTCTCATTGTCCTTGTTTCTTTGTTCTCAATTCATTATCTCATTTTTAATGCATTTAGAATCTTATTTTGCCTCAATGTACATATCAGGAATCAACTTTTTGTTTTATACTTGCATTCTTGTTCCGTCAAAATAAGGTTCGTTCCCTTTAGGGTTTTCATTTTTGAAATCTTTTAGCTTACACTCAGACTTGAAAAATTAAGTCTCTTGGACTTGATATGTTCCTATCGAAGTCCTACTTCAATCCACAATGTTATGCACACTTAGCCTAAGCTAATAACTGACTGGGGGGTTGATTATTCTTCCAACTTCAAGTCAGCTTCTTCAATCGATCTAATGCCCAAGAAATTGTGCTTCCCAAGCCTTGCCTAGATTGCTTCTTTCCTTGAATGCCCTTGGATGAATCTTGTTAGACATGTCAAAATCCAATGTTTAGAACAATTCTTAAATTGATGATGAGACAACTTGATTTATACATATTTAAGGGTCCCTTTTCCTTGGACAAGATTCTCAATTGCCCCCTTTCTTTCCAAATCCCACAGATGGCTCAACCTCAATTTATAATATCTAAATATCAGCACGCTTATCTTAAGAAATGAGCCCTAGAGCTCAAAAAATGGACTTTGAATGAAAACATTATGGACGTTCAGGCTCTCGAGGGTTAGAACAGGTAAAAATGGTTTTCTATCAATATGAGCTAAGGGGTGTGCAATGTGCCTAATCACTCAAAAATGCACTCAAAATAGGCCTTGAATTTGGAGAAAATCAAAACCCTAAATTTGGTTGGACAATCGTGATGGTCTAGGACCGTCGCGATGGTCCATGAGAAGTGAGACATCGCAATGGTCTAATTTGGGTGAGTCGTGGCGATGGTCTAGTGATCCATTGCAATGGTGCAGTCTATTTAGGCATCATGATGGTCAGTAATGTCCAAGGTGTCACGAAGGTGTGGGCCCATCATGATGGTATGATGAACTATCACGATGGCATGAGCCCATCGTGATGGTCACGAGGTGTCACGATGACATGAGCCAATCACGATGGTATGAAACGGAAGCATTGTGATGCATACCTGAAATGTCACGATGGTCTGATCTAAGTGAGTCATCGCGATGGTCAATGGGACCATCATGATGGTCCGGATGACAAATGTCAAGTGGGTTGTGGCAATGGCTTCTTCTTCAAGCAGGGTTTGAATTCTCAAATAATTCTTTGGTTATTTTCTATATATTCCAAGAATTGGTTGGGAGGTATCCCTACTCTTGTAGTTTAGCAATTCTTTATGCTTTCTAAAATCATGCAAAAAGGAATACCTAACCCATCAACAAACCAATGGTGTTGATCTGGGTTCACACCATTTTCTAATGCAAACTTTACTATTTTGTTTTCATACTCATCATGCATCTTTTTGATATATTCCATCCTAGCTTCTCTACTTATTAGTAATTGCTGAACGAATTCTTCTCAGTATTCTTCTGTTGGTCTTCCTTCTTCAGTAGTCATAAAATATTCCTAAAGTGGAGGAGAGATCTTCATTGTTTATTTGACTACTTCCTCTCCCTATTTCTGTTGTAGTTGTTCTGCCAACTCCTTTTCCTTTTGCACCGATTTTTCCACTTGATTCTTTCATTCCTCCATTTCCTTGAGTAATCCTTCTTTTTGTTTTTCCCATTCCTCTCTCTCTTTTACTATATCTTGACTCACCTTGTTGTAATCCTTCATGGCACTTACTGAATGTACATTAGCTTGGCTTTCGAGTTCCTTTGCATCCTTTAATTCCTCTTGCAACTTTGAACCTCCTTTCTTAAACCTTCAATCTCCTCACCATATTATGCAGTTATTTGGGTCTCAATCGTGCCTCATCCTTCCTCCATCAACACCTTATTAATTTCCTCACTCTAACCAAGATTTGGCCTCTTGAGGATTCACCATTTTTGTTCAACTTTGCTTCATGTGTGAAGAGTTGACCCATTAGAGTATTAAGATCTGGTATCTACATGTCCATGTAAAGATCCATGGAATTTGTGAAAGATTCCCACTTGTCATCTACTTTAATTCCATTGATGATTTTTCGTATGATTTTCTCTTCATCAATCACCTCTCCAATGCTTCCTAATTGATTAGAAATGTCCTTCATCTTTGTGACATAATCAATCACACTTTGCTTGGGGCTTTTCTTCCATGCAGTAAACTCCATCCACAACTAATTCTTTCTTGCTCTAGTATTTGAAGAAAAGAAAGCAAGAAGTGCATTCTAGGTCTCCCTTGAGTTCTTGCATCCTTCCACATGAGGTAAGAGAAAATCAAAGATTGAGTTTAGAATGTATGACCTTGCTAATGCATCCTTTGAACACCAGAGTGTGAGTCTTTCTTGCTCTTCAAGTGATCGTTGCCCTTTGCTCCTCATTGCTGGCATTACTTCATCTTCAGATATGCATCCAAAGAAATTTCTTCCTTGAAGGTAGGCCTCTATCCTTAGAGACCCTGCTGGGTAGTTTTTCCTATCCAATTTTTCAATGGTGGAAGGAAAACCATCTCCCATGTTGATTTGACAATGCTCTGATACAACTCTCAGAAGAGATGGTGATACACTCCAATGACGATGCTGGTGCTTCAATAACCTGCTCTACACCTGCCAATTTTCACTCGAGTAATGCTTAATAGACACTTTGAGCTTGCCAATGATGCAATAAAATCAGCTTAGTACCTTTGAAGATCATTCTCCAATTGATGCATCAAAACAAATAACTCAACTCAAAAATAGATGATAAAAAAATTGCTATTTTGGGATGAAGATCACTCTACTATTTTACTTAGAGATCGCAGTTTGCTTAAACGTAACCAGGGAAACTTTGCACACATTTAGTTGAATATATAATGAATCTAAAGCAACAAATTTGATGAATTTTAATGGACTATAGTGAGTGAAATCAATTTAGGAACATTGGGGTGTCATCTCGACTTTTTAGGAGCAAAATGTCTGCATATATAGGTTACTTCAAACTATTGTAGCTCACGTAGTAAATACCCAAATGTAATGAAAATTGACATGAACCAAGTAGACATATCATATTACCTACAAAAATTTGAATAACTTCAAAAGAATAAGTAAACTGAGAGAAATCATTTGTCAAAGTTGACTGAAAAACATAGAGTGAACCTAAGATAGCAGTTGTAGAGAACTCCAACTATGATCAAGAAATTCAATCTGTATTGCACATATGGTACGTGAAATTTATGGGAATGAAGCATGGGAAGGAGGAGCACAATGTGTGCTACAATGATGATAAAAAATCTCCATTCTAATCTCCTCTAAGGACTGCTCTACCCCGGATTCATTTCATGAGTTTTTATAGGAGTTTTTGAATTCAAATTTGGTGGGGATTCCACCTAAAAGTTACTCCATCTTACGCAATCATATCTAATTGATTCCTCCTACAAAGATTTCATGATTTACACCTACCAAGGTCACGTAATTTCTTTTTGCCTTTTACATTTGAAGATTCTGAATTTCTACATTCACAAGAGAATGTTTTTATGGCTTCTTTCATTGAGAGTTCATGAAAGATCATATCACAAGTGACTTTAATCAAGCACTAGGCTTGGCATACTGCACCAACAGGTCTCTTGCCATTCCATGTTTCATATGGTGTCATATCATGCAATGATTTGGATTGAAGCCTATTGACCAAATAGGTAGCTCTGGATACAACCTCCGCCCATAAATAATTAGGTAATTTTTTCTCATTTAACATAGACCTAGCTGCTTCAACAATTAATTGTTCCTTCTCTCTGCGTTCGTATCGTATTGCCAGCTTAGTATCGTATTGCCTCCTGTTTTGGTATCGTATCGCTCAAGTAGTCAATATCATATCATGAACCAATCAAGTATCGTATCATTAGCTATTCTGGTATCATATTGTGCCATAGATCTCTTGGTATCGTATCATCTTGCCAGCAGTATCGTATCACGAGGTAGGCCGATATCGTATCGTGAACCTAGTGGTATCGTATCTTGCAGATAACAATATCGTATCCTGGAAGTTGGTATCGCCTTGGTGGTATCGTATCATCTAATGTGGTATCACCTACAATGGTATCATGTATCATGGAGAATCTAGTATCGTGTTGCCAATTCTGTGGTACTCCCAGAGAGATCCTGTTTCCTTGTTTTAACCCCCTAAAACCTAAACTGGCATAACTTTCTCATACGAAATCCGTTTGTTGTGATTTTGGGTTCGTTGGAAAGCTCGTGAATAGTAATACAACGACATTAATTGCTTATGGTAAAACTAATATGTGGATTTTTAGATAGAGTATTTTGAAGTTGACCCTTAGGTGGACTAGGTAACTAAGGAGTTCTAAGGGATTTTGAGCAATACAAAGGGGAAATTTTTAAATAGAAGACAAATCTTATGACCTTGAGATGTGGTAGACACCTAGGCAAGGATAGACAAAGAATTAGATCATCTGAGGCCAATGTCAATCATACAGATAAGTCTTGGGCACAACAACTAAGTGGTTATCCCTACATACTAAGTTCAGAAACCAATGACTCAGAAATGTCCTTCAACATGGAGAGACCTACACGTAGCTCAGCTACTGCCTACTTATAGACACCAAAAGGTTCCTATAAGACACAATTGGAGTATGTCAAGACCAACCAATTAGGTGCATGCATCTATGAGGATGGTCTAAGATGATCAATTGTCCAACTCAAAAATCCAAATCAACCCTTTGGACTTGAACACCCAGTGGTCAAGTTCGAAGAGGGTTCATACATTGATAAGGAGGGAACCATGTATGTGGTTACCAACTTACCAGATAGGACACATGAGTTCAAAAATATCATTCCTAAAAATAATATAGGAGACCTAGGACGAGAACCCAAGACTCCCAGAGGTAAGTCAGTATTGACTAGAGTAATCACTCCAAATTGGATCCTTCAAGATAACAAAAGCATAGAACTATTCTTGAATAGAGAAACGAAGGAAGCCTTTTGGAGATTCAAGCCAGATCAACCTATCCCAATAGTCACCATCTATGAGTTCAAAGATCCTGAGACACTAGACAAAGTTGTATATCTGGATAACACATTTGAGAAAATGTTCTTGGTAACAAAGCAGGATAGGCATGCATACACTTGGCAAGGTGAATCAATTTTCCCTGCACCAAGATCTAGTGCTTCCCATGGTCTTCAAGGAGCAGGATCATCCATGGCTCATGAAACTCAAAGGGAAAGAACTAGAGAGAGACCTGAAGTAAGCTTTGCACATACTGCAGGTAGAGACAGATCAAGACTGGAAGGTGAAAGACCTGAAAGAGAGAGACATCGAGCACATAGACATCAAAGAGATGAACATGATTTTCCATTGCCTAGACCACGAGATCACCAAAGAACCCTTAGACCTTCTCAGGTGGTTAAGGCAATGAAGAACTATTTTGATGGATTCGGAGACCCATATGATCATGTGGCCGAGTTCAAACAAGTGTTAAGAGCTGAAAAAGTTGAGGACTTGTTCACACAAATCGAGGCATTTGGTTTGACTCTCAAGGGTACTGCCTTAGCTTGGTTTTAGTGCCTAAACAGTCCCGACTATAGAGAGATAGGTCAATTGTTAGAAGAATTCATTGTAGAATTTTCTAAGAGTGGCATCAGGCATAACACATCATCCTTGATCCATTGTTTCAATCAGACACCCCAAGAAACAATGCGACTTGCAAGAAGAAGGTTTAGGTAGTACTTGGAAAGGTGCCCTGTTCTTGAATTGCCCACACCAGCCAAACAAGTGGCCTTGTTTTTAGATGGCTTACTAAGCAGAAAGTTAAGATCATATGTGTACTTGAAAGAGCCTAGGTCCATAGAAGAGTGTGTGTGTGTGAATGTGTATTGACATAGAAGACAACTTGGGCAAAGATTTAGAATTGTCCAAACTCTATAAGGATTCTGACAATTCTACTAGTCATACCTCTAGACCCTCCACTGAGATAGATGTGATGGCTGAGCAAGTTGCTAAGAAGCTAGGAGCTCAAAGTAGACAAACACCAAGGGTCACCTCATTGAATCGATGCTATAATTGTGGAGGAGACCACATGACAAATGTTTGCCCAATGATGGCTCAGACCCAAGGAAACCCTAATGCTTTATACTGCACCATTGAGAGGAAATACACAAATCATACGGCTCAAGATTTTCCATACAATAGGCATGTTATCAGAGAAAATTATCAGCAATCTTACTAGTAGGGTAGGTATCGGAATCAATACCAATAGCCATATTATAGACCACAATAGCAATACCAAGCACCATATAGACCACAAACACTCCTAGGAAATCAACCACCAGCTCTTGCTAATGTGATTCCAGTTAAGTATGCAGTGACAGAGGAAAATCCTAATAGAGCATTGGTGCCACTAACCCCATTGGTCTCAAAAAATGACTCTCACGCTCATGGTTCAGACTACTTCCATGAAGATAGTTCACAAGCTTATTACATAGATTCACCTGAGCAAAGTGAGACTTCTCCATATCAATATGAGGCACTACCTATGGAGCCAAACTGGGAGCCAGAATACTCGAGTATCATGTACACGAATCCTAACTCCAGGCCCCAAGCGAGACAAGTAAGACCAGAAGCCCCTAGAGGACCATGTTTCAGATGTCAGGGTGACCATTTCATTTGTGAATGTCCCCACTCATTAACTCGAGGACAAGGAAAAAAACATCCCAATACAAGGTTTTTGTCCTGAGTGTGGTAAGGAACATCCTCCGAGAGATTATCCTATAAAATCCTCTGGTGTGCCCAAGGTTACACCCATCAATGTGGTAGGCTTAGTGGTGGATTCAAGTTCAATTAGTAGTAATGAGGCTCTTGTACATGTAGTTACTAGGGCACAAGCCTTAAAACAAGAAATTAGAGTCAAGTGAATCAGGAGAGCTGAGTAAGAGGAAAACAAGAACTTGGAAGGATACCAGAGAGAAAGCTAATCGCAAGTGGAATAAAAAAGTTATCTGAACTAGAAGAAAGCATGAAAGACACAAAAACAAAAATAGAAGACATTGCATCTCAAAGCCCCTCACATGTTGAAACTCCATCCACACCATCTCATTCCACCCCACCAGTCATTGTAAATAGACTGCAACCAGGGTCATTTCTTGCAGATCCAACCCCAAAAGGCTTGGACATGATGTTCAAGGCTTATAAGGCTTGATTTCAAGAAGGGCCAACAATCGCAAACCTAGACAAGAGTTACCCTATAGCAGATTTAGAGATTGAACGGACAAAAATGTGCATGAAAATGATAGAACTGGCTCAAGCTATGCTCGAGACTGGTCAAAAGTTCAATCAAACCAACTCTGTCAAACCGGATTTGCATTTCCAGGGCTTACTAGAGAGGTTAGAGCAGTTGGTAAACAAGCCGCAGGTTTCTTTACCTCCACAACCTCAGCCAATGGCTGAAAGAGAAGGCTTACAACTAATGAAAGCTTATGTTCCTGATTCTGTGGATGACGGAACACCTTTTTCAATTCATTAGTACTGTCAAGAGTTCTTGCGGGAAATACTAGAGGAGAAATGGGCCAAGGAGAAGGGTAATCCTCCTCCTACTCCTGAGATTGATGATCTTCATTATCCATTTCCCCAAGACATTCCATCTATTTACGTTGATCAAGTAGAGCAACAAGAAGATGAGAGATTAGATTTTGAATCTAATTCTTTACAAGAGTTGCCACAATTCAAAGGCCCATGGGAATCTGAGCCTCTTCATATCAGAGCTCCCACAATACTGGTAAGAAACAAGGACTCAGTAGTTCCAAGAAACATTGATGTCGTGAAGAACACCAAGATTCAGTGTCATCTTATTGTGGAAGAGCTGCTAAAAGTAAAACCCGAGCTATGGAATCATGTGAAGGATCAGATTCCACAACTTAATTCCAATATGTCAAAAGAAGGCTCTAAGCAAAAAGTTCCAAAGATACCGCTTGATAAAATGGGAGACATGAGCAAAGGTGAAGAAGGTAATACTTATCTTTCGATCACCTATGAGAGTTACACAACCAAAGGAATCGTAGATTCAGGTGCTGGTGTTGCTATTGTGACCACCTCCTTGTTGAAGCAATGGGGCAAACCCACATTAAGACCAACTAGAATGAAGCTTCAAATGGCAGACAGTCATTTTGAAAGACCTCTAGGATTGCTTGAAGGGATAACTCTAACCACTTGTGGTGTAGAGTTTGAACACACATTTGCTATATGTGACTTTGAAAAAAATAATGTCTACGAGATGATCCTAGGAAGACCCTTCCTACGACAACTGCGAAGAGTACAGGATTGGGGAACCAATGCCTTGTACTTACAAAACTTAGGGGTCATCACCAAGGTCAATCTAAAGGATTATACCTTTATAGATGTACCATCCCTACAGTGGAATCCTACCCACAAAGCAAAAGAAGATTCAATCTTTGTGCATTCTGGAAATTCACCTTATCCATCATGGTTGCATGAAGATACTCACTTGTCGATGTGCAAGGTCGCACAGGAAGAGGAAAAACATCTAAAAGCGAGAAAAAAAGGAACTCCCCCACCAGTTAAAGACCCAGCCTATACACCGATGGTATTTCGAGATGAGGAATTTGAGCCTCATGGTTGGGCAGAAATCTTAGCTACCATGGACATTGCAGTCAATGAAGAACAATGGACACCTCATTGTGATGAGGAGGGTTATGATATTTCAATGTTTATATGTCAGCCCTTGTTGGAAGAATGTGACCCTAGTGACTTCATAGAAGAAGAAGAGAACAATCAAAATCTAGAGTCCATTGTGATGGATAGTTGCTTTAATTCAGAGAAACACTATCTAGAAGATATAGGAGTATTTACCCAAAAAGAAGAAGAACCTCTCACAATCAGTAAAATTGTAAATTCAAAGGATGGAAGTGAAGGAGTTCAAAAGAAAAAGAAACCAAAAGCAGTGAAACAAGAAGAGGAGGAATCATTGTTCGAGGTACCAGAAAATTTCAAGAAATACGAAGTAGAAGACCAAAAAATTTTGGTACGAATGCCTAAGAGAGAGGCCATTATAGTAGAAGCATATTACAATAAAGAAAAGACCAAAAAGATTGTAGTGACCATTGAAGAGAACAAAGAGAGATGTATGTAGATAGGAGATGACCTAAGTGCAAAAGAAGAAGCAGAGCCTGTGGCTCTATTAAGGGAATATAGGGACATGTTTGTGTGGCACTATAGAGACTTGAAAGGAGTAGATCCAAAATTTTTTTCTCATACTATCCCCATGATGGCATTTGCCAAACCCACCAAACAAAAGCCCTACACATATAATGACACTTATGTAGCTAAAATAAAAGAATAAATCGACAAACTGATTGAAGCTAGATTTATCTATGAAATTGAGCATACTAAATGGGTGTCCCCCATTGTAGTGGTGCCCAAGAAGAAGGGGAAGTTGCGAGTGTGTATTAACCTTAAGAAAGTTAATGCCGCGACAATAAGAGATAGCTATCTGTTTCCAATCATATAACATTTATTGGAGCGTATTGCAAGCAAGGAAGTTTATAGCTTCCTTGATGGATTTTCAGGTTACAACCAAGTAGACATTGCCCCAGAAGATCAACACAAAATGGCTTTCGCCACAGAGTGGGGAATCTTTGCATTTTATGTGATGCCATTTGGGATCACCAATGCACCTGCAACATTCCAAAGGCTCATGTGTCATGTCTTCAAAGAGATCTTGTGAAAGAGCTTGGAAGTATATGTGGATGATTTATGTGCTCATTCCCAAGAAAGAAGATATCACAACCTTGAGCTCAAACAAATCTTCAACAAGTGTAGAGAATATCGAGTGTGTCTGAACCTACATAAGTGTGTGTTCATGGTACGTCATGGCAAAATCGTAGGTCATATTTTTCCAAAGAATGGAATATAAATAGATGAGGATAAAGTAAGAGGCATAGCTAAGCTTCCAAGGCCAAGGAATGTTAAAGAGGTACAAGCCTTTATGGGCCATTGTGGGTATTACCGCAAGTTTATCCACATGTATGCAATCATAGCCAAACCTCTTTATGCCTTGCTGACAAACTTCGAGTGGAATGATGAATGCTAGAATTCCTTCAATGAGTTGACGAGACATTTGTGCACAACACCAATACTAACCACTCCTAATTGGAATAAACCATTCCATGTCCATGTGGATGCATCCAATCACACAATAGGATGTGTGCTAGCACAACCCACAAGTGAAGGAAATCTAGATTTACTCATAGCATATGCTAGTAGACAGCTGAATGTAGTTGAACAAAACTACACCACAACCGAAAAAGAAGGTTTAGGCATGGTATATGCTATGAAGAAGTTTAGACATTATCTATTGGCCAATAGGTTCAAATGTTTCACCGATCATCAAGCTTTATTTTATTTGGTCAATAAACCTTGCAATATAGGATGCTTAGTAAGATGTTTCCTCTTACTAATGGAATATTATTTTGAACTGGTTGTCAACAAAGGTGGAATCCACCTCAAGGCAGACCATCTTTCTTGCATCACTTCAGGTGAGTCACTGCAAGGAGTGTTTGATGAACTACCCGATGCTTATCTCTTCAATTTAGAAGTTGTTCCTAAATCGGCAAATGAGTTGGTACCATTCCTAACCTTCAGACCTACAAATAAGAATGTAAAAACAAACAAAGATGAAATTGTAAAATCATAAAAATATCAAATATTGGTAGGAAGCATGTACAAACAAGGTACAGGACGATGAACATAGCAGTTGGTTGCAACAAGCCCATGAAGGATTGCTAGGAAATCACTACTCTAAACAACGAACATTGCAGAATCTAAAACGTTTAGGAGTGTATTGGTCTAGCATGGACAAAGAAATACATGAGTGGATTAAGAATTGTGTAGTGTGCCAAGAGAGACCCCCAGTGGAGCATGCAACTCTTTATCACGTATCGTTAATTCCAGAATGGAGTACTCCATTGGTAGAGTTCATGAGATCGGGAATATTACCCAATGAGGCTAGTCTAGCAAGAAAACAGAGCATGGAGCAAGAGGCTCAAGACTATGTCTTAGTTGGAGAGAACCTATTTCAAAGAGGAAAACATGGTTACCTAAGACTGTGCATTCATGAATCAGCTTAGTTGAAGATCTTAGAAACTGCACACAGTGGTGTTGCAGGTGGACACTTTGGTTCTGACTGAGTAATTAAGACCATTCTATTCTCAGGACTTTGGTGGCCCACTCTTCATATGGATGCACATATCTATGTGAGGAAATGTGACACATGCCAACATGCACAATATCCAATCAGAAAAGATGAGATGCCATTGAGGCCAATGATGAGAGGACGTGCATTTTTTAAGTGGGGTATAGACTTTGTCGGTCCCATTAACCCCCCAGCTAGAAACACCAGTGCCGAATACATTATTGTAGCCACAGATTACCTTACAAAGTGGGTAGAAGTAAAAGCCACGACAAAGAATGATGCTCAAATGATGGCTAAGTTCTTATTCGAGAACGTGTTCATGAGATACGGGTTACCAATATAGTTAGTAAGTGATAGAGGCACGCACTTCTTGAATGAAGTTATTGAAAACCTTCCCCAAGAATTCTTGGTAATACATAAGAAGTCTGCTCCCTATCATCCACAAGCCAATGGACAAGTTGAGAGAAGGAATAAGATCCTATGTAACGTATTAACAAAACTCATAAATAATAAACGCTCTAATTGGGACAAACAACTTCATCATGTTGTTTGGGCTTACCGAGCTGCTTACAAAACAGCACTCAATGCTACCCCATAGATGTTCTTCGGACAAAATGTTGTGTTATTATTGGACTTCCTAATCCCAACATTAAAAGTAGCACAAGAGCATGAGTGGAACGAACATGAGTTGTCCTCTAGGATCTTTGATCTAGAAAGCTTAGGTGAGACGAGGCTATGAGCGGTAGCAGGCATTTATGCTGCAAAGAAATGGAAAAAGGCATACTTTGATGCCCATGTAAAGGATAAAGGATTGAAAGAAGGAGATCTGGTGCTAGTTTATACGCTAAAGCAACATGCCCGTAAGTTGGAAAAATGAGGATATGGACCCATGATCATTAATAGAATTTTCACTAGCGGTGCAGTTCAATTGGCTACTTTAGAAGGTGATATCTTGCCAAACTATATTAGTGGTTGTCAAGTCAAGTTATATCAAGAACCTCTCACAGACGATATGCTAATGAGACTCAACACTGCTAAGACGCAAAAAGAAGAAGAGTTGAGGGTCAAAGAAGAAGCACAAGCCGAGGTGAGAGAACGCATTAGGCGAAATAAGTTAAGGCGACTAGGCCTAGATGTCAACTTGAAAGCCCCAAAATATCACATCCACATGTGCCAAAAATCGGGCACAATTACTTCTCAAATCATCGACCAATGCCCCTTTGTGACTGTGGAGGTAGGACGAGAAAAGAGTTTAAGGACTGTGAGAGCATTTTTTGACTCAGGTGCAGCAACTAGTGCAGTTATACTTTCATACTACAAAGACCTGCAATTGAACATCAAGTCCATAGAAGCCTATCTCATAGGTTTGGGAGGTGTGGAAACCCCTTGCTTGGGTGAGGTGGCACTTCCCATCTACCTTCAAGATGTCCCAATGAAAGTCAAAATGCTAGTATGTCACGATGAAGACCTTACAGAGCCACTTGTCTTGGGTCAAGATTGGATTTACGACCAGTAGTCATATGGCTGAGACATGGATGGTTAGTATCTATCTAACATTCCCCTAGAGAGAGCTATATATAGAGGCATTTGGTTGGGAGGAGAGTCATCTCTCTATCACGTGGTGGTCATAATCTTGCATTGCTATCAGAGATCAAGGTTGAGCTTCCATGGAAACCTTGACAGCATAAAGAAGTTTACTGATTTATCACAGATGATTTATCCATGATCTATCCAGCAAAAAAGCTATTCTTCCAACCCATCAAGTGGACAAACGGGATATCAAACTCAGAGTTGTGGCTAAGTTGTTGACGGCTTAATCAAGTGGACCATTGCACTCGAATTCTCAAATATCTTTGAATCAATAAAATAAGCTTTGACTTTGGAAGCGACAAGATTCGAACTTGCATGGGTAGACCCCCTTCGGTTTCGAGTCTTTTGACTTTGAATGCTAATGGAATCTAGTGATATCTTCGTCTTCGTGGCATTTAGACTAGTGCTCATTGACTCTTAATTCTCTAGTAGATCTCAGACAAGAGTGATCACCTCGTCGACAACTGGCTCTTGGTGAAACAAGGTTTCCACATGAACAATGGGTTAAGATTAAAACATATACGTAAAAATCTTTCATATTTCGGGCCCTATTATGCATTTCTCTGCTAATCCCTAGCTGAGAAGCTCTATTTTTTTAGTTTTTATTGTGATCTCCAACCGAAGTCGATTTTGCATCCTCTCTTATTCTCAAGAAGGAGAAAAGATCTATAGGAGACATATATGGCTAAGGATTTACTAGGGAAGCCTCAAATGATGGAAAGTGACTTGTCAAGGATTAATGGAAGGACATAACCAATTGGGAGATAAGTATTTTCTAAGTTGATGTTTTCATTTCAAAACTTGCTTTATTCATTGCTTCCATGTAGCTTGCATCTAAACATTATTGAAGCATGGTGGTAGTCTTCAATTTTTATAATCATTATGCAAATGCTATGAATTCAATGAAAGCTAATTGGATATAGTAGTACGGGAAATACATCAAGTACTATCATGCATCTACGAACGAATATTTGTGCATTTTATTGATGTGTGAAACACCACAAGAAATGAATTAATGTGACACAAGAACACCTCTATGGTCACCATTAACTCATTGCCACTCCAAACTTTGAGAAATGATAGCGAAAACCAAGAACTTTACTTCTTCAGAACTTTCCAATCACTGAAATGACATACCATCAGTATTTTGCTAATTTCTCTTAGCGCAAATCTTATTTCTCCAAGATCTTTTGGTGTATGAAAGTAGAGGCGCTCTTCAAGAAGCCATTATTTGCAAGAAACGGATCTCTAGAACTCAAGATAAAGCCTTCACAAGATGACCCTATATGACTTGCCAAAACTAGAAATTTTTCCTCCTTTAGTAAATCTGAGTGTCTAAAAAAGAAAATTCCATGCTAGCATCAACTTGCAACCAAGCGTCAATGCCAGGCATCAACTTTGTGCTTTTTCATCCACTTTTTTGTTCCTGAAATAGGCGCATTTAACACAGATATGATCAAGACCACTTTTATGTGGGAAGTCAATGCCAGGCATCGACTTTATGCTGAAACTCGATTCTAGGCATCGAGTTGCTCCACAAATGTCATCTTTTCAAGAAGATTTAACAACATGTAACACTCAAAGAATGAAAACAATGACTTATCAACACAAACTCGATGTCAGGCATCGTGTTGCTTGGAAAACTTGAACTTTTGAATTCATCACACAGTAGGCAAGCATGGAGATGATGGAGAGAGTCTCATACACAGAACTTTACTCAGTTCTTCTCATAGCTATGATAAACACAGACACTTTACAGGTGCTTTCTCACTCAGAGAAGCCTGACTATACTCAGCCATACAAATTGAGTTCTAACTCACTCTATCATTGTCTTCCTCCTACACGTCAATTGATACAAACTAACTTATATAGTTTTTTTCAATCCCGTGGCTTTTAAAAAACTTCTAGAACTAAAGTGAACTAACTTTACAAATATAATACACTATGAATTTGTCCCTTCACATAGGCATGTGGTTTTCTTCTAAAACTTTGACCTTCAAATATATGTCTAATTAGTGATTATTTCTCCAATAGCTCCCCCTCAATAACTATTTGACATTCTCTGTTTCTTCCTATCATCTTCTTTTCTTTTACTCCTACCATGCTTTTGAATGTACTGGTCTTCACACCATCCAAGCTCTTTGTCATTATATCAGCTATCTGATCCTTTGTAGAAATGTACTCCACTTCATCTTCTTTCTCTAGCAATGAATGATACATGATACTTGGATCCTAAGATTGAAGGTTCTTTGCTAGGTCCCCAAAGATCAGTGTGGACTAGCTTCAATAGGTCACCATGGATGTAACCTTTCTTCATAAATGGATATCTATGAGAGTTCCCAAATTGACATACACTGCACTTATATATCATATGTTGCTTGGATATGTTTGGTAAAGCAAGCACACTCTGATCCCTACATATTTTCTTCAAACTTCTTTCACCTATGTGAGCTAGTCTTTTGTGCCACATTTCTAATTCTGATAGGGTTCGTCCTCCATAATTGAAAAGTGCTATATTCCTAATGTATCTTCCTAGAATCTTCAACTTATGCTCCATTTCTTGTGAACCTTACTTGCAATCCCTTTTCTACAATTTATCCAACACTTATCAAGTTCTTGGTTATGGTAGGTACATACAATACCTTACTAAGAAGATTCATATTTCCATTTGGAGTCCTCACATTTCCAATCTTTTCAACATAGTGCATTGTGTCATCTCTTGTTTGTACCTCATGTTTATTCCTTGGATCATGCAAGTCAGATAATAATGCCACATTTCCTGCTACATGATTTGAGCAACCAGAATCTATGTAGAATACATGTTCATCTACTTTGCCTTGCTTCATGTTCATGTTCATCAACAAAAGTGAGTCCTCTTGTGTCTGCTCTTCAGTGTAATGGTTGTAAGCTCTTCTTTCTCTATAGCCTCCTTGGTTATTGGTGTTGTGATTACTGTAGCTATTAAAATTGTTTGATCTTCCTCTTCCACATATTCCTCTATTGAAGCCTCTTCCTCTCTGATCCTTTGGATTCCTGAAACAATTCTCAGTTGCATGGTTAGTCAATCCACATGGCACATGGAGAGGTGCGTTGGATTCTCCCCCTGCCTTATCTACCTCCGTTGCTTGTGAAATTTGTTGATGACAGGTGTACAATTCATGATTTATCAAATGGTGATGTGATTATTGCTTCTGACATTTTATGTCGTGGGCTGTATAAGCTCATAGACTATGAAAGATCTGTAAATGATTTGGCATGTGCAAAAAACGATTCTCAGGCTATGTCAGATGCAAAGCTTTGGCATGCACGCTTTGGTCATCTGAATTTTGCTAGTTTGCTATGCCTGCAAAAATCTGAAATGGTGTCCTCTTTGCCCAAACTTGAGGCACTTGGAAAACATGTTTGTGAAGGCTGTCTTTTGGGCAAAATGCAGCGTTCCTCCTTTCCAAAAGATGGTTCAGTTCGGGCTACGCAAAAATTGCAGCTTGTACATAGTGATGTCTGTGGTCCTATGCAGACACCCTCTTTTGGAAATTACCTTTACCTCGTGACTTTCATTGATGATTTTTCCAGGCATGCATGGGTATATCCAGTCAAAGCAAAGTCCGAATTGTTCATGTGCTTCAAACAGTTTTTGGTGTTGGCTGAAAATCTGACAGCATGTAAAATGGGCACCGTCCCTTCTGATCGAGTGGGGGAATATGTCCTCTAATTTCAATGCATTTCTGGTTGAACGTGGGAGAAAACACTAGAGTACAGTGCCGTATACACCTCAACAGAATGGAGTTGCTGAACAAAAGAATAGATCACTCATGGAGATGGCGAGGTGTATGATTAAGAGTCAGGCTCTACCACATAGTTTCTGGCTTGCGGTTGTCATGTGTGCAGCATATGTACTGAACAGGTGTCGCACTAAAGCACTGCAATTTATCACTCCATATGAGGCTTGGCATGATCGCAAGCCCTCTGTTGCTCATCTGTGCGTTTTTGGTTGTTTGGCATATGCATTAGTGCCTGAACAACATCGTAGAAAATTGGATGATAAAGTAGTAAAATGTATTTTTGTTGGGTACAGTTCTGAAAGTAAAGGCTATCGTCTGTATCATCCACAGACTAAACGCATTCTGGTTAGCCGTGATGTTGTTTTTGTGGAAGATGCTATTCAACCATTGCTTTCATGTACTAAGGAGACATCTGTTAGCTCCAAAGACATGTGTGATACTTTGATGCCTCTTTTTACAGGTGGACAATCTAGTGCTGGTCCTAATGAGGCAACTTCTCAACCTTTGCAGGTTTCATGTGATGATGCAAAACATTCCATTTATGATGCAGGTTTACATGATGCACTAGTTGATGAGAGAGGTGATATTGAGCAGGCAAAAACTATGCCAAAATGGCTGGTGCAGACTTTGCGTGACAACAAATTAGATGCCCCTCTAACATATCGTACTCGTTCAGGCTCTCATAGTGCCTCTTTTGCATCAGATTGCTATGCTATGGCTGCATCTATTCTCTGTGATGAGAATGAGCCTGTTTTGTTTGATGAAGCACAAAATTCAAAAAATTGGATGGCTGCTATGCAATCTAAATATGATGCAATAATGAAGAATGGTACTTGGTCTTTATGTGACTTGCTTCCTGGCAAGAAGGCCATTGGCACTAAGTGGGTATACAAGCTGAAGTGTAAACCTGATGGTACAGTTGATAGGTATAAGGCTAGGCTGGTTGCAAAGGATTATGCACAGGAAAGAGGCATTGATTTTTATGAGACCTTTGCACCTACATGCCGTATGACTACTATTCGGAGCATTTGTGCACTTGCAGCCCATCATGGTTGGAATGTACATCAGTTGGACATTAAAACTGCATTTCTGAATGGTGACTTGCATGAAGAAGTGTATGTTTTTCAGCCCTATGGCTTTGTGCAAAAAGGGCATGAAAACCAGGTGTGTAGGTTAAAGAAGGCATTATATGGTTTAAAGCAAGCACCACGTGCTTGGTATGAGAAGATGCATGCCTATCTGATTACACATGGTCTTGAGTACAGTTCAACTGAGAGCACCTTATATGTTAAGCGTGTCAATGATGTGCTTCTGATCATTGTTGTCTATGTTGATGACATGCTGCTCAGTGGTCCTATTGAGAAGCATATTGCTGATTTTAAGGCTGATTTGCATGCCTCATTTGAGATGTCTGATTTGGGGCATTTGCATCACCATTTGGGCATTCAATTTATGCACGTTGATGGTGGAATGGCTTTGTGTCAAATGAAATATATTGACACATTATTGCAACGTTTTGGCCTTGAAGTCTGTAAGCCTATTGCCACTCCTATGGAGACAGGTTTACATTTGAGTCTTCATGATGTTGGAGATGCATTTGATGTTGTTCACTATCAACAGGCTGTTGGATGCTTGATTTACTTATGCATTACTCGGCCAATTCAGTTTGTTGTCTCACAGATGAGCAGATTTATGCATTGCCCAAGAGTCAAGCATTGACAGGCGGTTAAGCCCATCTTTTGCTACTTGAGTGGTACTCGAATACTTGGGTTGTTTTATCCCAAGGGGGGATCACTACTACCATATTTGCATGCTTTTTCTGACTCTGATTGGGTTGGTTGCTATGACACTTGTGTGTCCACTAGTGGCTTTTGCTTCATGCTTGGTAGCTCATGTATGTCTTGGTTGTGCAAGAAGCAGCCTACTGTGGTCACTTCTAGTCGTGAGGCTGAGTATAGGGCAGTGTTCACAGCTACCGTTGAGTGTGTGTGGCTCAGACGCCTTATGGCTGATTTGGGTGTTGGTCAGTCTTCTGCCACCACCATCTTCACTGATAGTCAGAGCGCATTAGCAGTTGTGAGGAACCCTGTGTTCCATGCTTGCACTAATCACATGGAGGTGCATTATCATTATGTCAGGGAGAGGTTCTCTTCTGGGGAGATCAGCTTGGCATATGTGCCCGCGTAGGAGAACATTGTAGACATTTTCACAAAGGCTCTGTCTAGGGAGAAGTTTGAAGCTTTTGGCAAAGCTTTGGGCTTACTCCCTTTCGTGGAGTGATTTCCACATAGCTTGGCACTTCCTTATACATGAGTGCCAGCTCCTGGTTCACCGCATCATTCCCAAGGGGGATTTGTTGATATATTTAGGTAGTGATGTGTGTGAACACTCTAGGACCGTCGGGGCACTTTTTTCCCTCTTTAGGAGGTTTTTTTCCCCTGGCTTGTATATACGCATGTTTCTCTAATGGGCTACTTATCTTTGTACATTCTCTAGTAATACATTCAGCCTTGTGTGTTGTGCTCCAAGGTTCTTCTTCTTCCTTGTGTTGTTCGCGTGCTTCCATAGACGTCTAACTCCAATAGGTCTTAGCATACTTCCTAGATTGACAAATTTAAGATGTGAGGGTTAATCCACTATGCTATGATGATTGGAGAGGACAACTCCAGAGGACAACAAACACAAAACCTTGCCTTGTGCTTGGAAACATAGAACTAGGCTGACCTTGGGTCCTTGTTATCCTTTGTTGGCATATAAGGTGAGTTCATGGTATAACAATATATTTGCACTCAAGGTCAAGAATAAGGCATGGGAACCCCTTAGAGAAGTGGATACACAAGAAGAGGGAGCATGTAGGGGGCTCCAAGAAGCATATGTCAAATTTTCATAAGAAACCCCTATAAAATTAGTGATTCTAATCACTAAAAACCATTGTAAATATCATTTCATATATTTTCTACTCCATTTTTTTTCAATCCACATAGTTCTTGAGCATGAGGAGTATTAGAAGTAGCTACATACCAATTTTCATAATTTGTAGACTCTGTTTGAGCCCCAAAATAAGCCCTAGAACAAATTTTTAACTAGGGTAGACACTACGTCTAGACAGGGTCAAAACTAGTCAAAAAACTATAAAAAGAGCTAGAGAGCTTATTTTTGAGGTTAGCTGATTGGAGAGTGAACTTGTTCTTGAGCATTGTAAACTATCTTTGAACTTGCTAATAGAGGATTCCATTGTTCCACTCTTTGTCTTGCCATGTGTGTGCATGTGTGTGTATGTGTGTGCATGCATATGTGCTTCTCACTCACTCACTTGTGCACTTCACTTGCTCATGGTTATCATAACCTCCTCATATCTTCTCTGATTGAAAATTCCGAGGTGGATCTCTTCATGTTGGTACTTGCCATTATGCTAGAGCAACAACAAATTTCTTTGAGGATGAGCGTGTGATGGTAAGACATAGAAATGTGATGATATATGAATTTAAAGATCCTGATACCCCTGGCAAGGTGGTCTATTTAGATAACAAATTGAAGAGAGTTCGTGGTAATGGAACTGGTGGCATGCCTACACTTGGAAGGGTGAATTTGTTTTTCCATAACTAAGATCCAATGTCTCTTATGGTCACCAAGGAGCTGGAACATCCGAAGTTCATGGCACTCAGAGGGAAAGGAGTAGAGATAGACCCGAGGTAAGCTTTGCTAACCCAATAGGAAGAGAAAGAATTGTAACAAAAATGGATAGAATAGAAAATGAGTGGCATAGAGGCCCAAGGAATTAGAGAAATGCATATGAATTCCCTCTACCAAGGCCTAGACAACATCCTAGGATCTTGAGGCCTACACAATTGGTTAATTCCATGAAGAGCTATTTCGATGGTACAAGAGACTTGTATAATCATGTGGTAGAATTTAGGAAATTCTTGAGAGATGAGCAAATTGATGACTTGTTCACGCACTACAATGATTTTGGTTTAACACTCAAGAACATGGCTCTTACATGGTTTCAACCACTACACTAGAGACAATTTAGGAACATAGACCAATTGCTAGAAGCCTTCATCACAGAGTTTTCTAAGAGTGGCATAAGGCACAACACTTCTTCACTAATCCATAGCTTTAAACAAACACCTCAAGCGATAGTGAGTTGCCAAAGAAATGACAATGTTCCAAGATGGATTACTGAGTGCTAAATTGAGATCCTATGTGCATCTAAAGGAACCGAGAACCATAGAGCAATGTGTATGCATGTGCATAGATATTGAAGACAACCTAGGTGAGGAACTAGAGCTCTTTAAGATTTACAAAGATTCAGATAGTTCCACTACACCCTCATATCCAAACTCCCTACTTCTATTGACGAATTGGCAGAAAAGGTAGCTCAGAAGTTAGGGGTCCCTAGAAAGCAGACACCTAGATTTGCCCCAGTGAAACGATGTTATACATGTGGAGGAGACCATATGGCTAATGTGTGCCCAATAATGGATCAACCACAAGTGAACCCTAACAGCCAATAGTGCACCATACAAAGGAGGTATATGAACCACACCACACAAGATTTTCATATAACAAGCAAGTGGTTAGACAAAATTATCCACAACCATATCCACAACAAGGAAGATACTAGAACTAGTACCCACCACAACAATATGTTAGGCCCCAACAACCCTACTAGCCACCCTATGAAGCTCAACAAGAATGACCTCAAGGGATAAAATGATTTGTTTCTCACAAACTATGAATCCAATTGATACAAAACTTCATACACATGACACATACCTTAACATCTTTTCAATGCGATCTTATTAGCAAAAATTGGACTTCGAAGTGGTGAGAAGTAACCTCTACAAGTCTTTTGACTTTAGAGAAGGTGATGTAGAGAAATAAGCAACTAGAAAGATGAAGATGAAAGAAACGACTTGTTTACATCCAACTTGAGTTCAAAATAACTCACGCGATAAGTTGTTGTGACAAAGAGGAAGGGGAAGACATTGAGGAAGAGGAGGAAGACAAAACCAATCTAGAGATGGAGGTAATTCAGATGGTTGTTACATATGGGGCAAGTAAGGACATTAGGCAAGGGATTGCTATCAAGGAAGAGGCAACAATTAAAGATAAAACTCATATAAGGGACATGGTAACTATGCATCTACTCTCTTAAATAATTATAGTGAAAGAATGTTAGCTATGATGCAAATTTCAGATCATAGAAACCATGGAGACAATACATTGTACATAGATAGTGGACGTAGCAATCATATGAGCTATAACAATAACTTCTTCTCCAACATTCACACTGCATAAAAAAAGGGGCATTTGGAATTAGATTATGACACCCTCACACTACCACATGCATAGGTGATGTTATGTTGGATGTATCACAAAATGAAAAGTGCTTGAAGGATGTGCTGCATGGACCCACTATCACAAAGATCCTTGTATTAGTCAGACAAATGGTGGGGAAGGGCTATCAAGTCAAGTTCGATCAAAGAGGTTGTTTTGTGGATACCCCCAAGGATGGATACAAGGTGATTTCTAGAGGAAAGAAAGAAGGCTCTTCAACCTTGAGGTAAATCTAGAACCTACTTATACAATTTGTTTCTCATTTGGAAATCAAAGGATTATAGATATCTATCTTTGGCACAGGAGGATGGGGCATATAAATGTTTAAAGGATGAAAGATATGGAGAAAAGGAAACTTGTGGAGGGATTGCCAAGCTTGAACTCAAAAATTTTGAACCAATTAGGTGGAGCACGTCATCTAGGCAAGTCACCAAGGTTACCTTTCAAGAAGAGCAACTATGTGAGCCAAACCCCCTTGACTTGAGTCATACAGATGCACGGGCCCAACCAAATAAAACTCCACTAGGGGTAATATGCACTTTGTGATATCATAAATGATTGTACAAGGGTGACATGGTTATATTGCAAGAAGCATAAGTCCGATGTGTTTTATTTCTTCAAGAGATTCAAAGAACTATTTGAAAGAGAAGTTGGAAGGTATATCAAATGTCTTAGATCCGATGGAGGAGGAGAGTGCTTCTCCCATTAATTTTCTGATTTTTGATACACAAATGGCATCAAAATGAAATTTAGTTTTAGGTATACACTCCAATGAAATGGGTTTGTGGAAAGAAAAAATAGCTATATCATAGAATGTGCTAGAGCAATGATGAAAGAGATGAATATGTCAAATGGGTATTGGGTTGATACAGTCACTACCACAATTCACATCATGAATAGAGCCCCAACATTAGTTATACACTCCCTTACACCTTATGAAGCATGGTATGGAATAAGGCATGATGTATCCCACCTCAAAGTATTTGGATGTATATATTATGTCTTCATGCCGAGCGAATTAAGAAGCAACTTGGATGCTAGATCGGAAACATGTGTGTTCCTAGGATATGCAGGTGAGTAAAAGGGATATAGGTGCTATACTCTAAAGACTAAGGATATCAAGGTCTCAAGGGATACAAAGTTTGAAAGATTTGTCTATTTTCCCTGGAAGGAACCAAAACCTTGGACAAGATTACTGGAGATAGAACAACTGGAACACAACCTAAAAGTGGCAAATCTGGGCTCAAAATGCCCCCTAGAAAATGCAGCTATGATAACCCTAAACTCTCTGGATGTAATTGATCCATATGGCCAAATGTATTGTACAGAATGTAGGAATCTAGGACATGTTGTGGCTAGTTTTGCCTTGAATCAAATGTAATGCGCAATATGCAATATGATGAACCACAATATGGATCAATGTAAAAACACTAGTAACCTATCACTCATAACTAGTCACATCCAACCAGAGCCCTGACATAATGGGCAATGGTATTCCACACGTGATGTACATAATGTACAAATGAAGGATTTAAGTAACTCATGAACTCTACCAAAGAAAATTTCCCAGTAACCGAGGTCAGCATAGGTCGAACTATCAAGGCTATAGTAGATGACGATGACCCTTCAATAGGTATCAGTGAGAGGATACAGATTGTCTAAAGGAGGGAAAAGGCCTCTAATGTTGTTATTGTCTTGAATTTGGTCATATCCATGCAGCTTGGCATGATGCTCACAAATATGATCGACAAAAGCAAGAGGAAAGTCTTAAAGCACAAATGACAAATATGGTGACTCTTACTTTCAAAGAACCAATAGCCACAATAGTCACCCAATTAGGGAAAAGTCTGAATAATAAGAAAGTTACTATGATCCCAGAGGTAATTGCACATCATGACTTTACAACCAAGTGGTTGGATGGGCTAAATAAGATCTTACAATATTTCCAGAGCCAAATTCCAACGTGCAAGTTCAAGATAAACAAAAGAGGTATGATAAAAAAGTCAGTTCTTCTACAAAACCCATGAAGAACAAGGAAATATGTCCAAAACCTGCTACAAAGGAGTCAGATTTTAAAATTTTAGATGCAGGTAATAATGGAATGGACCTTTAGCATACCTTTTGTGTCTACAATTGAGCTATCAATAGGAGAATTATTGAATTTAGTTCCTACATTTTGGGACACTTTATCTCAAAGTGTAGAGACACCTAGTCCTCTAGAGAGTACAACAGAACAAGTGCAGGGGAATATGATGGGAAGAGGTAATGAGGAATTAGTAGATTATGCAGTTCCACTAATTTTGGTGTGCTTTAAGAACACTTAGATTCCTAAAGTATTGATTGATGTTGGATTTGGAGTTAATATTGCTACTATTCATATATGTAGAAAATTCCATTGGACATACATATGTTGGCACCATTTTACATTCACATGGAAGATCAGTCCAGAGTTCAACCGATTGGACTAATTCAAGATAGTAATTAAAATTAAGGATGTTCCTTTTAAAGTGACTTTTGTAGTGATTGAATACTGAGCAAAAATAATGATTATAACCTTTTTCTTAGATATCGTTGGCTTAAGAAAGCTCGACTTTAATAGGATTGAGGATCACAAGTGATCACTTCTCAACGAGGACATAAGAAATATTCTATCACCCTCTAGAAGATAGACAGTAATACCTGAAGGCTCACATACTAACTACTCTAGAACTACCACATATGATAGATGGAGAGGAGGAAGATGAAGAACTGCAATTTCTTGAACCTAATCGTTATCTATGGTTAATGGGCTTAATAGATATTTCAGAAGCATTGACCAAGTTTCAACAAGATTCTGTAGTACCGACTTTGCAACCCAACGAGGTGTTTTCCCCAACGGATGAAAAAATAGCTTGGCAGGCAAAGGAGTATGTTTTCACTCAAACCAATGTACGTATTCAAGAGGACCAATTAGAACATGTCAAATAAGGCACTGAAAATTTTTTTGACAAACAATCAAAATTGGTGCTAATTTAGCACTACAACTCCAACAAGCATTACTTCAGTTTTTATCTCAATTTAAGGATGTATTTGCATGGAATTATTCAGAGATGAAAGGATTAACCCTCGATTTTGTCAACACAAGATTGTCCTTAAATCGGATGCTTCTCTAGTCATTCAACAAAGGTACTAAATGAATCCTACTTTTGCAAAAGAGGTAGAGGAAGAATTGGATCGATTACTTAAGGAAGGAATCATTGTTCCCATTGAATATCTAGAATGGGTATCACCCACTGTGATTGTACCTGAGAATAATAAGCAATTGCAAATTTGTGTCAACTACAAGAAGTTAAATGCTGCCACGATTCCAAATCCCTCCCCTTTACCCTTTTTAGATACTATGTTGGATGAAGTTGCAGAGAGAGAAGTTGCAGAGAGAGAAATGTATTCATTCTTAGATGGATTCAGTGGGTACAAGTAGGTAAGAATGCTTGATTAAGATATTTCCAAAATTGCTTTTATCACTTATTGGGGTGTATGTGCATGCACGGTGATGTGGTTTGGATTACAGAATGCCCCTACTACATTCAAGCATTGTATGAAACAAATGTTTGCACCTTTTATTGACGACATGATTGCTCCTACTTCATCTACCTTTGTATCCGCATGAATGCATCTCCATTTTGCATACAGGAGGCACTCTATTTCTAGTCTATTTCCATTTTATATTGTATTTCCTTTGTATTTCAGTACCTTTCCATGTGCTTCTATGAGTTGTATTCATTCTCCTTTCAAGAGACTTATCCCACATATGATGTACTTTTGAGAGCCCCTCCCAAATCTATATAAGGAGGGCCTCTCCCCTCATTTGTACTTGGTTAGAAGCTTGAGGAGCGTACTCCATGCTCTTGGCAAGCTCATTTCTAATCCACATGAGTTTACCCATTCCATGGTCTACTCAGTTTGTGTCTCACACATTCTTTGTTTTGTGAGAGTACTTTACTTTTCATTTTGCTTCCACATGCGTACTCTCTACATGGTATCAGAGCGCTAGGTGGAGGACTTGATGGTGCGTTTGGCGGTGATTTTGGTGGTGGTGGTGCTTTACTTTGGTGGTGTGCTTTCTCTTCATTGAGAGAAGCCTTTTGCCATCAATTTTTTGGGACTCATTGTGCCCATTTGCCCACCCTCCCACCCTTTCCTTCATCATTTTGTACGCTCGTTACCCCCATTTTCCTCTCCCACCCACAATCTTTGTGTTAAAAGCTCATGATTTACCCCATCTATGTGGTCATGTTCATACAATTAGTGATGAATCTCTGTTATTAAAGTGTGTCTAAACACTAGGTTCCTTCTTTTATTGACATTTTGATTGATGAATTGATTCATCCAAACGTATCAAGTAGTTATCAACACTATTTGCTGACGGTGCTGTGTTAAGTCTATCAAGCAAAACTTGTGTGTGGACTTATCTGACTCTTTCCACATATTTCTGATCGTATTTGGTACATATTCAACACAGTAGTGATTCTCGAACTGTCCAATTCCTTGATGACTCTGTGTAGAAAGAATAGAGACGGTCCAGGCGAGCGGGGACCTGAAAATGCCTGTCTTTTTAAGATCTGCAAGAGTACTTCTGTAATCAGACGACAGAGAAGACACTTGATAGTCCCTCAGAGTGCCGATGAGGTAACGGGGAAGCAATGCAGCTGCTGAGGGGGGATGTCAGTAACATCTTGGCCAGCAAGGCTCAGCAGCAGAATTTCTCCGCCAGGATGAGAGGGCAACCATTGTGTTACATCATACACTTTTCCATTAATGGAGATCCATAGATCGTCGGCTGATGCATGGTTCTGAAGCTCGACCGTTGGTTGAGCACATCTGCAACCTGGAAGCTAACCTTGGAGCTAAGGCCCACAGCTGATGTGATCGAGGTTGCATGTTGGGCTTGACGAGGGCTCAGTGTGATCCCAATCACCTCTGCTCTATATTTTTGGGCAAGATGTTGAAAACCTCCACCGATGCCGCAGCCGACATCGATAATTCTTTGCGGTCTACTATCAACTTCTTCAGGAATTTCAGCCCACGTCAGGCTCTCCTCAATCATGCGGTCCTATGCATCACCATGGTTAACGGAAAACGCAGCCTGGAGGGGGAGGTCGGGATCATAATATCCGTGGTGCATGTGCTCACCCCAAATGTCTTCCCATACACCAGAAGAGCTGTCATAGAAATGGGCAATGCCCTCGTTGAGCTTGAAAAATGTGTCATTGCTAAGCGCCTTAGCAGAATCGGTTGATGAAATAGATTGAGCACGTAGTGAGCTCACCCTCCGTTGGGACATGCGAGGCAAAGTCGGCCGAATGGAACTGCGATGAAGGATCGAGTCGACGTCGGAAGTGGAGACAGCAGAGAATCACCTCGCTAGAGCAGAGAATCACCTCGCCTTGCAGTAGTAAGAGGAAGCATCTCTGACAGTCTGCGCAAACACGGAGGGGCGAAAGAAGGCTTATCTGGTTTCGCACTGAGAACTATCAAGACTTCATGAACAAAAATTAACTGATCCTTCAAATCTTTGATCTTTGTCAAAAAGAATATCTTCTTCATTCATGTGCTCACTCTCCAACTGTTTTATGAGGTAAGCAACTCGAGCCTCATTCCTTGCCTAGTATTAAGGGGTAAGTGTATCACAAGCATCCTTTTCTATTCTGCAAGAGCAAATATGAGGAATAATGACACATCTGAGAGACAAAGCTATCAATGCATATGCCTGAGCATCTCTTCCATCCCAAGAAAGTTTCTCTATAGTAGGTGTAGCAAGAACCGCGACACGAACTAGAGCCTGAGGAATATCATCATCTTCAATGCCATCTACATCACATTCACCAATTATGTTTCCAGGTGTAGTAGGACATTTTTCAACACCCTGCACAATATTCCATAGTCCTTTTGCAACCAATACATGATGTAGCATATAAGCCCATAATGGATAACTAGTATCATCCGGCTTATCCTTAATAGCCAACATACGAAATACATCACTGCTATCAGTGATGGCCACTAACTAAAATAACTTCATGCAAAAAAATGATTGTATCTCAAAAAGTTAAACATAACTATCCTATCGATTTTTGATAAACATGCAGTAGACTTTCAGGAGCTTATACTACTGACCTGAAACGTATATATATCTTTGGCACAAAAAGATGAAATTTCCTACATAGGTGTCGTGATAATGTGTTCGCAAGTCAAAACAAGCTCAGATCGCAATTTAGGCACCCCACAACAAAGTTGTTTTAGACTCCTAATCACCTTGAGTATGCCCACCAATTTTCATGCGATATTGAAACTATAACTAGAGAGGTGTCGACAATGCCCTAGATGAAGCATCAACCTGCTCTGATACCAATTGTTGAAGTTTGAGGGTTGCAAAAGCACATGAACAACACAAGGAAGAAGAAGAGGCTTCACACAAAACACACAATACTGAATGTATTACTAGTAGAATGTACAAAGATAAGTAACTCATTAGGGCTATAGGCATATACACAAGTTGGAGGAAAAAAAACCTCCTAAAGAGGGAAAAAAGTGCCCCGATGGTCGACTCTTCACACACATCACTACCTAAATATATCAACAAGTGCATCATGTAAATCTCCATAAAAAATGGAATGATCTGCATCATCACATGAAACCTATAAAGGCTAAGAAATCACCTCATTTGGATCAGCACTAGACTATTCACCTGTAAAAAGAGGCAGCAAAGTATCATACATATCTTTGGAGCCAACTGATGTTTCCTTAGTACATGAAAATAATGGTTGAACAACAGCTTCTACAAAAACAACATCATGGCTAACCAAAATCTGTTTTGTCTAAGGATGATACAGACAATAGCCCTTGCTTTTAGAATTATACCCAACAAAAATACATTTCACCACTTTATCGTCGAATTTCCTACATTGTTGTTCAGATAGTAAATGCATATGCCAAACAACCAAGGACATGCAGATGAGCAACGAATAGCTTGCAACCATGCCAAGCCTCATATGGAGTGATAGACTGCAATGCTTTAGTGGGACAACTATTAAGTACATATGCTACACACATAACAACCTCAAGCTAGAAAACACGTGGTAACATTTGACTCTTGACCATACACCTCGTCATAATGTCAAAAGACATATATCCCCCTCTCGATCAAAATAGAAGGTGGTCATTTTACATGCTAATAGATTTTCAACAAAAACCAGAAACTGTTTGAAGTGCATAAACACTTTTGACTTTACTTTCAGTGGACACAACCATGCATGCCTGGAAAAATCATCAATGAAAGTCACAAAGTAAGGGTAGTTCTCCAAAGAAGGTGTCTACATGTGACCATAGACATGACTATGAATAAGCTATAATTTTTTAGTAGCTCAAATGGGACCATCTTTTAGGAAGGAGGAATGCCATATTTGGCCCAAAACAAAACCTTCATAGACATTTTTACCAAGTGTCTCAAGTTTGGGCAAACAGGACAAGATTTCAAATTTTTGTAGGCATAGCAAACTCGCAAATTCAGATGACCAAAGCATGCATGTCAAAGCTTTGCATCTGACATAGCCAGAGAATCTTGAACTACACATGTTGAATCATTTACAAATTTTGCATAATCTATGAGCTTATATAGCCTATGACATAAAATGTGAGAAGCAATAATAACACCACCATTTAAAATATCATGAACTCTACATCTATCATCAACAAATTTCACAAGCAAGCTGATCTTGGCTAATGCAAAAACTAATAACAGATTTTTCTTGATCCCTAGCACAAATAAAGCATCTGATAATGTAAAAGAACTACCATCAGTAGTACTTGGAATGATCTTACCAACTCCGTTAAGAGGAGTTGTTGCTGCATATGATAGTATTCCCTGTAGGGGAAGGATCAAGTGAAGTAAAGAAATTGCACTATGAGGCAATATGTTTGGTTGCCCTTCTATCATAGTACCGAACATCTAAGTCTAGTGCAGACATACACTATTCATGAGAAGATGGGACATAATTGCAAATAGTAGTAACTGCTCATTCTTCATTTTGCACAAGATTAGTTGACTCTGTTTTGGGTGTAGTGGCTTTTGCAACAACCATTTGCCTCTTTTGCAGCTAGTTTTGATCAGCTCTTTATGACATGATCATTTCCTTTACAATACTTGCAAAACAATTTCTGCTTTTCTATTTTCTTCTCATCTTTGCCATACTTCTTTGATTGTTCAAAATTAGCATATTTCTACTTTATAGTAGATGAGCAACATTTTCCTTTGCCCTTCTAAGTAGCCAAGAAAGCTTGATCTACTACATGCATAATGGACGTGTTCTGCTACGGTGATGTTCATGCAACAAAACATAGACTAAATCCTCAAATTTCAAGGCATTTGGATTGCCTTTCATCATCAATCAAAGAGTAGAAGCAAAACTCTGATATGAATCTAGAAGACCATTCATAATAGTTTGGAGAAGTGAACTCTCAAGCAAAACTTCATCAGTAGAAATCATCCTTCAAATCTTTGATCTTTTTCAAGCATCTGTTGCTATTTTACCTGAGCGAATGTGGGGAATAATGGCATATTTGATAGACAAGGCTATCAATGCATGTCCCTGAGCATCTCTGCTATCCCGAATAAAGTTGATATAAAGTAGGTGTAGCAAGAACCACAACACAAACATGAATCTGAAGCATATCACCATTTGCATCAGCTTCAGTTATTGTAGTTGCTAGTGTATTAGGATGTATTTCAATACCCTCTACAATATTCCATAGTCCTTTTGCAACCAATACATGATGCATCATATAAGCCCATAATGGATAATTGGTACTATCCAACTTATCATCAACAACCAACATATGGAATATATCACTACTTTCAATGATGGCCACGTGCTAAAATACCTTGATGCAAAAAAATGGCTATATCTCAAAAAATTGAACAGGACTACTTTGACGAGTTCTACTTAACTCATGATACCTTGGTTACTAACTCTTAACTATGCTGCTATGTAGCTTGGGTTGATAAGCATACATGTACTATCTGCAATCCTAAATTTGACGAAACAACATTGATCATCAACTGTTTCTAGGTGTTCATTGCATTGTTGGATAAATGAACTGATCATCAGATGGTTTGGTATGGCAATCCATGGAATCCATGCATACTCTAACAAGTCAAGCTAGTGGAACCACTCAACATGGCATTGTGTAAGGTGATCGGGTATCACTAGAGGCTTCATGTCAAATATCTTATGTATATTTGGCAATACTATTCCTATCATGGCATCAATGATGTGTCAGATATCATAGATATATGACAAGAGGACATAGTAAAAACCAATAGTAAAAAGAGAGTCATTGTCTTAAGGTGCTTATATAGAACAATGGTTGATTCTAGATTTTGTACATGTGTGCTTGTTAGCATATGTGAAATTCAACAAGGAGACTTTAATATTGCATGCAATTCCAATGATTCTAGTTGATGCAAAGATTTTCTCAAATTGCCACCTTCAAGGTACCATCCATCATGCATACTAGCAATAATTTGTTTATTATGATGTGACCCATGTCACTTTATTAGCAGAAATGGATATATACACTATATACAAGAGTTATTATAGCACATCATTCTATACAGTTGAGGTTTTGACCCATTGACTAGAGTCTGTAAAACTTTGCCAATCAAAGTAGCTATCTGGAATGTCATGGGCCCAAGTTCCTTGTGAATTTAGAATGGTCTTGTCCACCAAAGTTTAAATTTACCCACTTGGTGCTTCATTTTAGAATTAAAAAATAGGACTAAATCACCAATCTCAAAAATAAGAGTCTGTAAATGTCAATCATGCCCTTTGTCTTTGCTCGACTTTCTGCATCAATAAGAAACCATTATAGCAATGTTTCTCTAGAGTACATAAAATATCCACCCAAAATATTAAGGATTCCTCTGGTAGAAGACATTGTTGCACTGCAATCTGTAAACTTAGAACCATAAATTCCTTAGTTGTGATAGCTTCCATACTATAGAAAAACTTAACAGGTGTAAATCTAGTTGACACTTTCTAGGAAGTACAGTACACCCAAAGTACCACTCATAAATATTGTTCCCATTTAGTCAAATAGACGAGGAGGAATTTTTGCAACATATTCAAGAGTACTTTGTTCGTACCTTTTGCTAATCCATTGGCACATGGATAATAGGTAGAACTAAATTTATGCTCAATGCAAATATAATCAGTAATAGATTTTGATAAGTTGATTCAAAAAATGAGTACCCCTATGCAAGAGTAACTCCAAAGGAAGTCCAAAACAAGGAAAGAGCTCTGTAATTAACACTATAACAACACTACTATCTATTGAATGATGGAAACTCCATGCTTCTGCCCATCAGGTACAATGATTAGTGCAAGTCAGAATAAAAGTATTACCACATGCAATTGCAGGATGGATTGGACCGATAAAGTCTAGTCCCCATTTTCAAAAAGGTTCCAAACACAAAATGGGCTACAATGGGAAATGATGAATGGTGCATGGTTCACATGTTCTTTGACAAGAAGCACACTGTTGTACATAATTGAAAAAATCCTTATTCATAGTAGGCCACCATAATCCACCATGTAAGACTTTATGAACTATCAATTCAACACCCTTCTTTTATTGACATTTTGATTGATGAATTGATTCATCCAAAACGTATCAAGTAGTTATCAACACTATTTGCTGACGGTGCTGTGTTAAGTCTATCAAGCAAAACTTGTGTGTGGACTTATCTGACTCTTTCCACATATTTCTGATCGTATTTGGTACATATTCAACACAGTAGTGATTCTCGAACTGTCCAATTCCTTGATGACTCTGTGTAGAAAGAATAGAGACGGTCCAGGCGAGCGGGGACCTGAAAATGCCTGTTTTTTTCAGATCTGCAAGAGTACTTCTGTAATCAGACGACAGAGAAGACACTTGATAGTCCCTCAGAGTGCCGATGAGGTAACGGGGAAGCAATGCAGCTGCTGAGGGGGGATGTCAGTAACATCTTGGCCAGCAAGGCTCAGCAGCAGAATTTCTCCGCCAGGATGAGAGGGCAACCATTGTGTTACATCATACACTTTTCCATTAATGGAGATCCATAGATCGTCGGCTGATGCATGGTTCTGAAGCTCGACCGTTGGTTGAGCACATCTGCAACCTGGAAGCTAACCTTGGAGCTAAGGCCCACAGCTGATGTGATCGAGGTTGCATGTTGGGCTTGACGAGGGCTCAGTGTGATCCCAATCACCTCTGCTCTATATTTTTGGGCAAGATGTTGAAAACCTCCACCGATGCCGCAGCCGACATCGATAATTCTTTGCGGTCTACAATCAACTTCTTCAGGAATTTCAGCCCACGTCAGGCTCTCCTCAATCATGCGGTCCTATGCATCACCATGGTTAACGGAAAACGCAGCCTGGAGGGGGAGGTCGGGATCATAATATCCGTGGTGCATGTGCTCACCCCAAATGTCTTCCCATACACCAGAAGAGCTGTCATAGAAATGGGCAATGCCCTCGTTGAGCTTGAAAAATGTGTCATTGCTAAGCGCCTTAGCAGAATCGGTTGATGAAATAGATTGAGCACGTAGTGAGCTCACCCTCCGTTGGGACATGCGAGGCAAAGTCGGCCGAATGGAACTGCGATGAAGGATCGAGTCGACGTCGGAAGTGGAGACAGCAGAGAATCACCTCGCTAGAGCAGAGAATCACCTCGCCTTGCAGTAGTAAGAGGAAGCATCTCTGAGAGTCTGCGCCAACACGGAGGGGCGAAAGAAGGCTTATCTGGTTTGGCACTGAGAACTATCATGACTTCATGAACAAAAATTAACTGATCCTTCAAATCTTTGATCTTTGTCAAAAAGAATATCTTCTTCATTCATGTGCTCACTCTCCAACTGTTTTATGAGGTAAGCAACACGAGTCTCATTCCTTACCTAGTATTAAGGGGTAAGTGTATCACAAGCATCCTTTTCTATTCTGCAAGAGCAAATATGAGGAATAATGACACATCTCAGAGACAAAGCTATCAATGCATATGCCTGAGCATCTCTTCCATCCCAAGAAAGTTTCTCTATAGTAGGTTGTTGCTCTAGCACAATGGTAGTACCACGTTAAGAAGCTCCACCTCCTTAATTGTCAATCCGCGGAAGAGATAGGAGTGATATGAAGATCGTGAATGTGAGATGAAGTGAGAGTGAAGGTGAGAAGCATAGGAATGCACACACACATACACACACACACCGAAGAGACAAGCAAGACACAATGGAAGGTGAGAAATCCACTCTATTACTCAAGAACACTAGTACAAGCTCAAAATAGCTCTAAGCTCTTCTCTACTCCAACAAGCTAACCCAAAAATGAGCTCTCTAGCTCTTTTTATAGTTTCTAGACTAGTTTTGACCGGTTTCACATCTAGTGACCGGCATAGTTAAAAAATATGTCCTAGAGGCTATTTGAAAGGGTAAATGGTGTCTAAAAATAACGAAAATTGGTACGCGCATTCTACCTAAGCTCCTCAAGCTCGAGGACTCCTCGGCTTGCACAAAATGGAGCTATGGATTACAAAATGGGGTTTTCTATGTTACATATGTTACAATTAGTGATAAAAATCACTGTTGAGTGTTTGAAGAATTGATTAAAAACATATTTGTCTGAAAAATTGATCTGACTGGCTCCCTGCTCCGTCTTTACATGCTTCCACGTCATCTGTGCCTCTGACTGCTGCTAACACCCCCCTCCCTCTCGCTTCTGTCATCCCTGATAGAACCTTGTTGTGAGGTCTGCCGAATATAGTTCTGTAGGAGGTCCTGAGCGAGGGTGTGCTCGGAGATACGAATGCCTCGGGCGAGGTCTGCCTCGAGTTTCTCCCAGTCTATTGGTTGCGGTTCGTCTGGTGGCGGGAGTTGATAGTGTGTGGAGTAGACCATTCGTTCACAGGCAAATAAGTGCAATAAATGTGTGGGCCTGCTTATGAATACCTCGAAATGGTACTCCCAAAAGCCGGTGGTGAACATTTCTTCGAAAGTTTGCTTGTAGCACGCCGGTAGATACTTTATTCTGCAGTGCTAGGCGTAACACACCCGGAGCGATGGCGTGGTGCTCATATCATATACTAGATCAAAATTTCCATGCTCAAATCCCGGGGTGTTTACATGAGGTGCTTTGACGCGTCGGAAGACTTTAAAAACCATTTGCATCATGTCAAAAATTTTGACAGTCATATGCGCCACGACATCGTCCATATGCTTTAATCTAGGGAGCCAGTGGCGGATTGTAGCCATCATATAGCCTATAGTGGGTAACTCAGTGGGCGGCTTGAAGTAGGGGTAATTCAACCAATCTTGGCACTGTTTATTATTTTGTACTTTAATAGCGAAGGCTGTCCAGGAACGGCGTCGTGGTACTGGTCCCCAACACGGGTTATACTTCAAATGTAGAGGAGCTTTGACCCATGTGCTCATCATTTCTGGATACTCTTGTAGTAAATCTTTTCGCCACTTTGGTTGAAAGATTGCTCTGCGTTGCGCATCTTGTGGCAGGTCGTCCTCCTCGAATTGAGTCGCATGCGTCGGTTTCTTACCTGTTTCTTTCTCTATAGCTAATTGGTATTCTGCCATTAACATGAAATAAGGTTTGTATTGTAGCTCATGCCCAGATATATGTCGTCGTGGGGCCAAATGAGCAAAGAATGGAGATTGTAAAATTTGCTCTTCAATCATGGCCATGGCGTGTAACTGTGCCTCTACTCTGGCCGAGTGTGTGGTGCCGAGCTCTTCAATTTGCTTCATCCACGGGGGAGTAGGGAGTTTGTACATCGTCTGGCCCTCGGCCGTGACTCGTCCGCCTGGGATGGGTATGGGCTCGTATGCCTCTTCAAACGTTTCCTTCACCTGGATGGTGACAGTTTCTTCATCCGCTGGTAGCTCTGGTGGGGAGTCTGGTCGTGGTGGGGCTTCGTAAACTGCAATTCATGATTCGAGATTTGTGACCTGGGCCCTTAAGGCGTTGAGTTCCTCTAGAATGTCAGGAAAGGGGTCCGCAGGTGTTGATAATCCTTGTGGGACAGGTGGTCCTTCTGTTGCAGGTGCTCGGAGCTGGAGTACTTGATGATCTTCTTTTAGTTTTTGGAAGTCCTCATTCATGCGATCGTATTCATCGAGTAATCTCACATGATCTTCTAGCAGCATCTTCATTGATTCGGAGGGAATTGCTTTGAACCTGCTAGGGCTTAATGGTTGGTCTGGATGGTCGAGAGCTGCTTCTAAGTTTTCACGGTTTTGGTCCTGTAGTCGTTGGTTTTCCTCCTTTGCTGCGGCTAGATGTCTTCGTAGTAAGCCCATATTCCTCGTTAGTGTTGTGTTGCGAATGGTCTGGGCTCGAAGCAAGTTGTCAAGATCGGCAGTAGCTTCCTTGGTCTTTGCTTCGCTCTCTAATTCTAACTTATGATACGCCTCTCTTAATTCCTGGTATCGACTGTTGAGTGAGGCATTTTCAATCGAGAGAGAGTTTAGCTGCGACTGTAACTGATTTGTCGTGTTCTGCAGCGTCTGATAGTTGTGTCCTAGCGATATAAACTCCTCTCGGACTTGGGTCATGCAAGCGAACATTTGTCTAAACGCTGTATCTACAGTTGGTGATAATATTACAGATGATCCTAGTGAAGATGCAGTGGGTGAAGATGCAATGGGAATGGGGAATGGGGGTGGGATAGTGGATGCTGTGGTGATTGTGGAAAATTGTGATGTGCCTAAATAGGGTTGTGAAGTGAATGAAGTAAGTGGTGGTGCTGTGGGCGGTGAGATGTCCATGTCACTGGACGTGTCAAGTGCTGTGACAGTGAATAATGGTGTGATACTGGGTGCTTGTGATGGTGTGAATACGGGATTTACAAATGTTGATGAGTAGTTTACAGGGGGGTTGTCTCTTAGGCTTTGGTGGAAAGGGGATAGAGGAATGGTAGTGGGTATGGTAGGGGAAACTGGGGAGAAGGTTAGTGGAGGTAGGAACGGAAAGGGGTGTCTGGGAGGTGTGGGGAAGGATGGATGGAGAAAGGGAGTAGATGGAAAGGTGGGTGGCTGGAGGGTAAAACCCAGTTGAGTGGGTGTGGGCATGGGGGTAGAAATGGAGGCTACAAAGGCTTCAGCCACGACGTTGTCAAAGGATGTTGATGGTCGGGGAGAGAGTTTGTGTATGGGAGAGGCAGGACGGACAGGGGAGACCGGGGGTGAAACAGGGGTAGTCGTGGTTACAGGTACTCTGATTACAGTAGTGGTATGTACAGCAGTCGTACGGGGTGGGGAATCTACAAGGATGGCTTCTTCTGTCACCGAGCCTTCAGGGATGAGGTGGGCCTCTCGCGCTTGCTGGGATGACTGAGCATCCGTTGGTACTCGTATATATTCACCTGGTTTGGAGAGTAGTCATACACGTCGAGGGTCAAACTGCGGTAAAGGTTTCCTCTACAGATATCTTAAAGCTTCGATAGGGCCGACTGACTTGACAAGCTCTCTGAAACCTCTGATATATACTTCTTCGAATCCTCCACAGACGAGTTCTTGTTGGATTAGCACCTGGCTCTCTTCTTCAGTTAATTTCTTGCGGGCCCAAACTTTTTCGATAGTTCTATATAGTTTCTTGATGGCTAATGTATACGCGGCAGCTTCAAATGTTTCCTCTTCATGGGTGCTTGTGTCACCATGTGTGTCTGTCTGTTGTCCTTGGCCATCGGTTTGTTCATGTTCCTGGGAGTCATGTGTGCCCTGACTCGCTTCATCGTCGCCTTCATCGTCATCCATCTCGGTTCTTTCTTCTTCAGAGCTTGAGACGACTTGTCCTTGTGGTTGTTCTCGGGGCGTGGTCGGGTAACTGGGCCGTTCATATTCTTGGGAAAACATATGCCCTTCTGAGAACTGAAACTCACTAGACATTGCATCGTGCATCTCAAAATCAAACGTGGTGTTAAGGGGTTCTGCCTCCATATGTGGTATAGGAAAAGAAAAAGCTTCCGCACCAATAGTGGTGGGAACTTCTGTTGCTCGGGCTATGGTAGTAGGTCCAGTGGTTGTGGTAGGTGCTTGAGGAGCGACTGTGGTGGTGGTCTCTGCTGTAACAGGTCGTGATAACCTTATGCGAATAGGTTGAGTAGGGGTTGTAGCTTCCGTAGGAGACCATTCAGGTGAGGGTTGAGGTGATGGAGATTCTGGGACCTGTAAGCACGGAATAGTGCCCCTCATTCGCTTTCCTGCTCTGCTCTTGCTAGATTTTCTAGCCTTCTTCGTTGTTCCTTTGAAGGCTTTCAGCTCTTCACTCGTCATGGCACGCTCTATGGGTAAATCGTAAGCTAAACACATATAAATAATTCGCGTGAGCGCGCAACATCCATTGATGAGCTTCTTCCTTTCCCATCTATGTTGGGCTAAATACAGCTGATCAATTATCCAGTTGGCAAGGTCCACTGTTTGAGGTCCGGTACATGCTAAGTACAAGCCAAACCAAATTCTTTTATGCGGCATTGTAAATCTGTCCTGAGCGGGAAAAGCAAAGTGCTGCATGCAAATCCTTAAGGGCTTGGATAGCTCAGGGGTTATGGCTGAAATATCCTCCCACTTTGTCACATCACCACCTTTCATGGGCTCTGGGATCAATCTTTCACGTTCAGTAGGAGTGTGAGTCCCATGGATCTTGATGGCCGCTCGAATCAAATCTTTAGTCAAATAAAACCTCCTGAATGGGGGGTCATTCACTAGGGATGGCAAGACAAATGTGTCGGGTAGATCTTTGTTCTCCGAAGCTGTCAAGGTGGTGACTAAGTAAAAGCATCGATAAAAATCGGGTTTAGGCAGAGGATCACTGAAATATTCTGTAAAACCCACTCTGGCCCAAACATGCGTTAGGTCTTCTGTATTCTGCAATCCTTCGAATTCTCTTGAGAAGAACTGATACTTGGCCCATGTACGGTAGTCAAATGCCAAGTTGGCTTCAAGTATGAAATCTGCATCTGCTAACGGTCCTGCTAAGCCTTGAAACCAGTGAGAATTCCGATGTATCTTCTCAGTATACCCTCTGGGAGGGTCGTCAATCGGCATGGGTCCTGGAAATCCCTGGAACTCTGGTGGTTGAGCCGTCGGATGGGGCTCCGCGAGTAGTTCGGTGATATTGGCCCTTGGTGCACTGGGGCCAGCTTCTGAAGGTCCTTTAGCCTGCATGATGTATGATGCAAGTGCGTGGCGGATCTGCTACAAAAGATTAACACATTAGCATGGAAATTAATTATGATCCCATTAAAGTGAGACCGCAATCCCTTTCCATAACCGATGTGTAACTCGTGTAGCCAAGTGCTGTGAGGTGATTGATACAATGATTTTTGTAGATCTAGTGCAGGTCTCTAGACACCTACATGCATCATATTATGCATACATTTCTTGATGAGGTGTTATTATGAGTGATGTGGGATGATGTGTGTGAATTTATACAAGGTTCAAATGTAAGTGATTTATTACAAGGATGAAGATTAGTCGGGGTGGGAGTGGTGTCAGACAATTGGTTAGGGGAAGTCGGTTGGACACGTTTCGGTATCCATTTCCTAAGAGTCTCTGAGCGGATGGGTTGTTTCTTATGAGGGACAAAAGATGAAATCGGATGTGGTGGTTTTGAAGGTTGAAGGGATTTCGGCAGGGTGTATAATACATGGCTTGATGGTTGAGCTAAAATACATGGTTTGGGTACCCAAATCTGCGTGGGTGTGGGTCTATTCTTGAGGTACTTCTTGGCGATCCATATCTGTCGAATGTTCGTACTCGAAGAAGAAGGTCGAGGAGATGTTGGATACGTCTCCTGATTCTTCTGAAACTTTGTGCTGTCCTTTTCTGCCTCTTTGCAAACTATCGCAGGTTTTTGTCCCTTTGGCACCCATATCTGTTTCGTGCCTCTTGTTCTATGATGTTGATACTGCTGCTTTCTTTGTGTTGCTTGGTAGGTTCGTCGGTCTGGGTTCCTTCGTCGTGGTTGACTCTTTTGTTGTTGAGGTTGAGAGGTTGCATGGACGCTCTGCTTTGGAAGAGAAGGGAGGTCCAACACTTGCGTGACCTGCCCATTAGGAAGTGTTCCGTTTTGTATCTTTAATCTAGGCCAGTCCGCAGCAAGTGTGGAAGGATGAGCACCGCAGGGTATGGTGCCCATCTGGCCGGTGATGAAGTCCACCTGACCTCTGATGGTACCCATCTGCCCGTTGATTGTGCCCATTTGACCACTAATGGTGCCCATTTGACCACTGCTGGAAGACCAAGGGAAAATCTCTTGACAACCTTTTAGCTGGCAACTATCCATCGTCAAGCTCTCATGGGTTGACTTTGGAGGGAGCATGCTTAGCCGAGGGATCTGCCCAAATATCTTCCGGTCCTCCATCGCCAGTGTTTCATAGGGTCGCGGGTCACGTTCCTCAGGCTGAGGGTTGTTAGGGAAGTCAAGCGGTATCACTCGCTTCTGATCTAAGGTTCCAATCTGCAAGGAGCCTTGTCTAAGATTTAGGTCCACTGAGTGATCGTATAGCCAATCTTGGCCAAGGATTAGGGGTTCTATCAGGTCCTCGTCATGGCACACTAGTAGCTTTGCCGTCATGGTCACATCATGTATGAGGATAGGAAGGTCCACCTCACCCATGCAAGGGGTTTCCATGCCTCCTAGCCCTATGAGGTATGCCTCAATTGGCCGCATTTCTATTCCTGAGTCCTTATAGTGGGACCATCTAATCGCACTAGTCGCAGCTCCTGAGTCAATTAAAGCCCTGAGCTCTTGGCAAGGATTGCCGTGCTCTAGCCTGACTGTAATGAATGGTCTCCTATCCGCTATGCTAGGATAACTTCTTGACTTTACTTCGCACATGGCCATGGGATATCGGGGTGTTGTTTCCAGATGGTTATAATGTTCTCTCCCTAGTCCTTGTCTTCTTAACTTCATGCGCTTAATGCGTTCTATAGCTTCTGCCTGAGCTTCAACACGTATTCTATTCTCTTCCTCCTTACGCTTCTTTGCCAATGTGAGTCGTCTAAGCATATCCTCAGTAAGAGGTTCCTGATATAACTTGACTCTAAAGCCACTAATGTAATTAGGCATTATGTCTCCTTCTAAGGTGGCTAATTGTACTGCTCCACTTGTTGAGAGTTTGTTAATGATCATAGGTCCATAACCTCGCTTTTCTAATTTCCGTGCATGTTGTTTCAGCGTGTATACTAGGACTAAATCTCCTTCTTTTAAGCCTTTATCCTTCACATGTGCATCAAAATAGGCTTTTTGTCGCTTCTTTGCTGCGTATATACCTGCTGCTGCTTTTAATCTGGTTTCTCCTAATCGTTCCAAGTCCATTATTCTTGCTAATAATTCATGGCCGGTCCACTGATGTTCTTGTGCAACCTTAAGGGTCGGTATCAAGAAGTCCAAAGGAAGCACAACATTCTGACCAAAAACCATCTGAAAGGGAGTTGAATTGAGTACGGTCTTGTAGGCCACTCGATATGCCCAAACAGCGTGGTGTAACTGTTTGTCCCAATCTGAACGTTTGTTGTTCACGAGTTTCGTCAGTACGTTACAAAGGATCTTGTTAGTGCTTTCAGCCTGACCATTGGCCTGGGGATGATATGGTGCGGATTTCTTGTGAATCACCATAAAATCCTGTAACAAATATTCAATGACTTGGTTTAGAAAGTGAGTTCCTCGATCGCTCACTAACTCAATAGGAAATCCATATCTTGTAAAGACATTTTCAAATAAGAATTTTGCAGTCGTGTGCGCATCATTCTTTTTCGTGGCTTTTGCCTCTACCCATTTGGTAAGATAATCTGTTGCAACAATAATATATTCGGCATGTGTACCTTTTGCAGGGGGGTTAATGGGTCCTACAAAGTCTATACCCCACTTAGAAAATGCACGCCCTCCCATCATGGGTTTCAATGGCATTTCATCTCTGCAAGTAGGAAATTGAGTTCTCTGGCACACATCACATCTCTTTACATAGGTATGTGCATCCATGTGAAGAGTGGGCCACCACAATCCTGCAAAGAGGATGGCTTTGATTATCCTATCGGGTCCAAAATGACCTCCTACAACACCTTGGTGTGCAGTCTCTAATACGCGCAAATAATCGCTTTCATGGACACATTGTCTTAAGTATCCATCTCGTCCTCTTTTGTATAGATTATCGCCAATAAGTGAATAGTCTTGAGCTTCCTGCTCTAGACTTTGTTGTCGTGCTAAGGTCATTCCTTGAGGGAATGTGTTCGTCCTCAAGTATGTCACTAAGGGTTCACTCCAGTCTGGTGTGAGAGACACGTGATATAATGTCGCATGTTCTACAGGTGGTCTTTCACAACAAACTTGGCATTCTTTACATAACGTGTAGACATCTGCTTCCATCGTAGGCCAATATACTCCTAGTCTATGCAGAGTCTGTAATGTACGATGTTTTGAATGATGTTGCTTTAATGCACCTATGTGTGCTAATTGCAACCAGTTTGCATGTTCTGATTCATCAACACAACAAGCAAGAATCTTTTGATTGTCCTCTTTATATATGCTTCTTGCTATGATTTCATATCTTTGAGACTTGGTAATTTCTCCTTCCTTGATCCTTACCCTAGGATTCTTGGGTCCATAGGTGAGAATGGGGACTATCGGTTTAGCCCATTCTGGTGCTATCTCAAGATTAAACAAATATGCATCTGGTAATTCATCCGCTATTCCTTGAGGAGCTTCTCCTGACGTTAATCTTGAAAGGTGGTCGTCTCTAAGATGTGTCTTTCCCTTCTTAACTACCACTTCAAAATCATACTCCATGAGTAATAGAAACCAACGTATTAGTCGTCCTGTGTTACATGGTTTATTGACTAAGTACAATAAGGCTTGATGATCTGTAAAGAATTTGAACTTATTCGCCAAAAGATAGTGTCTGAATTTCTTTACCGCGTAGATCATTCCTAATCCTTCTCGTTCCGTCGTGGTGTAATTTCTTTCTACTGCGTTCAATTGTCTGCTTGCGTAAGCTATGGGGAGATCTATATTTCCTTCATTCGTGGGTTGTGCTAACACACATCCTATGGCATAGTTGGATGCATCCACATGTACATGGAATGTCTTACTCCAATCCAGGGTGGTCAATATAGGTGCTGAGCACAAACGTCTTTTAAGTTCATTGAATGAGTTGTCACATTCATCTGTCCATTCAAACTTGGTCAAAAGAGAGTACAAAGGCTTAGCTAGGATTGCATACATATGTATGAATCTCCTATAATAACCGCAATGGCCCATAAATGCTTGTACTTCTTTTACGTTCGTTGGTCTAGGTAAGTCTGCAATCACCTTTACTTTTTCTTCATCCGTGGAAATTCCGTTCTTTGACACAATGTGTCCTAGAATTTTGCCTTGTTTGACCATGAAAACGCACTTTTCTGGGTTCAGACAAACCTGATATTCTCGACATTTGTCAAATACTTGCCTAAGTTCTGGGATATGGGTCTGTCTTACATTTGAATGAGCACATAAGTCATCGACATAGACTTCCAAATTCTTGCATAGGAATTCCTTAAAAACATGACACATGAGTCGCTGGAAAGTGGCGGGTGCATTTGTTAAGCCAAATGGCATCACACGAAATGCAAATATGCCCCATTTTGTGGCAAAAGCCGTCTTGTGTTGATCTTGTGGAGCAATGGCTACTTGATTATAGCCTGAAAATCCATCAAGAAAGCTATAAACTTCCTTGCCCGCAACTCTTTCCAATAAATGTTCCGTTATAGGAAGAGGATAACTATCTCTAATCGTGGCGGCATTAACTTTTTTAAGGTTAATACACACACGCAATTTTCCATTCTTCTTGGGCACAACCACAATGGGGGATAACCATTCGGTATGCTCAATCTCGTAAATGAATCCTGCTTCTATCAAACGATCTATTTCTTCTTTAATCTTCACAGCGTAGTTATCATTGTAAGTGTATGGTTTCTGTTTCGTAGGTTTCGCATCTGGAGTCATAGGGATTGTATGAGAACATATGTCCGGGTCTACTCCTTTTAAGTCTTTATAACTCCACGCAAAAACATCTCTATATTCGTGCAATAGGGCTATTAATTCTTCTTCTTCTTCAATCATCAAATCATGCCCTATGTAGGTACATTTTTCTTCTTCTCCTTCTATGGCAACTATTATTTTTTGGTTTTCTCTCGATTATCATATACTTCTCCGTCGTTAGCTTTTCTGTTAGGCATTCGTACCATGATTCGTCTATCTTCTATTTCATATTTCTTGAAGTTCTCGGGAACTTCAAACAAAGACTCTTCTTGTTCTCACATGGTTTCTTTCTTCTTTCTTTTCTTACCTTCACTCTTGTTTGTCACTTCTGTGGCTAACCTCACCTCATTCGTTATTTCCTCGTGTCTGTGATGGTGAGTTTCTACTTCGTAGAAATATTCTTCTTCTGATGCAAAGGGAGAGTCCATAATAATTGACTCTAAATCAACATCGTTCGCGTCCTCGAATGCATCAGTGTTGGGTTCACTGCTAGGTTCACATTCTTCTAAAATCTAATCGCACGTGATTGGCTCTATCGTGAAAACTGAAATGTCATAGCCATCCTCATCACATTGGGGTGTCCATTGTTCTTCATTGATGGCTACGTCCATGGTTGCTAGGATTTTTGCCCAACCATGGGGCTCGAATTCTTCATCTGGAAACACTAGAGGTGCGTAAGCTGGGTCTTGAAGAGCTCTCGGATGTTGTTTTGCACCTAAGTTTCTGGCTTCTAATCGTTCTTCTTGTTTTGCTACTTTACACATCCATAAATGAGTGTCCTCGTGCAACCATGAGGGGTCTGACTCTAACGAGTGCACGGATTCCGTTTCTACCTGTGTCTTATGGATGGTATTCCATTGTAACGGGGGTACGTCTCTATGTGAATAGTCTTTAAGATTCACTTTAGTTGTCACTCCCAGGTGTTGCAAGTACAAAGAATTAGTTCCCCAATCTTGTACAATTTGCAACTGACGCATGAATGGTCGTCCTAAAATCATCTCGTAAGCATGATTCTTTGCAAAATCACAAATGGCAAAAGTATGCTCAAACTCTACACCACAAGTGGTGAGAGATATACCTTCTAGTAAGCCTAATGGTTTTTCTATATGTCCGTCAGCCATTTGTAGCTTCATCCAGGTAGGTCTCAATGCTGGCTTACCCCAATGTTTCCATAAAGCGGTGGTAGCAATGGCTACTCCGGCTCCTGAGTCTAAGATGGCTTTCGTGGTGTAGCCGTGATGGGTTATTGGAAGATAAGTGTTACCTTCCTCTCCTTCGCTTACATCTCCGATCTTTTCTACGGGTATCTCTGGTACCTTCTTTTGTGATCCTATCTGTGAGGGAGTAGTAGCAAGCTCAGGGAATTGATTTGCTACGTGTTTCCACAACTCTGGTTTGATCTTCAACAACTCCTCTAGAGTGAGATTACATTGGACTTTAGTATTCTTGATCACTTCTGTATTTCTCGAGATTACTGATTCTTCATTCCTCACTATTATCGTGGGTGCTCTCATACTGATAGACTTAGCTTCCCAAGGTCTTGTGAACTGAGGTAATTCTTGCAAAGAATTAGATTCAAAACCTGTGTGTTCACTCATTGTTCTTCCTCTACATCATCGTAAATAGACGGAATGTCTTGGGGAAACTGCTCTTGCAAGTCGTCTATTTCTTGAATAGGAGGACAAGGTCTTTGTTCCTTTCTCCACTTCTCTTCTTGGATTTCTCTCAGAAATTCATGTGAGTACCTATGTATGGAAGATAGGTTGTCTTCATTTTCTGTATCGGGTACTTGAGACAGGGATGGTGCATTCCTTTCCTGTGTCTCTGAGGTGATTGGATTCCTATGTTGATCCTTTTTCTCTTTGCTATCGATCAAGTGTTCTAGCCTCTCCATTAGTCCTTGAAAGTGTAATTCAGGTTTTGCCATGTTATTCCAATTAAGATATCTAGAGGCTTCGAACAAAGCTTGTGCTAACTCTACCATCTTCATGCAAAGTTTAGTCCTTTCAATTTCTCAGTCTGCTCGAGGGTAGTTTTTGCTCATTTCCGTTACTTGGGGTCCTTCTTTTATCCTAGCTTGATACGCGCGAAACATCATGTCTAGGTTTTCAGGTATGGGTTCCGCTAAAACTGATCCCGATTTCTCAGCTATGTGCTCTTGATTCAATTCCTGTGAAGTCAATTCTTGGATTTTGGCTCTTGATTCCTTGAGACTTCCTTCTAATTCTGTTATTCTTTTACTCCATTTTCTCTTAATTCTTTCTCTGGAGTTTCTCCAAGAGTTTGTCTTTTTACTACTGGATTCTCCAACTTCACTAGTTCCTGTCACTTTCTCTTGATTAAGCTGTTGGTTTTGCAAGAGCACCTGGGCTCTTGTTATAGCTTGGATAGGCATGTATGTAGGGTTGGATCCATCTACATTGTTCACAATACCTATCACGTTGATGGGTGTCACATTTGAAGTGTTAGCAGGGTTCTTAGGACAATCCTTGATTATGTGCTCTTTGCCACAATCGGCACAAAAGCCTTGTATGTTGTAATATTGTGACTGTCCTGCTATAGGAGGATGTAGACAATCCTTTATGAAATGGTCTCCTTGGCACCTAAAGCATGGTCCTCTAGGGCCATGTGGTCTTTGTTGTCTTAGTTGGGGCCGCGGATTAGGGTTTGTGTACATTACGTTAGCGTAGTCTGGCTCCCAACTAGGTTCCACTGGTGGACTATCATAATGATATGTTTCCACGTGTTCTGGTGACTCTTGTGTAGAGTCAAAACTGTTTGAGTTTGGATCACTCTCTGTGATTAGGGGTGAAACGGGAACTAAAGCCCTATTCAGGTTTTCTTCTGCAGCAGCATATTTAACTGAGATGACATTAGCTAGTGGGGGTGGCTGCTGAGCTAAAACAGGTTGAGGTCTCTGTTGAGCCTGGTAAGGGTAGTTCTGAGGAGGCCTATAGTAATGAGGCTGAGCATTGTATTGGCCTTGATACCTACCTGGCTGTGGGTATGCTTGCGGGTAGTTCTATCTTACTGCTTGTTTGTTGTATGGGCAGTCTTGAGCCGTATGATTTGTGTATCTTCTCTCAATAGTACAGTATTGGCCACTAGGGTTGGCTTGCGGTTGTGGTGCATTGGGACACATATTTGCCAAATGATTTCCACCACAGGTGTAACAACGTACGTTGGTAGTTACCCTAGGCGTTTGTTTACTAGAAACTCCTAGTTTCTGGGCCACGTTTTCTACTAGGTCTTCTATTGAGCTAGACAATTTTGTAGATGCTAGAGATGAACAATCTGAGTCCTTGTAGACCTTAGAAAGTTCCAACTCGTCTCCTAAGTTATCCTCAATGTCTATGCAAATTCTCACACACTGCTCTAGCGTCCTGGGTTCTTTCAAGTAGACATAGGAGCGTAGTTTAGAGCTCAACAGGCCATCTAAAAACAATGAAACTTGCTTAGCCTGTGAGGGTAACTCTTCCATTGGACATCTTTCCATGTATTGTCTAAACCTACGTCCTGCCAGTCTAACTGTTTCTTGAGGGGTCTGTTTGAAACTATGAATCAACGAAGACATGTCATGTCTAATCCCACTTTTAGAAAATTCCGTGATGAATGACTCTAAAAAGTGATGGATGTCTCTAAATTGCCTTTGTTGCAATGGTTGGAACCAAGTTAAAGCGGTATTCTTTAACGTTAGTCCAAACGTGTTATATTGCATGAACATGTCTTCGACTTGCTCTGCTCTTAGAACTTGCTTAAACTCCGCAACGTGGTCGTAGGGATCTCCTGTCCCGTCAAAGTAATTCTTCATTGATTTTACTAATTGAGTGGGTCTTAATGTTCTTGTGTGGTCACGTGGTCTAGGTAGAGGAAAATCATCTCTACCACCTGGCATTCCTTGTCTATCCACTCGATTAGTGTCTGTGGTTGTTCTATCTCTCCCTAAGGGATGGTTGAAGCTCACGTCAGGCTTTTCTTTATTTTTATCTCTTTGACTACCATGGGCTGAGGAAGTTCCTGCCCCTTGTTGGTTCGCGTTTACGTCTGTTACCATATATACTCTTTCTGAAGTTTCATCCAGGTATACCACCTTTCCAGGTGTATCCGGGTCCTTGAACTCGTAGACTATGATGGAGCCCATCTCACTAGGTTGTTCAGTTCTATATCTCTAAAAGGCTTCATCAGTTTCTTTATTTACAAAGAGCTCTATGCTCCTGTTATCTTGAGGGGTCCTTTTTGGAACTAGTACTCGTGTTAATATGGATTTCCCTCTTGGTGTTCTAGGCTTCCCTAATGGTTCTTTCCCTTGAGCTCTCGTTTCCGTCTCTAATTGAATTACGCCAAACTCATTGGTATTGTTTGACTGTGTACTTAGAATATACATTGTTCCTTCCTTCTCTATGTACGCGTCTCTCTCGAATTTCACCACGGGATGTTCCAATCCAATGGGTTGGTTCGGGTTGTGCATTTGCACTACTTGTCTTCTCAAACCATCCTCATAGATGCGAGCACCTAAGCGGTTAGTTCGGAGGAACTCCAACTGAGTTCTATAGGGTCCTTCAGGTCTCTCTAGATACGCTATGTTTGACCCTCCTTCCGGTCTTTCCGTGCTAAATGCCATTTCTAATTCACTTGATTCTGAGCTCAACTCGTAGGGATAATTGCTATTCAATTGTTGAGCCCACAATCGAGCAGTAGTCCTTACACTTGCTTCCGAAGATCTAAGGCTTCGTCGGTCTGACTTACCTATATGTTTGCCCGATCCAAGGTTCATGAATTTACTTTGCTACCCTTCTGATCGTCAATGATTCTTTGTTAATAATTTCTTATTTCTTTTTAACTATCTTTAAGTTCTTGTTCCAATGTATGCATCAGGAATTCGACTTTTCGTTATAATTTGAGTTCTCGTTCCGTCAGACTTACGTTCTTTCCTTTAGGTTTTCGTGTCACACACCTTTACTTTATGTCTTAGACTTGAAAGAATTAAATATCTTGAACTTGAGGCGTTCCTATCGTCGTTAATCCACAACTACCGTTTAGCCTAAGCTAAGAATTGACTGAGGGGGTTGAGTAATCTTCCAACCTCGAGTCAGTTGCCTTGGTTGCTCTGTTGCACTGTTGCCCAAGAAGCCGCGCTTCCCAAGCTCTGCTTTCTTCACTGCCTTGCTTTTCTTGCCCTTGCTAGACCTTGCTAGACCTGGAAAAATCCAATGTTAGACCAGTTCACAATTAGATGATCAAACACTTGGGCATATACACCCTTAATGTCCCTTAACTTTTGGCAAACTTTTCTTCCAAAGCCCCCTTTCCTTCCTAGTCCCAACTATGTGAACCTCAAATTAGCTTATCTAAAATTAGACGTAGAGAGCTTTCTAACGAGCCATCAAGCTCAAAAAACGGACTTCGGATGAAAAAGTTATGACCGTTCAGGCCTTGGGGGGTAAAAACTGACACTTAGGTTTTTCTCCAAATATGAGCTAAGGGGTCTCCTATGAGTGCAATGGACCAAAAATTTCCCCAAAATAACCCCAAAATTGGCCAAAAAATCAATTCAAAAAAATCCGTTTGGGGTGGATAATCGCGATGGTCTGAGATGATCGCGATGGTCTGGGACCGTCGCGATGGTCCGAGGGAGCGAACTGTCGCGATGGCGTGAAGGTGAACAATCGCGATGGTCAGAAGTGCACGGTCGCGATGGTCTAGTCGTGAATGATCGCGATGGCGTGAAGTTGAACCGTCGTGATGGCTCGATCAGGCGGACAATGGCGATGGCGTCAGTCAACGGTCAACGGGAACAATCGCGATGGTCCGGAGTGAACCGTCGCGATGGTCCGCGATGCGATGGCGTGAGCCAATCGCGATGGTCTGGGCGCGATGGCATGAGCCAATCACGATGGTCCAATATTTTTGAGTTGTCGCGATGGTGTGAGGGTGTCGCAATGGTGTGACTTGTGAGCCGTCACGATGGTCTTACTTGCCACGTGGCAGCGTCGGCGCGATGGCGTGAGCCAATCGCGATGGTGTGGGGTCAACCAAACAATCGCGATGGTCCGCGAACCGTCACGATGGTCCAAGTGAACCGTCGCGATGGCGTGAGACCGTCGCGATGGTCCGGCCGAGCCGTCGCGATGGCGTGAGCCAATCGCGATGGTGTGACACAATCGCGATTATTAAGTACATATGCTACACACATAACAGCCTCAAGCTAGAAAACACGTGGTAACATTTGACTCTTGACCATACACCTCGTCATAATGTCAAAAGACATATATCCCCCTCTCAATCAAAATAGAAGGTGGTCATTTTACATGCTAATAGATTTTCAACAAAAACCAGAAACTGTTTGAAGCGCATAAACACTTTTGACTTTGCTTTCAGTGGACACAACCATGCATGCCTGGAAAAATCATCAATGAAAGTCACAAAGTAAAGGTAGTTCCCCAAAGAAGGTGTCTACATGTGACCATAGACATGACTATGAATAAGCTATAATTTTTTAATAGCTCAAATAGGACCATCTTTTAGGAAGGAGGAATGCCATATTTGGCCCAAAACAAAACCTTCATAGACATTTTTACCAAGTGTCTCAAGTTTGGGCAAACAGGACAAGATTTCAAATTTTTGTAGGCATAGCAAACTCTCAAAATTCAGATGACCAAAGCATTCATGTCAAAGCTTTGCATCTGACATAGCCTGAGAACCTTGAACTACACATGTTGAATCATTCACAAATTTTGCATAATCTATGAGCTTATATAGCCTATAACATAAAATGTCAGAAGCAATAATAACACCACCATTTGAAATATCATGAACTCTACATCTATCATCAACAAATTTCACAACCAAGCCGATCTTGGCTAATGCAAAAACTAATAACAGATTTTTCTTGATGCCTAGCACAAATAAAGCATCTGATAATGTAAAAGAACTACCATCAGTAGTACTTGGAACGATCTTACCAACTCCGTTAAGAGGAGTTGTTGCTGCATATGATAGTATTCCCTGTAGGGGCAGGATCAAGTGAAGTAAAGAAATTGCACTATGAGGCAATATGTTTGGTTGCCCTTCTATCATAGTACCGAACATCTAAGTCTAGTGCATACATACACTATTCATGAGAAGATGGGACATAATTGCAAATAGTAGTAACTGCTCATCATTTTGCACAAGATTAGCTCACTCTGTTTTGGGTGTAGTGGCTTTTGCAACAACCATTTGCCTCTTTTGCAGCTAGTTTTGAACAACTCTTTATGACATGATCATTTCCTTTACAATACTTGCAAAACAATTTTTGCTTTTCTATTTTCTTCTCATCTTTGCCATACTTCTTTGATTGTTCAAAATTAGCATATTTCTACTTTATAGTAGATGAGCAATATTTTCCTTTGCCCTTCTGAGTAGCCAAGAAAGCTTGATCTACTACATGCATAATGGACGTGTTCTGCTAGGGTGATGTTCGTGCAACAAAACATAGACTAAATCCTCAAATTTCAAGGCATTTGGATTGCCTTTCATCATCAATCAAAGAGTAGCAGCAAAACTCTGATATGAATCCAGAAGACCATTCATAATAGTTTGGAGAAGTGAACTCTCAAGCAGAACTTCATCAGTAGAAATCATCCTTCAAATCTTTGATCTTTTTCAAGCATCTGTTGCTATTTTACATGAGCGAATGTGGGGAATAATGGCATATTTTGTTGATGCGGACCAATCACCAATTGAAGTTTGGAAGACAAAAGAATGGAGATAGAATCAAGTCTTGAAGCAAAGAAGGTGATTACATTCACAGGATGAATGATATGTACACATATGTACATTAGTGAAGACATAGATCACTTATACTTTTGTTTAGTTATAAGCTTGTACATATTTGCCTATAAATACATTTGAAGAATGTCGGGGCAATAGAGAAGACAGTAAGAGAGTATGAGAATAGTGCATTTGTAAGTTGTAAGACTCATTAGAGTTCATAGGAATGAGAAGAAGTCTCTCTCATAACTGAATTGTAATTTTTCTGAGGAATAGAAAAAGTTGCGCCCGAAGTTTTCATGTCTTCTCCTTCTGTGGTAGATATTCTGAGGAATGCTTTTGTACAAGTCTAAGTCTAGAGTTGATTGACCTCTATACAAAATTTCAGCTTCCAATTGTAATCAGGTTAAGAGAACTGTGTGTAGGAACATTCATATGTAAAGAATGTTCACAGTCTTCTAAAACAGGCGCACATTTCGAATTCAGGAAAATGATCAGTGCTCAGTGCACAGTGTAAAGTTTTACACATATCATAGCTCAAAATCTAAGTTGAGAGATGATCTATCTACAACTAAAAGGATTTGATCAAACGGGTTCGATATTGGGAGAACCAAAGCTAAGAAGTTAGGGGTGTCCAAATCGACTTTAGAGAATTGCAGATTTAGACATAGGTAACTTGCTAAGTAGATTTCTCAAGATCTACTGAATCTTTTGAAGTGATTTGACTTGGAGGAGGTGCGCAATCTTTAGGCGACACCTTGTGCAAAGTTTCGTAAAAAACTTTACACATTTACTCAGTCAATGAGAAAGATATATGCAGCAGACTTTCTGAGTGATCTTCTTCTTCACAGTTTATGAACAAAGTTGATAGTTGATTTGTGATTCTCAAAATTAGAGGAAGTCTTGACTTATTCTTGATATAGAGGTGTTCTAACTTCGAGAATAAGTTGTTCTCTTGGAGATTAACACTCTCCATCAGTGGTATCAGAGCAGAAAGTATCAGAACTGAAGAAAGGAGGATCCCGACTGCTGCAGCTGCAAATATTTCAACATCAGAATGTTCAAGAGGTGAAAGATTGAAGGCAAAGCCTGGGAAGGAGGTCATACGACATCAAGAAAGACAAAAGTAGTGTCATTCAAAGTAAAGGTAACTTTATACTTCATAAAGTTTGAAGAAATCAATACACAGGAGAAGGAAGGATGGGAGATTCTCTGTAGATAGAGAAATTGGATAGAGAGAACTATCCTGCTTGGTCAATGAGGATGTAAGCTCATCTAATGAGCAAAGATTTGATAGCTTACATTACAGGTGAAGAAGAGAAGCCTCAGTTCAGAGATCCTAGTGTTCCAACTAGGGAGGAATTGTCAGATTTGAAGACATGGATGAAGAGAGATGCTCAAGCTAGGAGCATTATCTATATGGCAGTCAATGACTACTTGCTACCTCACATTAGAGGTCTTGAAAGTGCAAGTGATATTTGGAATGCTTTGGAGGAGCATTTCCAAAACACTACAAAGTCAAGGAAGGCATCCTTATGGGCAGAATTCACTACATTCAAGAAGAAGGCATCTCAATCTATTTCAGATTATGTAACCAGAATGAAAGATATTGCAGATGCATTAGGAGCTGTTGATGAAGACATAGAGGAGGATAAATTGGTAACGCAGATTCTCACAGGTTTGAGAGGTGATGACAAATGGAAGCCATTCATTTTGTCTACAGAATTATCACTTGATCATTTCACTCCTTATTTAAATCAGTTGTTAGGTCACATGCTAACCTTTGAGCAGGATGTCAAAGGTGATGGTGACAAAAGTGCAGGTCATGCAATGTATTCCAAGACAAGAAGAAGAATAGCAAAGGGAAGCAACAAGCAAATGAAGATGAAGGCACAACTAGCCAAGCCAACTTCCTAAGAGGAAGAGGAGGTGGCAAAGGTAGAGGAAGAGGCAGAAATAATAAAGATGGAGTCAAAGCTTGCTGGATTTGTGGTAAGACAAATCATTTAGCTAATGATTGTTGGCATAATACTCAGAGTAATGGTGGATATAACTAGAACTCTAATTCAAGAGGAAGAGGTGGCAGAAATCAAAGAGGTAATTTCAGAGGTAGAGGTAGTAGGGGTTACTTTGGAAAAAATGCAGGTAGAGGATTCCAAAGTCAACAATACAACAATACCTACTATAATTATGCTTCAGATCAGAAGGAGGATTCAACATTGATAATGAATGCAACTTGTGAAAGGCAAAGTGAAGACCAAAGAGTCTTCTACATTGACTCAGGGTGTAGCAATCACCTGAGTGGTAACATAGCATTGATGACTGATTTGGAGAATAAGGTAACTAATCATGTTGTTCAAACAGGTGACAATACAAAGCACAATGTGAAGTCAATTGGATCAGTGAAGGCCAAGGATGGAAGCACCTTATTGAGTACGGTCTTGTATGTTCCTACAATTCCTAAAAATCTGATAAGTGTAGGATAAATTGTTGAAAAGGGTTATGAAGTTAGATTCACTAATGAAGGAGTATTTGTGGAAGACCCTAGCAATGGGTATAAACAAATTGTTTCAAGGAATAAAGAAGGAAGATTGTTTACATTGAAGATTCAAGGCAATTTTGGTCATGCCTTGTTCACTTATGGAAGACAAAAGATATTTGAGTTAGATCTTTGGCACAAGAGGCTTGGACACTTCAATGAAAGAGGTATCAAAGACATGATTAACAATGGTTCAGTGCTTGGATTGCCTAATGTTACAGGTCAACATATGACATACAGATGTGAGGCATGTCAATTAGGTAAGGCTCATAAGCAATCCTATTCCAAGCATGGTTTTATGTATTCAGAGAAGCTTGAGTTGGTACACATAGATGTGTGGGGACCATCAAAAAATTTCAGTATCAATGGCTCAAGATATTATGTGATTTATGTTGATGATGCTACCAGATGGATCACTATCTATGTGATCAAAGATAAGTGTAGCTCAATGATGAGTAGCACCTCCTTTAATGTCAATCCGGGAAGACGTGAGGATGGTATGAAGACCTCGAGCAAGTGGCGGCACAAGTGCGTGAGTGAGAAGCACACAAACATGCACACACATACACACACACGCGCACACACGGCAAGACAAAGAGTGAGAATCAATGGAGTTCTTAGATTACTTTCAAAAAGCTCTTACAAGTTCGTTTCAATTACAAGCTAACCTCAAAAATGAGCTCTCTAGCTCTTTTTATAGTTTTTGACTAGGTTTTGGCCTTGTCCAGACCTAGTGTCTGGCCTAGTTAAAAATTAGGTTCCAGGGCCAATTTGAGGGCTTAAACGGCGTCTAAAAAATATGAAAATTGATATGTAGGTACTTCTAAGGCTCCTCAAGCTCAAGGACTCCTTGGCTTGCACAAAATGGAGCTACAAAAATATGAAATGGTATTTACAATGATTTTTAGTGATAAGAATCACTGTTAAAAGATGTTGATATGGAAAAAATTTGAAGGGCCTATCTGCCAGATTTGCGTCGGCTGCTTTGTCTACTTACTCCTTCACCTTGTTCTGACTCTCTCCGCTGGCTTCCTTGTCTAGTCGGTCCTTGGGTGCCCATACTGCTCTCAACACCCCCCCCTCTCTCGCGTCTGTCGTCCCTGACAGACCCTTGTTGCTGGGAGTGTTGGATGTAATATTCCACAACCTGAGTGGCAAGCTGATGTTCTTGTATGCGTAGTCCTCTGGCCAAATCTTTCATCATACGATCCCAATCGATTGGTCCTGGAATGTCCGAATGTGGCAGACGTAACTGATCTGCATGGATCGCTTGTTCTACTGCGAATAGATGTAGCAAATGTGTGGGTCTGGGAATGAAAATTTCGGAATGGTATTCCCAGAATCCCGTAGAGAACATTTCCTCAAATGTCTGCTTGAAGCATGCGGGCAAGTACTTTATTCGTGCATGCCAAGCAAAGATGATAGTGACCGAGGGGGTTTGGCTCATGTCGTAGACTAAATCCTTGTTGCCTTGAGAGAATCCAGGGGCAGAGATGTATGGAGCTTGGACATTCCGAAAGGTTTTGAAGACAATGGTCATGAGCTCGAATATCTTCATACACATTTTCGCTGCTATGTCGGGTACATTATTTAGACGTGTAGATCAGTGCCGAATTGTTGATATCATGTAGGCTACGGTTGGGGTCCCTCGAGGTGGAGCAAAATATGGGTAGTTAACCCAAGCCGAGCATTCTTTATTGTTGCGTACCTTGATTGCAAATGCTTGCCAGGATCTGCGACGTACCACTGGACAATAGCATGGATTATACTTGATATATAGTGGCATGGTGGCCCAAGTACTCATCATCTCTGGGTAATCGGTGAGTAGACGTGCACGCCAATTAGGTTGGAAGATCAAGCCAGCACGTGCATATGTCGGTAAATCCCCTATCTCAAATTGAGTGGCGAATGTGGGCTCCTTCCCTGTATGGCTTTTGACTTCTGCATTATAATCATGTAGTAAGACAAAATAAGGCATGTATTGCGACTCTGATGTTGTGATTAACCATTGATGGGATAGATTTTGAAAGTAGGAAGACCGAAGGACAGTTTCTTCCAGATTTGTGAGAGATTGCATTTGCACGGCCACACGATCATCATGTGTCTTACCCACTTTCTCGACCCTTTTGACCCAATCTGGAACTTGAATTTCTAACGTGTCTTGTCCTTCTTCTGTAGTTCGACCACCAGGCGTCGGCATAGGCTCGTATGGCTCTTCATAGCTGTCATCGACGGGGATTTCCACTACTGTTTCAGGTTCTGGTTCTTCAATGGGCGAGGGTGGCCGTTCATATGGTAAGAGGCGTGCTTGGAGTTCTGCCACCTGTTTCCGGAGGGTCTCCATTTCTTCTGTAGAGTGTTGCAAGATTACCGGCTCCTGTTGAGCGGTGGGGACACTGGCTATCTGTTTCTTTAGATCTGCACATTCAGTCTCTAACTTTTCATATGACTCCAAGAAATTTGCATGCTCCTCAAGTAAGATGCGAATGTCTTCCGATGGGACTGCTCTATATCTGGTAGGGCTAATGGTTGCTCCTACGGTTTCTTCCATAGCCGCTTCAAAGTTGTCTTGGTTTTGTTGTTGAAGTCGTTTGTTCTCTTCTAGTGCTGCGGCCATATGCTTCCTTATTAGCCCAATGTTGCATCTGAGTGTAGCGTTAGAGATCATTTGCGCTTGAAGCACTATTTCTAGTTCCTTGACTGCTTGGTCATCTACGGTTGATGTCTTTGATTCCAATTCGGAGTGAGCCTGCTGTAGTGTGGTATGCTCGGTTAGGAGCGTCTGGTAGTCAGCTTCAAGAGTGGTGACTCTAGCTTGCAGACGTTGAGATTCTGCCTGGAGGGCAGCAGTGCGTTCTTCCAATTGATGTTAGTCTTGTTGTAGCTGATGTGCACACTGAAGTAATGTGTTGAACGTGCTATTTACATTATGAGATGCAAGGGGAAAAGTTTGAAGTGCAGGGGAGGTGGGATTGGGTAGGGGGGTAGTGAATGCTGTGTGTGCCAATGATGTGAGTGGTGAGGTGGGGGGTAAGGGAGGGGGAGATGGTGGAATCGTGGGGGGAGGTGCTGTGGTTGGTGAAATGTCCATTGGGTCAGACGAAGTGGTGTGTACAGGGGCTACCATGTAGGTGGGTATGGTAGGATGGTGTTCGTGAAAATTGATGTCGTTGCGAACATCGGAGAAATGTGCCTCTGAAACATTGGAGAGCGGATGAACTGCTCCACAAAGGACGGGTATTGGGGTGGTGCGGTCAGGTTGAAAGAGGTGTAGGGGCCAGATGGGAAGTGAGGGTCATGGAATGGAGGTACCCGAATTGGGGGATAGGTAGGGAAACACAGGGTGCCTTCTGTGGGTGCTGGGTTTCCAACTACGCTTGGAATTATGGGATGGCCAGTCATGGGTTCGGAGGATAGAAGGGATGAAGTGTACAAGGGATTGGTGACGAAGGAGAAGAGGTTGTCTTGTGAAGTGGGTTCTCGAAATGAAAATGATTTGAATGAGGATGGGTTATAAGTGAAGGTAGAGGTGATGACTGTCGTTTCTTCCATGGTGGGAGGTGGTGGTGGGGGTGGAGAAGGTGGTGATGGAGGATGCTGGGGTGAGATGGGTGATGTCTGAACGAAGGTTTCGGCAGAGAGGTCAGTGGTGGTTGTGGGGGTGGCTGTTGTCTCAATGGGTACTTCATGTTCTGTGACGGGTATCCTGATAGTCTTACCTGCTCGTGGTAACGTGTCAACTCTGCGTTTGTCATACCTTACGGACTGGCGGACTGCAGTGTGGACAGCCTCCGGAACTCCTAAAGATTCTGACACTAATTTGAGGGTGTCAATGAAATGTTGGTCCACCCCTTCGTCTGATAGCATTTCTTGCATCAAAGCTTGACCGGATACAAGAGAGAGTTGATGCCTTTCTTGTACTGCTTTGATTGTGTCGTATAACCTTCGTAGTTGAGTTGTATATGCTAGTGCACCTACAAGTTCTGGCACTTCTTGTTGCTCCTCTTGATGCTCTTGATCGTAATCCTCCTCATCATCCTCCTGTTCTTCATCTCCGTCATCCTCTGCCTCCACTTCAACAGGTGTGACAGGTGCTTGGGAGGTTGTGGCCTGCGTTTGCACGTTTTCCGCTTGTTGTGCCTCTTCTGCCTCCAGCTCTACATCTTGTAATAATTGTTCGAAATCTTCATTAGTGAGTTCTTCCAGAGGTGCACCACTAGGAAATTCAAGATCGGTTGGGATGGGAGGGAATATCAAGGTGGAACCATCGGTGCTGCGTCTTGGAAGTCGGAGTGTGAATGGTCGGACTCTTCGGGGTGGAGGGGTGACGTCTGGTGTTAGGGTGGCTCCACGTGGTTGAGCACATGGGACTTGGACAGTGCCTCTCATCTTCTTAGAAGGGGGTCCAGTGGATGTCCTGCCTCTAAACTGCTCTACCCGATTCCACATTAGGGCCCGTTGGATCGGAATGTCATAAGCCAAACACCTATAAATGATTCTTGTCAGAGCACAGCAACCATATAAAACCTGTTTCTGCGGCCATCGTTTGTGAGCTAGGTGTATCTGATCAATTATCCAGTGGGGTAAGTTGATGGTGAGGCTCTGTGTCTCTGCCAGATACAAGCTAAACCAAATCTTTTTGGGCGGCATGGTGAATCTATCTTGTGCAGGAAAAGCAAAGTGTTGCATGCACATGCGAAGGTGTATTGCAATATTAGGCGTCATGGACACCAAGTCCTTGAGTTTGGTGAGACTTCGATTCTTCATGTAATCCGGTACTAGGGTTTCCTTCTCTGTAGGAATATGCATTCCGCGCATATCTAGAGCCTCTCTCACCAAATTGTTTGATAGCCTGAACCTCTTGAGCTCATTCCCCTTTGTCAGAGATGGAATCACAAATGAGCTTGCACCTTTTGGGTTCTGGTTTGGAGTCAAGGTGTTGATGAGATAGTAGCATCGCATGAAGTCAGGCTTTGGGAGTCGTGCACTGAAATAGGCACTCAATCCTGCCTTTTCCCATATCGGACGTAGACCTTCTGCATTTTGTAATTTCTCAAATTCTCTAGTAAAGAAATGGTATCTGCCTTGCTTCCCATTGAAGTCCAACTCTGATTCCCATAGGTACGTTCCTTCACCCAAGGGTCCTGCCACCTCAGTAAACCAGTGGGAAGTCTTCCCTACGGGCATGGTGTGGCCACGCGGAGGGTCCGCAATAGGTATGATTTTGACGGCCTGCAATTCTTCTGGTCTTTCATTTGTCTCAGGCAAAACGGGTAAACTGTCTAAGTCCACCACTTGCGGGCTTGTTTCTGTGTGAGAGCTAGTTCCTGCTGCCTCAGCCATGTTGAAAACTTTGTAGCTGGTTCTGTGAGAATATATGAAATAACGTTAACATTGCAATGGACACAACAATGACATAGTGTCCCCTGTTACAACATCAACTTAAAGTTCGGGAGTGGTTAGGGGTTAATAAGTGCGCGGTGCTAGTGTGTGTAGTTAGGAGTTAGGTAGACCTAAGAGCTAAGCAAAATGATGTGATGTGAGAGTGAAGCGATTAGTAGGTGGTCATGGATTTACAATCGGGGTCCGGGGGTTTGTTACAAGTCTTGGGCTACCAAATGCAGTGGATGGGCTTTGCTCTTGGTTCCGTAGAGACTCTCGAGAGCTTTATAGGCGTGTCAGCTTGGAAGTGAGCCCTTTTAGGGACCCATTTACAAGTGATTCTGTTCGTGCTCATGGGCCTTGGTGTTGAAAATGAGTGGATGTAGGCTGATCGAGTGAATGGATCATGCTGTGTAGGGTGTGTTCTTGGTGTAGCTATTTGAGCCCGCAAACAAGCCTTAGGCACCCAAATTTGTCTTGATTGTGGGTTGGCCTTCATCGACTTCTTGGGCACCCAAATAGACTTCACGTTAGCAAATGAGCGTCTCCAAGACTGCTTATTAGTATCATGTTGTTTGTTACTAATAAGAGGCTTTGCCCGTGTGGTTGGTTTGAGTGCAACCAGGTGTTCGCCTTTCCGCACCCACACTTGTTTCCCTTGCGGAGAAGTTTTGCTGTTCAGGTACTTTTGATCTCCGACATAGGTGGTACTCTGCTTCTTCTGCCTTTGATCCACCTTTGGTTGCCACCTCCTTCTGGCCTTTGGAAAAGAAGGGAGTTCCATTGCATCCCTGACTCCTTTTTTGCAACCATCATTCCTCTGCAACACATAGTTTTGGACAAGAACAGCATGATCATCTTCATGTGTACTCCTGGAGGGACCAGGAGTGCGTGCCTTTCCTAGTTCCTTGAGTGCTCCATTATCTAACTCTACTGTAATTCGACTATGATTGACCCAAACCTGAAGAAGTCCACTTCTTAAGTTTAAGTTGACTGCTTGGTCATAGATCCAGTCTTGACCCAAGACAAGGGGTTCCGTGAGGTCCTCATCTTGACACACTAGTACTTTAACTGTCGTTGCCTCATCATGAATGTAGAGGGGAAGTTCCACCTCGCCCATGCAAGGGGTTTCCATGCCTCCCAATCCTATGAGATATGCTTCCACAGGAGTGACAGTTAACTGCAACTCTTGAGAGTAAGACAACCTAACAGCACTAGTGACTGCGCCTGAGTCAATCAAGGCTCTTACAGTCCTTGCACTCTTTCCTTGTCCTATATCTAAGGTTATGAAAGGACGTCTATCAGTGATCCTATGTGAGCTTGTTTTTGCGACTTCACACATTGCCATATGATATCCTTGATCTGCATAGTCATTTGTTCTAGGCTGATCTCTACCTCGCCTTCGCAACTTCATCCTCCTGATGCGTTCTAAAGCTTCTGCTTGAGCTTCTTCTCGAATTCGCTTTTCTTCCTCTTTGCGTTTCTTAGCAGTGTTAAGTCGACTGAGCATTTCCTCCGTGAGGGGTTCCTGATACAACTTGACTCTGCAACCGCTAATATAGTTTGGGAGAACATCACCCTCTAACGTGGCTAGTTGTACTGCTCCGCTCGTGGAGATCCGATTGATGATCATAGGTCCGTAGCCTCTCTTTTCTAGCTTCCTTGCGTGCTATTTCAGTGTATAGACTAAAACTAGATCTCCTGCTTTCAAACCCTTATCCTTCACATGGGCATCAAAGTATGCCTTCTGCCTCTTCTTAGCTGCATAGATTCCTGCAGCTGCTCTCAATCTTGTTTCTCCTAACCGTTCAAGGTCAAAAAGTCTAGAGGAGAGTTCATGACCCGTCCATTCGTGCTCTTGTGCTACTTTCAATGTAGGTATTAAGAAGTCCAAGGGTAGCACTGCGTTTTGGCCAAATACCATCTGAAAGGGGGTGGCTTGGAGTACCGTTTTGTAGGCAACTCGGTATGCCCAAACAGCATGGTGTAGCTGTTTGTCCCAATCAGAGCGTTTAGTGTTCACTAATTTCGTCAGTACATTGCATAAGATCTTATTAGTGCTCTCAGCTTGTCCATTAGCTTGAGGGTGATAGGGGGCAGACTTCTTGTGTATTACCAAGAATTCTTGGAGTAGATTTTCAATCACTTCGTTCAAGAAATGAGTGCCTCTATCACTTACAAGTTCTATAGGTAGCCCATATCTTGTGAATACGTTCTCAAACAAGAATTTAGCAGTTGTTTGAGCGTCATTCTTTGTCGTAGCTTTTACCTCTACCCACTTAGTTAGATAGTCTGTTGCAACAATGATGTATTCCGCATGAGAACCCTTAGCTGGGGGATTAATAGGACCTACGAAGTCTATTCCCCACTTAGAGAATGCACGTCCCCCCATCATAGGTTTCAATGGCATCTCATCTTTTCGTATAGGATACTGAGTTCTCTGTCAGACATCACACCGTTTCACATAGGTATGTGCATCCATGTGAAGGGTAGGCCACCAGAAGCCCGCAAATAGTATTGCCTTGATCACCCGATCTGGTCCAAAGTGTCCTCCTGCTACACCTTGGTGAGCAGTTTCCAAGATCTTAAGATATTCACTCTCATGGACACACAGTCTCAGGTAACCATCTTTACCGCGTTTGTATAGATTATCACCAATGAGTGAGTAATCCAGGGCTTCTTGTTCTAAACTCCTTTTCCTAGCCAGAGTCATGTCTGGAGGGAATGTGCTTGTCCTCAGGAAGGATACTAGAGGTTCGCTCCAATCTGGCACAATGGATATTTGATAAAGAGTAGCGTGTTCCACAGGTGGTTTAGTGCAACAGATTGGGCATTCCTTGCACAACTTTTGGACATCCGCTTCCATAGTCGGCCAATGCACTCCGAGTCTCCTTAACGTCTGTAAAGTTCGTTGCTTTGAATGGTGTTGCTCTAGTGCACCTACATGTGCTAAATGCAACCATTTATTGTACTCATCCTCTTCTATGCAACACGCCAAGATCCCTTGATCTGTGTGCTTGTACATGCTTCCTGCCATGATGTGGTACTTTTGGGCTCTCACAACCTCCCTATTCCGTGTGTTTACCACTGGATGATTAGGCCCGTATGTCAATACTGGTACCAATGGCTTAGCCCACTGCGGTACAACTTCCAAATTAAACAAGTAAGCATCAGGAAGGTCATCTGATACTCCTTGTGGGGCTTCTCCCGATGTGAGCCTAGAGAGATGATCTACTCTTAAATGAGTCCTCCCTTTCCTTACCACAACCTCGAAATCATATTCCATTAGTAAGAGAAACCATCTCACTAATCTTCCTGTATTGCATGGCTTGTTTACGAGGTATAGCAATGCTTGATGATCAGTAAAAAATTTAAACTTATTTGCAAGCAAATAGTGTCTAAATTTCTTAACTGCATATACCATGCCTAAGCCTTCTCTCTCCGTAGTGGTGTAATTTTGTTCAGCTGCATTCAACTGTCTACTGGCGTAATTCAACTGTCTACTGGCGTAGGCAATTGGAAGATCCATATTACCTTCACCAGTGGGTTGTGCAAGCACACATCCAATAGCATAATTGGATGCATCCACATGAACATGGAAAGGCTTATTCCAATCTGGTGTGGTCAAGATTGGTGCTGAACATAATCTTCGTTTAAGCTCCTGGAAGGAGTTCTCACATTCATCCGTCCACTCAAAGTTAGTCAGGAGTCCGTACATGGGCTTTGCAATGACAGCATACATGTGTATAAATCGTCGGTAATAACCACAATGCCCCATGAAAGCTTGTACTTCCTTGACATTCTTTGGCCTAGGTAACTCTGCTATAGCTCTCACTTTCTCTTCGTCAGTAGATATGCCATTCTTTGACACTATGTTTCCTAGAATCTTGCCTTGCCTGACCATAAAAACGCACTTTTTTGGGTTCAGACAGACTTGATATTCTCTACATTTGTCAAAGATTTGTCTGAGTTCAGGGATATGGGTTTTTCTAATGTTGGAATGAGCACAAAGATCATCAACATAGACTTCTAAGTTTTTCCTCAGGAACTCTTTAAATACATGGCACATCAGCCTTTGAAAGGTAGATGGTGCGTTGGTAAGCCCAAATGGCATTACTCTAAAGGCAAAAATGCCCCATTCTGTGGCAAAAGCCGTTTTATGCTGATCCTCTAGAGCTATGGCTACTTGATTGTAACCCGAAAATCCATCAAGGAAGCTGTAGACTTCCTTGCCTGCCACTCTTTCTAAGAGATGTTCTGTGATGGGAAGCGGATAGTTATCCCGAATAGTGGCTGCATTAACCTTCTTCAAGTTAATGCATACGCGCAGCTTTCCATTTTTCTTGGGCACCACAACGATGGGGGATACCCACTCAGTGTGCTCAATTTCATAGATAAATCCAGCTTCCACCAATCTATCTATCTCTTCTTTGATCTTAGCAGCGTAATTATCATTATACGTATAGGGCTTTTGCTTAGAGGGTTTAGCATCTGAGGTCATGGGGATGGTGTGTGAGCATATGTCCGGGTCAACACCCTTCAAATCCTTGTAACTCCAAGCGAATACATCTCTGTATTCTCTTAGCAAGGCAATTAACGCATGGTCTTCTTCCTCTGTTAGGTCATGGCCTATGTACGTGCATCTCTCCTCTCCTTCTTCTAGGGCCACTACTATTTTCTTGGTGGTTTCTTTGTTATCATAGGCCTCTCCTGATTGTGCCTCTCGTTTAGGCATTCTTATCATAACTCTCCTGTCGTCTATCTCATACTTCTTAAAATTTTCTGGGACCTCAAACAAAGATTCTTCCTCTTCTGGTGAGACTTCTCTCTTCTTCCGTTTCTTCCCTTCTTCTTTCGGGGTCATGTGTGTTGCTAATCTTACATCATTTGTAATCTCTCCATGTCTCTGAGGTTGAAATACTACTTCCTGGAAGTATTCTTCATCTGATGCAAATGGTGGGTCCATAATGATTGACTCTAGATCGGAGTCACTTGCATCCTCAAATGCATCAGGGCTAGGTTCGCATTCTTCTAGAACTGCCTCTCCCATGATTGGCTCTATGGAGAAGACTGAAATGTCATAGCCATCCTCATCATAGTGAGGTGTCCATTGTTCTTCATTGATGGCTACATCCATTGTTGCTAAGATTTCTGCGCAACCGTGAGGTTCAAATTCTTCGTCTGGAAAAACTACAGGTGCATAGGCTGGGTCTTGGATTGATCTATGGGTTTCTTTCGCACCTACCTCTCTGGCTTTCTCTCTCTTCTCTTCCTCTACTGCTACCTTGCACATCCATAAGTGGGTGTCTTCATGCATCCAAGAGGATCCTGACCCTATGGAATGCACCGATTCTGTATCGTCTTTGGCTCTATGGATGGGATTCCATTGGATAGGAGGGACATCTCTATGAGAGTAATCCTTGAGATTGACTTTGGTTGTAACACCTAAGTGTTGCAGGTACAAAGAATTGGTTCCCCAGTCCTGTACCACTTGCAACTGTCGCATAAATGGTCTTCCCAAAATCATCTCATAGGCATGATTTTTGCTGAAGTCATATATGGCAAATGTGTGCTCAAACTCAACACCACAAGTGGTGAGAGTTATTCCTTCTAGCAATCCTAAGGGTCTCTCAATATGACCATCGGCCATCTGCAATTTCATTCTCGTTGGCCTGAGTGCTGGCTTGCCCCAACGCTTCCATAGGGAAGTGGTAGCAATTGCAACTCCTGCGCCTGAGTCCAAAATTGCCTTGGTGGTGTAGTCCTGGTAAGTAATGGGAAGATAGGTATTACCCTCTTCACCTTCACACATATCTCCTATCTTATCCAAGGGTATTTCTGGCACTGTCCTATGTGATCCTACCTGGGAACGAGGTTTTGCTATCTCTGGTACTTGTTTGGCTACATGTTTCCATAATTCAGGTCTAACCTTGAGTAGCTCTTCTAACTTGAGATTGCACTGCACTTTAGTGTTTTTCACTACCTCTGTGTTCCTAGGTAAGACTGAGTCCTCATTTCGTACCATGACCGTGGGTGCTCTCATACAAGTAGACTTAGCTTCCCATGGTCCTGTGAAGTGGGGTAATTCTTGTAGAGAGTTAGACTCAAAGTCTAGTCTGTCCTGAGAGTGGGTGCTCTCTTGCTCCTCATAAATGGATGGGATGTCTTGTGGGAACTGATCGTGTGCATCATCCACAAGTTCAATAGGAGGAGGGACTTCACTTTCGTTATCCCATTTGTCTTCTTGAATCTCTCGTAGGAAGTCTGGTGCAAACCGATTCATAGAAGAAGAAGTGTCTGGCTCCGTAGAATTAGGCACATAAGCAACCTGGGAAGGAGGGCTTATTCTATCGTTGGCTCTCTCCTCGTTCTCATAGATGGCTGGAGCACAAGCTTCCTGGGGAGGATTACTTATTCTATTACTTTTCTGAACAGGCTCATACGCTCCCTGAGAAGGAATGTAGGCAACCTGTGGAGGTACGTAGGCTTTCAAGGGAGGCTCATCTGCCTTTTGGGGGGAAGGATAAGCTTCTTGAGGAGGCACATGGGCTTCCTGAAGAGGCTGGCTTATCCGTTCTCTTGCCCTTTCCTTTCTTTTAGGGGCAGGTTCCTTTTCTGATTGTGCAATTAGCCTCTCTATCCTTTCTAGCAGTCCATCAAAGTGTAACTGCGTCTTAGCTGAGCTAGAGATGTTAAAGAGGCGGCTTGCCTCGAACATGGCTTGAGCCAATTCCACCATCTTAGCACAAATTTTAGTTCGTTCAAGCTCTAGCTCGGCTCTAGGGTAGCATTTTTCATGATCGGTTATGGTTGGCCCTTCTTGGATTCTGGCCTGATATCCTTTAAGCATCATGTTTAGGTCCTCGGGAGTGGGATCTGCTAGGACTGATCCTACTTTGGGGGGTGGTGGATTTAGGTGAGGCGGGTTGGAAGGTGGCTGGTCGGATGGCGATGGGAATGGTGGTGGTGGGGTAGTGTGAGAGGGAGTTTGAGATGTGAGTTCAGTTATCCTGGCTTTGGTTTCTCTTAGACTTTCCTCAAGTTCACTCATCTTCTTTGCCCATTGCCTTTTCATACGTTCACGGCTATCTCTCCAAGCTCTAGTCCTTTTCTTGGTTATGCTCTCAGTTTCACTAGCTGTTGGGCTCTTTTCCTGGTCTACCCCCTGGTTTTGCTGCAATGCTTGAGCTCTAGTGACTACCTGTACTGGAGCAGTGGAAGTGACACTTCCTGTGGAGTCTACCACTAACCCAATAACGTTGATAGGCGTGATTTTTGGCATATTATTGGGGTTCTTTGGGCAATCTCGTAAGAGATGCACTTTTCCACAATCTTGGCAAAAGCCTTGGATCGTCACTGACTGGGGTTGTGTAGGTGGAGGTAAGGGACAATCACGAATAAGGTGATCTCCTTGGCATCTGTAGCACGGTCCTCTTGGGAATGGAGGTCTTACTTGCCTAGGTTGAGTCCTAGGGTTGGGGTTTGCATACATGACGTTTGTGTAATCTGACTCCCAACTAGGTTCACTCGGTTCTTCACTATAGTAGGACTCACCATGTTCAGGAGATTGCATGTAGTAAGCCTGGGGACTATCAACATGTGTAGAATCAAAGCTATGGTCACTGGGATCACTTTCAGAAAGCAGTGGTGTTACAGGGACTATAGCTCTATTCAGGTTTTCTTCTGCAACAGCATACTTTACCGAAATCACATTAGCTGGAGCTGGGGGTTGTTGTGCTAACACAGGCTGAGGCCTTTGTTGGTTTTGATATTGTGGTTGATAATTTTGTTGTGGCCTGCCATATGGCTGTGGAGGGTACTGGTTTTGGTATCTTCCCTGTGGTGGATAGGGTTGAGGATAGGTTTGCCTAATTGTTTGCTTATTGTAGGGGCAATCTTGTGCGGTGTGATTGGTGTACCTCCGTTCTATGGTGCAGTACTGGCTACTAGGATTTACTTGGGGCTGAGCCATAATGGGACATACATTCGCCATGTGGTCGCCACCGCATGTATAGCACCTCTTCGCTGGGGTGAACCTCGGAATTTGTTTGCTAGAGACGCCTAGTTTTTGGGCCACTTTCTCTGCAAGTTCCTCAATTGATGTGGATTGCGTGGCAGAGTGACTCGAAGCACTATCTGAATCTTTGTAGATTTTGGAAAGCTCTAGCTCTTCCCCTAGGTTATCTTCAACGTCAATGCACATGCGTACACACTCTTCTATAGTCCTGGGGTCCTTCAGATACACATATGATCTTAATTTGGTACTTAGCAACCCGTCCAAGAATAAAGCCACTTGCTTGGCTGGTGTGGGTAACTCCGAAACAGGGCATCTTTCTAAGTATTGCCTAAACCTTCTTCCTGCAAGTCTCACGGTTTCTTGAGGGGTTTGCTTGAAGCTGTGAATCAATGAGGAGGTATTGTGTCTTATGCCACTCTTAGAGAATTCAATAATAAATGCCTCTAGGAGTTGGTCTATGATCCTGAACTGTCGCTCATCCAATGGTTGAAACCATGTAAGTGCTGTGTTCCTAAGGGTTAGACCGAAGGCATTGTACTGCGTGAATCCTCCACTTGTTCAGCTCTCAAGACTTGCTTGAACTCCACCACATGATCATAGGGATCTCCTGTGCCATCAAAGTAATTCTTCATGGACTTAACTAGCTGGGTCGGTCTCAAAGTTCTTGTGTGCTCTCTAGGTCTCGACAGAGGGAATCCATCCACATTTCTTTGGTTCCTGTGAGCTCTAAGCATCTCAGGTTCTACCCTATTCATCTCCGTCCTCGTTCTTTCTCTGCCCATTGGGTTGGCAAAGCTTACTTCTGGTCTATCTCTACTTCTGTCTCTTTGAGTTCCATGAGCTTGGGATGTTCCACCTCCTGGGTGACCATAGGATACATTCAATCTTGGTTGGGGGAAAATGAATTCACCCTTCCAAGTGTAAGCATGCCTATCATTTTCTGTCACCACAAAGATCCTTTCCGAAGTGTGATCTAAGTAGGTCACTCTACCTGGGCTATCCGGATCCTTAAACTCATAGATCATGATAGTTCCTATATCAGTTGGCTGATTAGCTTTATACCTCCAAAAGGCTTCATCAGTTTCTCGATTGAGGAGCAACTCTATGCTCTTATTATCCTGGGGAATCCATTCCGGTGTGATAATCCTAGTGAGAACTGATTTACCTCGAGGGGTTCTAGGTTCCGCACCCATGTTTCCTTGTTCCAAGTCACCTAAGTCCGCCTCTGAGATTACATTCCCAAATTCATATGTCTTGTCGAGTGACTGGTGACTACATATATGGTTCCTTCTTTGTCCAGGTATGCACCATTTTCAAACTTGACTGCTGGGTGCTCTAGTCCAATGGATTGATCAGGATTCTTAATCTGTATCACAGATCTTCCTAAGCCGTCCTCATAGAAGCTGGCACCTAATCGGTTGGTCCTAAGGTACTCCAACTGTGTTTTGTAAGGGCCTTCCACCCTGTACAAGTAAGGCACTCCTGAACTTCCCGTAGGTCTGTCCATGCCTTGAGACATCTCTGACTCACTGGTCTCAGAGCTAGGGTAGTACGAGTGGTGGCTCAACTGCTGGGCCCAAGACCTAGCAGTGTGGTTAACACTAGCCTCTGAAGACCTAAGGCTTTGTCTCTCCCTTACTAGATGTCGTCCTGATCTAAGGTTCATATGCCTATCTAAGTAGTCCAATTCTTTGCCCAGAGTACAACCTCGTTGGTGATCAATTGGTATCAGTCACTTGATTCTTTTTAGTTATTTATCGTATTTAAGGTCTTATCTGATATTACGTCGTCAGGAATACTTGAATGTTCTTCGTGCTTTCAGGTTGATCGTTCCACGTTAGGTTCTTCTCCTTTATGTTATCGACAGTACAGAGATTAGGTTTTTAGCTTGGACTTGAGTTTTTAGGTAGTCTTCAACTTGATACCTGCCTATCGTCGCCCTGACTTACCCCTACCTCTCGTCGTTCTTAGCCTAAACTATGAATTTGACAGAGGGGGTTAAAAGTTTCCAACCTTTTGTTTCCTGCTTGGTTGCCCTTGAATGCCCAGGAAGTGTGTTCCCAAGCTTGCACTTACACTTGCTTAGAACGCCTTTCGATGCTCTCGATAGATCTGTAAGAGTTCCAAAGTTAGCTTAAAGATTTAATTCCAAAGACAGAACCAATAATTTTCATTCCTGTAGCACAAACACAAACTTGCATAGTGATTTTTAAGAAAACAATTCTAAAGACCCTTGACTTTGATCCCCCTAGGTATGGTCAACTTCAAAGCACCCTATCTGAAAATCAACGCATTATCTTTATAAAAAACAGTTGAGGACGTGTAGTATATGCCACGAGCTTTCCAACAAGCCCTAGAGCTCAGAAAATGGATTTCGTATGAAAAAGTTGTGACCGTTCAGGGTTCTAGGGTTAAGACAGGGTTCAAACAGGATCACTATGCAACAGGTTTTCCCCAAGTTGTTTTCTTAAGGCTTCCTAATGTGCTCTAGAGTAAAATGTTTATGCCCCAAAATTAGCCCAACTCTTCAATTAACAAACCCTAAAAAGTTTGGCTAAAATTGGCTGTCAATCGCGATGGACAAGGCTGTCAATCGCGATGGACAGGGCTGTCAATCGCGATGGACAGGAGTTCAGTCAATCGCGATGGACAGAGGGTTCAGTCAATCGCGATGGACACTCAATCAATCGCGATGGACAGAGGTTCAGTCGGTCGCGATGGACAGGGGGTTCAGTCAATCGCGATGGTCAGAGGGTTCAGTCGGTCGCGATGGACAGGCAGTCAATCGCGATGGACAGAGGGTTCAGTCGGTCGCGATGGACAGGCAGTCAATCGCGATGGACAGAGCTTTAGTGGGTCGCGATGGACAGAGCTGTCAATCGTGATGGACAGAGCAATCAATCGCGATGGACTGAAATTTTGCAAGATTTTCAAAAATTTTGATGGAAAGGTGATGTGCAGGGTCTCTAGTCCACTGTGGTGCACTCAGATTTACCAAAAGGTGAGAATTTCTGTCAATCGCGATCGACAGGAGTCGGCGACTGCGAGACAGTTTCGACGAGTTTCGTACCTGCGCAGAAAGCTGGGGATGGTGATTCAGCAAGGTCCTGCAAAAAGCTCAAGAAACATGCAAGAAAACACACATGCAATATCGCTCTCTCGCTCTCTCTCACAAGTGAAATGAGGGAAATGAGGTGGAGATGGGGATATAGTCAAAAAACTGAAATTTTCGCGATGATGAAAATGGAGGTGGAAGATGGTGATGAGGAAGATGGTGATGAGGAAGATGGTGATGAAAAAACAAGAAAATAGATGAAAGTGAAGAAAATACCTACAACTCCAACGCGTCAACTCTACGTCTTACCATCACACGCTCGTCCTCAAAGCTCGATCCCCGGCAATGGCGCCAAAATTTGGTGTAGCTCAATGATGAGTAGCACCTCCTTTAATGTCAATCCGGGAAGACGTGAGGATGGTATGAAGACCTCGAGCAAGTGGCGGCACAAGTGCGTGAGTGAGAAGCACACAAACATGCACACACATACACACACACGCGCACACACGGCAAGACAAAGAGTGAGAATCAATGGAGTTCTTAGATTACTTTCAAAAAGCTCTTACAAGTTCGTTTCAATTACAAGCTAACCTCAAAAATGAGCTCTCTAGCTCTTTTTATAGTTTTTGACTAGGTTTTGGCCATGTCCAGACCTAGTGTCCGGCCTAGTTAAAAATTAGGTTCCAGGGCCAATTTGAGGGCTTAAACGGCATCTAAAAAATATGAAAATTGATATGTAGATACTTCTAAGGCTCCTCAAGCTCAAGGACTCCTTGGCTTGCACAAAATGGAGCTACAAAAATATGAAATGGTATTTACAATGATTGTTAGTGATAAGAATCACTGTTCAAAGATGTTGATTTGGAAAAAATTTGAAGGGCCTATCTGCCAGATTTGCGTCGACTGCTTTGTCTACTTACTCCTTCACCTTGTTCTGACTCTCTCCACTGGCTTCCTTGTCTAGTCGGTCCTTGGGTGCCCATACTGCTCTCAACAATAAGTCAGAAGTGTTTAGTACTTTTAAACACTACCATATGTATGCAGAAAGAATTACAGGTCATAAATTGAAGAGACTAAGATCAGATGGAGGGGGAGAGTATTTCTCTAATGAATTCAGTGACTACTTGTGGAATGCAGGTATAAAAAGGGAAATTACTTGCAGGTACTCTCCTCAACAAAATGGTGTAGCAGAAAGGAGGAATAGAACACTTGTTGAGTTTGCAAGGTCTATGTTGAAAGAGAAAAATTGCCCTAATTATTTGTGGGTTGAGGCTGTAAACACAGCTACTTATCTGGTCAATAGGCTACCATGTAAAGCCTTGCAGGGTATGACACCTTATGAAGCTTGGTGGGGTAAGAGACCTACCTTGGATCATTGCAAAGTGTTTGGGTGTTTGGCATATGTATATGTGCCATCACAATTAAGGCACAAATTGGAACCTAAAGCTGAAAGGTATGTATTTATTGGTTATGATGATAAGCAGATGGGATACAGGTTGTGGAATACATCCACAAAACATTTCCTTGTATCAAAGGATGTTACATTTGATGAGCAAGGTACTTGGTATGCAGGTACAATCAACATTAATACAGGTGATGAAGAAGTGGTGAGTCAAAAGAAAGGTAAATCAAAGGTTCAGATATTTGATGAACAAGAGACTAATGAAGTGCATGTTGAAGTTGAAGAAATGCCTAGATTTGATCCTGAATGTGATGAACCAGAGACATCTAGGAGTGGAGAGCTCAGAAGATCATCAAGACAGAAGTGGCAACCTACAAGGTATAGCTATGATACTTCTTTTTTGGCTACAAAGGATTATGCTTACATGATAAAGGCAGATGAAGACCCTTCTACATATGAAGAGGCAAAAGGTAAAGAAAATTGGGAGAAAGCTATGAAGGAAGAGTATGATGCATTGATGGAGAATCAAACATGGGATTTGGTACCTAAACCAAATAGCCAGAAGATCATTGGATGCAAATGGGTCTACAAGACTAAGAGATTTGCAGATGGAAGTGTGTCTAGGTACAAAGCTAGACTTGTTGTGAAAGGGTTTGCTCAAACATATGGTGTTGATTATGATGAAACCTATAGTCCTGTGGCAAAGATGACAACCATCAGGACACTAATAGCTATTGCAGCATGCAAAGGTTGGAAGCTATGTCAATTAGATGTGAAGAATGCTTTTTTGAATGGTTATATTTCAGATGATGTTTTTATGGAGCAACCTCAAGGATTCAGAGATGGAAGGTATCCAGATTATGTGTGTAAGCTCAAGAGAGCTTTATATGGCTTAAAGCAGGCCCCAAGGGCATGGAATTATAGACTTGTAAAGTACTTGAAAGAACTTGGATTTCAAGTATCAAAGGCAGATAGTAGCTTGCTTGTTAAAGCAAGTGATGATGGATTCATTTATATGTGCATATATGTTGATGATATAATTCTTACAGGAACAGATGAGAAAGGCATTCAAAGCCTAAAGAAGCAAATGGAGAAAGAGTTCAAGATCAGTGACTTGGGAGAATTGTCATATTTCTTGGGCATGGAGATTTCATACACTCAACATGGAGTGTATATAACTCAAGAAAGGTATTTGAAGAATTTGTTAATCAAGTTTAAGATGGATGACTGCAGGGTAGCATCTACTCCAATGGAGGTGAATCACAAATTGAGCAGATATGGTGGAGAAGAGTTCAAAGACATGAAGCTCTATCAGAGTTTAGTGGGTAGCTTAATTTATGCTACATTAACAAGACCTGATTTATCATATGCAGTTGGAGTGTTGTCTCAATTTATGCATTGCCCTAGAAAGGAGCATTGGATTGCAGGTCAAAGATTGTTGAGGTACATTAAGGGTACACTCAAAGAAGGTTTGTATTATGGTTTTACATCAGATACAAACATAAAAATATATAGTGATGCAGATTGGGCAGGTAATCCAGATGACAGAAAGTCAACATATGGATATATGTGTTATGTGGGGGATAAGCTAATCTCTTGGTGTTCAAAGAAGCAACACACAGTTGCTTTGTCATCTACAGAAGCTGAGTACAAGGGCATGGTTGAAGCTGCAAAAGAAGTGATATGGCTTAAGACTCTCATGACGAGTTTTGACATCATTCAAAGTACTCCTACTATTCATGGAGATAATATGAGTTCATTGTATCTAGCTGCTAACCCTGTTTTTCATGCCAGGACAAAGCATATTGAGATTCAGTATCACTTTCTAAGAGAGAAGGTGATGGATAAAGAGATTGAAGTTATACATACTTCAACAAAAGATCAGATAGCTGATATGTTAACCAAGAGCTTGGATGGACCAAAGCTACAGAGATTCAAGGACATGGCAGGCATAAAGAAGATAAGAGAAACCTCAATTGATGATTGAGGGGGAGTTGTTGGTGCAGACCAATCACCAATTGAAGTTTGGAAGACAAAAGAATGGAGATAGAATCAAGTCTTGAAGCAAAGAAGGTGATTACATTCACAGGATGAATGATATGTACACATATGTACATTAGTGAAGACATAGATCACTTATACTTTTGTTTAGTTATAAGCTTGTACATATTTGCCTATAAATACATTTGAAAAATGTCGGGGCAATAGAGAAGACAATAAGAGAGTATGAGAATAGTGCATTTGTAAGTTGTAAGACTCATTAGAGTTCATAGGAATGAGAAGAAGTCTCTCTCATAACTGAATTGTAATTTTTTTGAGGAATAGAAAAAGTTGCGCCCGAAGTTTTCATGTCTTCTCCTTCTGTGGTAGATATTCTGAGGAATGCTTTTGTACAAGTCTAAGTCTAGAGTTGATTGACCTCTGTACAAAATTTCAGCTTCCAATTGTAATCAGGTTAAGAGAATTGTGTGTAGGAACATTCATATGTAAAGAATGTTCACAGTCTTCTAAAACAGGCGCAGATTTCAAATTCAGGAAAATGATCAGTGCTCAGTGCACAGTGTAAATTTTTACACATATGATAGCTCAAAATCTAAGTTGAGAGATAATCTATCTACAGCTAAAAGGATTTGATCAAACGGGTTCGACATTGGGAGAACCAAAGCTAAGAAGTTAGGGGTGTCCAAATCGACTTTAGAGAATTGCAGATTTAGACATAGGTAACTTGCTAAGTAGATTTCTCAAGATCTACTGAATCTTTTTAAGTGATTTGACTTGGAGGAGGTGCGCAATCTTTAGGCGACACCTTGTGCAAATTTTCATAAAAAACTTTACACATTTACTCAGTCAATGAGAAAGATATATGCAGGAGACTTTCTCAGTGATCTTCTTCTTCACAGTTTATGAAGAAAGTTGATAGTTGATTTGTGATTCTCAAAATTAGAGGAAGTCTTGACTTATTCTTGATATAGAGGTGTTCTAACTTCGAGAATAAGTTGTTCTTTTGGAGATTAACACTCTCCATCATATTTGATAGACAAGGCTATCAATGCATGTCCCTGAGCATCTCTGCTATCCCAATAAAGTTGATCTAAAGTAGGTGTAGCAAGAACCACAACACAAACATGAATCTGAAGCATATCACCATTTGCATCAGCTTCAGTTATTGTAGTTGCTAGTGTATTAGGATGTATTTCAATACCCTCTACAATATTCCATAGTCCTTTTGCAACCAATACATGATGCATCATATAAGCCCATAATGGATAATTGGTACTATCCAACTTATCCTCAACAACCAACATACGGAATATATCACTACTTTCAATGATGACCACGTGCTAAAATACCTTGATGCAAAAAAATGGCTATATCTAAAAAATTTGAACAGGACTACTTTGACGAGTTCTACTTAACTCATGATACCTTGGTTACTAACTCTTAACTATGCTGCTATGTAGCTTGGGTTGATAAGCATACATGTACTATCTGCAATCCTAAATTTGATGAAAGCACATTGATCATCAACTGTTTCTAGGTGTTCATTGCATTGTTGGATAAATGAACTGATCATCAGATGGTTTGGTATGGCAATCCATGGTATCCATGCATACTCTAACAAGTCAAGCTAGTGGAACCACTCAACATGGCATTGTGTAAGGTGATCGGGTATCACTAGAGGCTTCATGTCAAATATCTTATGTGTATTTGGCAATACTATTCCTATCATGGCATCAATGATGTGTTAGATATCATAGATATATGACAAGAGGACATAGTAAAAACCAATAGTAAAAAGAGAGTCATTGTCTTAAGGTGCTTATATAGAACAATGGTTGATTCTAGATTTGGTACATGTGTGCTTGTTAGCATATGTGAAATTCAACAAGGAGACTTTAATACTGCATGCAATTCCAATGATTCTAGTTGATGCAAAGATTTTCTCAAATTGCCACCTTCAAGGTACCATCCATCATGCATACTAGCAATAATTTGTTTATTATGATGTGACCCATGTCACTTTATTAGCAGAAATGGATATATACACTATATACAAGAGTTATTATAGCACATCATTCTATACAGTTGAGGTTTTGACCCATTGACTAGAGTCTGTAAAACTTTGCCAATCAATGTAGCTATCTGGAATGTCATAGGCCCAAGTTCCTTGTGAATTTAGAATGGTCTTGTCCACCAAAGTTTAAATTTACCCACTTGGTGCTTCATTTTAGAATTAAAAAATAGGACTAAATCACCAATCTCAAAAATAAGAGTCTGTAAATGTCAATCATGCCCTTTGTCTTTGCTCGACTTTTTGCATCAATAAGAAACCATTATAGCAATGTTTCTCTAGAGTACATAAAATATCGACCCAAAATATTAAGGATTCCTCTGGTAGAAGACATTGTTGCACTGCAATCTGTAAACTTAGAACCATAAATTCCTTAGTTGTGATAGCTTCCATACTATAGAAAAACTTAACAGGTGTAAATCTAGTTGACACTTTCTAGGAAGTACAATACACCCAAAGTACCACTCATAAATATTGTTCCCATTTAGTCAAATAGTCAAGGAGGAATTTTTGCAACATATTCAAGAGTACTTTGTTCGTACCTTTTGCTAATCCATTGGCACGTGGATAATAGGTAGATTTAAATTTATGCTCAATGCAAATATAATCAGTAATAGATTTTGATAAGTTGATTCAAAAAATGAGTACCCCTATGCAAGAGTAACTCAAAAGGAAGTCCAAAACAAGGAAAGAGCTCTGTAATTAACACTATAACAACACTACTATCTATTGAATGATGCAAACTCCATGCTTCTGCCCATCAGGTACAATGATTAGTGCAAGTCACAATAAAAGTATTACCACATGCAATTGCAGGATGGATTGGACCGATAAAGTCTAGTCCCCATTTTCAAAAAGGTTCCAAACACAAAATGGGCTACAATGGGAAATGATGAATGGTGCATGGTTCACATGTTCTTTGACAAGAAGCACACTGTTGTACATGATTGAAAAAATCCTTATTCATAGTAGGCCACCATAATCCACCATGTAAGATTTTATGAACTATCAATTCTACCCCTTGATGACCACTAAAAACTTTGGAATGGGCTTTGGTAATCCCAACAGTGACTTCATGAGGTGGTACATAGTGAAGCCATACACCATTAATGTCCTTGTTATACAAATGGTCCAAAATAATAGAAAATTTGCGACTCCATAGTGCTAATTTCTTCTTAGGTGTTGACCATAAATGAGAATGCAGAACAATAGTTGCCAGGAAGGACATCATTTCTCGTACTAGGTAGAAAGTAAGACCCATCGAGTCAATTTGCCCACTAAATTTTATTGTTTAACTAAATACAACAAAGTTGAATGATCTATATGAAAGTGAAAGAGTGATCGACAAAGTAATGTTGAAACTTCTTAATAGAATAGATGAGTCCTAGACATTCTCTTTCAGTCACTGAAAAATTTTTCTCTGCTATCATTAACCTTCTACTAGTATAGTAAATAGGTCAAAACTCGGTTCTTCGTACTTTTTGCATTAAAACTGAGCCAATTGCAATGTCTAAAGAATCCAAGAATACATGGAAAGATCAAGACCAATTGGGAGCTTGCACAACAGGTGCTTGGGTGAGTAGATTTTTCAGTCGTTGAAATGCTAGATCACATTAACAAGTCCATTTAAAGTAGCCTTTACATGAGCCACAACAATTAAGGGCAATGCAATATGGGCGAAGTGTCGTAGATGCCACCCATGCCAAAAAATCTAACCCAAGAGCCGTAACACTTTTTAGGTGGTCATGGAGGTGGAACATCCAAAACTACTTTAACCTTACCGAGATCTATTGCAATTCTAGTGCTAGAAATTATGTGGCCTAATAATATATCGTATCTGACTCTAAACACTGACTTAGCCGGATTCAAGCTCAAGTGGACTTCTCTACACTTTGTAAAACACAACCTTAAATGTTGTAAATGATCTGTCTACAATCTCGAAACTGAAAAATTATCTAGAAAAACTCTCATGAAACTAGTAAAGTTGTAGAGAGTGCGCATGCGAAAGCAAAATGAAAAGGAAAGTACTCTCGCAAAACAAAGAATGTGTGAGACACAAAATGAGTAGACCATGGAATGGGTAAACTCATGTGGATTAGAAATGAGCTTGCCAAGATCATGGAGTAGGCTCCTCAAGCTTCTAACCAAGTACAAATGAGGGGAGAGGCCCTTCTTATATAGATCTGGGAGGGGCTCTCAAAAGTACATCATGTGGGATAAGTCTCCTGAAAGGAGAATGAATACAACTGGTAGAAGCACATGGCAAGGTACCCAAATACAAAGGAAATACAATATAAAATGGAAGTAGACTAGAAATGGAGTGCCTCCTAGATACAAAATGGAGATGCACTCATGCGGATACAAAGGTAGATGAAGTAGGAGCAATCATGTCGTCAACACCCCCTCTGCAGCTCCATTTTGGAGCAGCTGAATTCTGTAGAGGTCCACCAAGCGCTGAAGTGGTACTAGAGGTAAAGCGTTCATGAACATGTCTGCGAGGTTCTCCTAAGAGCTACACTGCTCCAGAGTAATCTCCTGAGATATGATCTTCTCGCAGATGAAGTGGTACTGGATCGCGATGTGCTTCGTCCGAGCATGGAACACTGGATTCTTGGCGATGGTCAAGGCTGACTGGTTGTCCGTGTGAATACATGTCAGAGTATCTTGCAAAACACCAATGTTAGATAATAAACGTCGAAGCCAGATGGCCTCACATGCGGCAAAGCTAGATGCTCGGCACTCGGCCTCGGTAGATGATAGTGCAACTATAGGCTGCTTCTTACTTTCCCAAGATATAGGTCCTGAGCCAAGCAAGAATACATACCCAGAAGTAGACCGTCGAGAATCAAGATCACCAGCGCAATCAGAATCTGAATATCCGGTGAGTTTGATGCCTGTTGACATATAGGTCATAGGAAGAGCAGACATACACAACGGAGCAGTCATGCACAATACGGCAACAAGGCCCAATCATTTTTTTTTCATAAAGTATTTCCAATTCAAGTGATTTTTATCACTACACACACATTGTAAATCCCATTTTTGGTAGAATGGACTCCATTTTGTTCAAGCCGAGGAGTCCTCGAGCTTGAGGAGTAGTAGAATTACCTACATACCAATTTTCATAATTTTTAGACTCCGATTGAGCCCTCAAATGGGCTCTAGGACCTAATTTTTAACTAGGCCGAACACTAGGTCTGGACAAGGCCAAAGCTAGTGAGAAAACTATAAAAAGAGCTAGAGAGCTCATTTTTGGGCTAGATTGTTTGTGAATTGAGCTTATGTAAGAGACTTTTTGACTAATGCAAAGAACTCCATTGTTCCTCTCCTTGTTCTTGCCTTGTGTGTGCGTGTGTGTGTATGTGTGTGCATGCTTGTGTGCTTCTCACTCACACACTCGTGCCGTCACCTGCTCATAGTCTTCATACTAGTCCTCACGTCTCCACGGATTGACAATTATGAGGTGGATCTTCTCACATTGGTACTCACCATTGTGCTAGAGTGACACCAAATTTGGCACCGTTACCGGGGAGAGAGCTTCGAGGATGAGCGTGTGCTGGTAAGACGTAGAGTTGAGACATTGGAGTCATAGGTAATATCCTTACTTTTCCTTATTTTTCTTATATGTTTCTTGTTTTAGCACCACCATCATCACCATCATCATCTCCCACCTCCATCTCCATCTCCACAAAAATTTCAGTTTTTTGGTCATATTCCACTCCATACCTCATTTCCCTCATTCCATTTGTGAGAGAGAGCGAGAGAGAGCTTGCATGCTAGCTATTTTTGTGTGTTTTTTGAGCTTTTGCTGCAGGAACTAGCTGTACCAATATCTCCAGCAGCTTGCGCAGGTACGACAGACTCTAATGTGTCCCGAGACGACGATCTCTATCTATCGCGACAGACAGAAAAAGTTAACATTTTTTGAATGCATGCTTGGCACGATAACCTACACCATGAGAGCACTCCAAATCACTAAAAAATTCTAAAAATTTTGCGTTTTTTCAGTCTATCACGACAGACACCGTCTATCGCGACAGACACTGTCTATCGCGACAGACACCGTCTATCACGACAGACAACAACCCACGATAGACCCAGTCTATCGCGACAGACACCGTCTATCGTGACAGACACTGTCTATCGTGACAGACATCGTCTATCACGACAGAAAGCAACCCACGACAGACCCAGTCTATCGCGACAGACAGCAACCCACGACAGACCCAGTCTATCGGGACAGACACTGTCTATCGCAACAGACACTGTCTATCGCGACAGACAGCAACCCACGACAGACCCAGTCTATCGCGACAGACAACAACCCACGACAGACCCAGTCTATCGCGACAGACCCAGTCTATCGCGACAGACACCGTCTATCGCGACAGACACTGTCTATCGCGACAGACACCGTCTATCGTGACACACAGCAACCCACGACAGACGATAGATCCCGTCTATCGCGACAGACACCCATCTATCGCGACAGACCAAAATCCCCGACAGACCAAAATCCCGTCTATCGCGACAGACACCTGTCTGTCGTGATAGACGGTGTCTGTCACGATAGACACCGTCTATCGCGACAGACAACAACCCACGACAGACCCAGTCTATCGCGACAGACACCGTCTATCGCGACAGACACTGTCTATCGTGACAGACACCGTCTATCACGACACACAGCAACCCACGACAGACCCAGTCTATCGCGACAGACAGCAACCCACGATAGACCCAGTCTATCGGGACAGACACCGTCTATCGCGACAGACACTGTCTATCGCGACAGACAGCAACCCACGACAGACCCAGTCTATCGCGACAGATAACAACCCACGACAGACCCAGTCTATCGTGACAGACACCGTCTATAGCGACAGACACTGTCTATCGCGACACACACTATCTATCGCGACACACAGCAACCCACGACAGACGATAGATCCTGTCTATCGTGATAGACACCCGTCTATCGCGACAGACCAAAATCCCCGACAGACCAAAATCCCCGACAGACCAAAATCCCGTCTATCGCGAAAGACACCGTCTATCGCGACAAACAGAGACCCACGACAGACACCATCTATCGCGACAGACAGCCCCACGCGACAGTTAGTGTCTATCGCGACAGACATCGTCTATCGCGATAGACAGCCATTTTCGGCAAAAAAATTAAGGGGAAAATGTTTTGGAAATTTTGGTCAAATTTTGGGCACAATTGTATACTCAAATACTCATACACTTACAAAGGCCCTAGAAAAATGCATTGAAACTCCAAAAGGTTCTGTTTGTCTGTTTAACCCCCTAAACCCTGAACGGTCATAACTTTTTCATATGAAATCCATTTTTTGAGCTCTAGGGATTGTCGGAAAGCTCGTTGCATATACTGCATGCCCTCAACTGTTTTTTATAAGAATAATGCGTTCATTTTCAGATATGATATTTTGAAGTTGACACACTGAGGGGTGGGTACACCAAGAGAGCTCTAGAGAAAAATTTTTGGCAATACAAAAGGGGGAACAAGGGTCAATAAAAGTGTCTGAATTAAATTTCTATCAATAGAAGATAAATACTTGAGCTAAACTTGGAACTTTTGCAGGATCATCTAGGGCTTTTGGAGAAGGCAAAGTAAGTGCCAGTGCGAACAAGCTTGGGAACGTGCTTCTTGGGCAGACAAGCATAAACAAGGAGAAATGAATTGAGGTTGGAACAACTCTCAACCCCCTCAGTCCATTCTTAGCTTAGGCTAAGTTCGAGTAGTTGGCTTGATTGACTAGGGGTACGATAGGAATACTCAAGTTTGAAGAACTACTAATTTCTCAAGTCCAAGAATAGGTAAAAATTGCAGTCAAGGGACAACTTAAAGGAAAAGAACATAAACTAAGGGGACGAAGAACATCAAGTACGACACATTCAAGTATTCCTGACGACGCATAATTAAAAACAAGAAAACACATACAAAGGAACTCAAAAGGAACAAGTGATTGGTATCAAAGAATCAGCAACGTGGTTGTACCAGGATCATTGGGTTAATTGTTAGGGCATATGAACCTGAGATCGGGAAGACACCTAGGAAGAGACCGTCAGAGTGTTAGATCATCCGAGGCTAGTGTCAACCATACCACAAGATCTTGGGCCCAACAATTGAGTGATTACCCCTACGCTCTAGACTCAGAAACTAGTGACTCTGAGATGTCTTACAACATGGGAAGACCTGTAGGCAGCACAGGAGTGGCCTACCTAGAAAGACCAGAAGGTCCTTACAAGACTCAATTGGAATACATCCAGACCAACCACCTAGGTGCACGCATCTATGAGGATGGGCTACGAAGGTCTGTTGTCCTAATTAAAAATCTGAATCAGCCCATTGGACTAGAACACCCTGTGGTCAAGTTCGAAAATGGTTCCTACATAGACAAAGAAGGGACAATGTATGTGGTCACTAGCCAACCAGAAAGGACAGAAGAATTTGGCAACATAATCTCAGATGTCGAGATAGGTGACCTAGAGCAAGGAAACCTAGGGAAAGAGCCAAAAACCCCTCGGGGCAAGTCGGTCCTAACGAGAATAATCACTCCAGAGCTAGTTCCCCATGATAATAAGAGCATAGATTTGCTCTGGAATCGAGAGACGGATGAGGCTTTTTGGAGGTACAAGCCTGAGAAGCCTAATGAAGTAGGTGCCCTTATCATCTATGAATTCAAAGACCCCGATACCCCAAGCAAAGTGACTTATTTGGATGATGCTTCCGAGAGGATCTTTGTGGTCTCTGAGCATGGAAGACACGCATATACATGGAAGGGTGAGTTTGTTTTTCCCCAACCTAGATCCAATGTGTCTTATGGTCACTCAGGAGCTGGAACATCTCAAGCTCATGGGACTGAAAGAGAAAAGAGTAGAGATAGAGCCGAGGTGAGCTTTGCTAATCTAGTTGGAAGGGAAAGAACGAGGGCAGAGACTGATAGGATGGAAAGGGAGAGATATAGGGAACCGAGGAATCCAGGAAATGCAGACGAATTCCCTCTCCCAAGGCCTAGAGAACATGCTAGAACCTTAAGGCCTACACAATTGGTTAAGTCCATGAAGAATTGCTTCGATGGCACAGGAGATCCGTATGACCATGTAGCGGAGTTTAGGCAAGTTTTGAGAGCTGAACAAGTGGAAGACTTGTTCACTCAATACAATGCTTTTGGCCTAACACTCAAGAACACTGCCTTGACGTGGTTTCAACCACTTCACCAGGATCAATACAGAAATATAGACCAGCTTGTTGAAGCATTCATCACCGAATTTTCCAAAAGTGGCATTAGGCATAACACATCTTCCCTGATATACAGCTTCAAGAAAACACCTCAAGAGACTGTAAGTCTCGCAGGAAGAAGGTTTAGGCAATACCTAGAGAGATGCCCTGCTCCAGAGTTACCCACTCTAGCCAAGCAAGTGGCCTTGTTCCTAGATGGATTGCTAAGCACAAAACTGAGATCGTATGTATACTTAAAGGACCCTAGATCCATAGAAGAGTGTGTACGCATGTGCGTAGACATTGAGGATAATCTAGGGGAGGAATTGGGGCTCTCAAAGATCTATAAAGATTCAGATAGCTCTAGTAGTCTCATTTCCTCACAATCCACATCAATTGAGGATCTAGCAGAAAAGGTAGCTTTGAAATTAGGTGTCTCTAGCAAGCAGATTCCTAGATTTGCCCCAGGAAAAGGATGATATATCTGTGGAGGAGACCATATGGCTAATGTGTGCCCTATCATGGCTCAACCCCAGGTTAATCCTAACAGCCAATACTACACCATAGAAAGAAGATACACCAACCACACTGCCCAAGATTGCCCTTATAACAAACAAGCTGTTAGATAAAATTTTCCCCAAACTTACCCACAGCAAGGAAGATACCAGAATCAGTACCCTCAACAACAGTATGGTAGGCCCCAACAACCTTACCAACCACCCAATCAAGGGCAACAAAGATCTCAACCAGTCCTAGTGCAACAACCCCCTGCTCCTGCCAATGTGATCCCAGTAAAATATGCAGCTGTAGAAGAAAATTTAAATAGAGCTTTAGTGCCAGTGACATCCTCGCTTTTAGAAAGTGACCCAAGTGATCATAGTTTTGACTCTACTCATGTGGATAGCCCACAGGCTTACTACATGCAATCACCCGAACACAATGAGTCATACTATTATGAAGAACCAAGTGACTCTAGTTGGGAGCCAGACTACACAAATGTCATGTATGCAAACCCCAACTCTAGATCTCAACCTAGGCAGATAAGACCTCCATTTCCAAGAGGACCATGCTATCGTTGTCAGGGAGATCACCTCATTCGTGATTGCCCTCTACCTGCACCCACTCAAACCCAATCTGTGACAATTCAAGGCTTCTGTCTAGATTGTGGAAAAGAACATTTGTTACGGGAGTGTCCAAAGAATCCTGCCAATATGCCAAAAATTGCTCCTATCAATGTTATAGGTTTAGTGGTGGACTCCACGAGAAGTGTGACTTCCACGGCTCCAGTACAAGTCATCATGAGAGCTCAGGCACTTAAGCAAAACCAAGACTTAGGCCAGGAAAAGAATGTAGAAGTTAGCGAGACTGAGAGTCAAAATAAGAAGAGAACCAGAGCTTGGAGAGATAGACGGGAACGTATGAAAAGACAATGGGCAAGAAAGATGAGCAAACTAGAGGAAAGTCTGCGAGAGACCAAAGCAAAGATCATAGAAATCACCTCTCAAACGCACTCTCACACATCACTCCCAGTACCATCCCCACCACCTTCCATCCCTCAACCCTCTACTTCACCACACGTAACCCACCCACCACCCCGAGTAGGATCAGTCTTAGCAGATCCCACTCTGGAGGACATAGACATGATGCTTAGGGCATATCAGGCCAAGATCGAGGGAGGGCCAAATGTAACGGGTCATGACAGATGTTACCCTAGAGCTGACCTAGAGATTGAACAAACTAAGCTGTGTGCCAAGATGGTGGAATTGGCTCAAGCCATGTTTGAGACCAATCGCCTCTTCAATTGCTCTAGCTCCTCTAGAACACCATTGCATTTTGATGGTCTATTGGATAGATTGGAGATGATAATTGCAAAGTCTGCAAAGGAAGCCAATTTCCAGGCCAAGGAGAAGGTAAGCGATGGAATAAGCATTCCTCCTAAGGAAGCTTATGTGCCTAACTCCACTGAACCAGACACCTCTTCTTCTATGAAGAGATATTCACCAGAGTTCCTGAGAGAGATTCAAGAAGAAAAGTGGGCAAAGGAAAGTGAAGTTCCTCCTCCCATTGAACTTGTGGATGACACACACGATCAATTCCCACAAGACCTTCCTTCTATTTATGGAGATCAGGAAAGTGCACAATCTCAAGAGAGATTAGACTTTGAGTCTAATTCTTTACAGGAGCTATCCCATTTCACAGGTCCTTGGGAAGCTAAGTCTACTTGCATGAGAGCACCAACCGTCATGGTCAGAAACGAAGATTCAGTCATACCTAGGAACACGGAGGTGGTGAAAAACTCCAAAGTGTAGTGCAATCTCACTTTGGAAGAACTGCTTAAGGGTAGACCAGAAGTGTGGAAACACATAGCCAATCAAGTGCCCGCAGTAGCAAAACCGCGTTCCCAGGTAGGATCTCAAAGAACAGTGCCAGAAATACCCTTGGACAAGATAGGAGACATGAGCGAAGGTGAAGAAGGAAACACCTATCTTCCCATCACTCATCAGGGCTACACAACAAAGGCCATTTTGGACTCAGGTGCAGGAGTTGCAATTGCTACCACTTCCTTATGGAAACGTTGGGGCAAGCCAGCACTCAGGCCAACAAGAATGAAGTTGCAAATGGCTGACGGTCACATAGAAAGACCCTTAGGGCTAGTAGAAGGAATAACTCTTACTACTTGTGGTGTAGAGTTTGAGCACACATTTGCTATCTGTGACTTTAGCAAAAATCAAGCCTATGAGATGATTCTCGGAAGACCCTTCTTGAGGCAGTTGCAAGCTGTATAAGATTGGGGGACCAATTCTTTGTATTTGCAACACTTAGGTGTCACTACCAAAGTGAATCTCAAAGATTTCTCTCATAGAGATGTGCCCCCAATTCAATGGAATCCTGTCCATAGAGCCACAGATGATACAGAGTCAGTGCATTCCATAGGATCAGGATCCTCATGGATGCATGAAGACACCCACCTATGGATGTGTAAAGTAGCAGTAGAAGAAGAAAAGAAGGAAAAAGCTAGAGAGATAGGTGCAAAAGAGACACATAAATCAATTCAAGACCCAGCCTATGCACCTGTAGTATTTCTCGATGAAGAGTTTGAACCTCACTGCTAGGCATAAATCTTAGCAACAATGGACGTAGCCATCAATGAAGAGCAATGGACACCTCATTGTGATGAAGATGGTTATGACATTTCAGTCTTCTCCATAGAGCCAATCATGGGAGATGTAGTTTTAGAGGAATGCGAACCTAGCCCTGATGCATTTGAAGATGCGAGTGACTCCGATCTTGAGTCAATCATCATGGATCCACCATTTGCATCAGATGAAGAATATTTCTTTGAAGTCGAAGCTCACCCTCAGAGACACGAAGAAATTACAAATGAGATGAGATTAACCACACAAGTGATGACTAAGAGTGAAGGAAAGAAGATGAAGAAGAAAGAAATCTCACCAGAGGAGGGAGAATCTTTGTTTGAGGTCCCTGAAAATTTCAAGAAGTATGAAATAGAAGACAGGAGAGTCATGGTAAGAATGCCTAAACGTGAGGCACAATCAGGAGAGGCCTATGATAACAAGGAAACTACCAAGAAAATAGTTGTAGCCATAGAAGAGGGAGAAGAAAGATGCACCTACATAGCGCATGACCTGACCGAAGAAGAGGAGCAAGAGTTGATAGCCTTACTACGGGAATATAGGGATGTTTTTGCATGGAGTTACAAGGACCTAAAAGGTGTAGATCCCGACATATGCTCCCATACGATTCCCATGACCTCAGAGGCCAGACCCTCTAAACAAAAGCCATACACATACAATGACAACTATGCTGCCAAGATCAAAGAAGAGATAGACCGCTTGGTGGAAGCCAGATTTATCTATGAAATTGAGCACACTGAGTGGGTGTCCCCCATTGTAGTGGTGCCCAAAAAGAATGGTAAATTACGCGTATGCATTAACTTGAAGAAAGTTAATGCAGCCACTATCAGAGATAGTTATCCACTTCCCATCACCGAGCATCTATTAGAAAGGGTAGCAGGAAAAGAAGTATACAGCTTCTTGGATGGTTTCTCTGGTTATAATCAAGTAGCCATAGCACCGGAAGATCAGCATAAAACGGCTTTTTCCACAGAGTGGGGTATATTTGCTTTTAGGGTAATGCCATTTGGGCTTACTAATGTTCCTGCAACCTTCCAGAGATTGATGTGCCATGTGTTTAAAGAGTTCCTGAGGAAGAATTTGGAAGTCTATGTTGACGATCTCTGTGCCCATTCCAACATTAGACACACACATATACCTGAACTCAGGAAAATCTTTGACAAATGTAGAGAATATCAAGTCTGTCTGAACCCAGAAAAGTGTGTTTTCATGGTCAGGCAAGGCAAGATTCTAGGACACATTGTGTCAAAGAACGGCATATCTACGGACGAAGAGAAGGTGAGGGCTATTGCAGAGCTACCTAGACTCAGGAACATTAAGGAAGTACAAGCTTTCATGGGGCATTGTGGTTATTACCGACGCTTCATTCACATGTATGCCATCATTGCAAAGCCTCTATACGGACTTTTGACAAACTTTGAGTGGACCGATGAATGTGAGAACTCTTTCAGTGAACTTAAACGAGGATTGTGTTCAGCACCAATCTTGACTACACCCGATTGGAACAAGCCATTTCATGTGCATGTGGATGCATCCAATTATGCGATTGGGTGTGTACTCGCACAACCTACTAGTGAAGGTAATATGGATCTTCCTATTGCCTATGCCAGTAGACAGTTGAATGCAGCTGAACGAAACTACACAACCACCGAACGAGAAGGATTAGGCATGGTGTACGCGGTTAAAAAGTTTAGACACTATTTGCTTGCAAATAAGTTCAAATTTTTCACTGATCACCAAGCTCTACTATACCTGGTAAACAAGCCATGTAATACACGCAGATTAGTAAGATGGTTCCTCTTACTAATGGAATATGACTTTGAGGTAGTGGTAAGGAAAGGCAAAACTCATTTGAGAGTAGACCATCTCTCGAGGCTCACATCAGGAGAAGCCCCACAAGGAGTATCAGATGACCTTCCTGATGCTTACTTGTTTAATTTGGAAGTCGTGCCTCAGTGGGCTAAGACATTAGTGCCAGTATTGACATACGTGCCTAACCACCCAGTAATAAACACACAGGATAGGGAGATAGTAAAAGCTCAAAAGTACCACATAATGGCAGGAAGCATGTACAAAAACACAGATCAAGGGATCCTAGCTTGTTGTGTGGAAGAGGATGAATACGCGAAATGGTTGCAATTAGCACATGTAGGTGCATTAGAGCAACACTACTCGAGATAAAGAACCTTACAGACGTTGAGGAGACTTGGAGTACACTGGCCAACTATGGAAGCTGATGTTCATAAGATGTGCAAGGAATGCCCAATCTGCCGCACTAAACCACCAGTGGAACACGCCACTCTTTATCGAGTGTCTCTAGTGCCAGATTGGAGTGAACCACTAGTAGCCTTTTTGAGGACGAAAATTAGTTCATGTTTGTTTAGAAAGAAATCTATTGCGGTGATTTCTACCGCTTTAGCTCATTGTATATAAACATACACTAGCTAATACAATTTTCGGGCGTCATTATACATCATTGATATATCTGTCATATGTCTGCCCCGCTGCATCTATCTTCATTGATGTCAATTCTTCAATGCATTGCTTCACAACCTTTGACTTTGCTTGAATCTTCTTCGAAGCTTCAAACATCACCTAACATAGTAATCATAAAATACATTCTAACAACATACATGAGAGATAGCTTAATCCTTGCCCTTCCTTGAATTGTTGAATTGAGTGCTATCCAAGCACACTGCTATCCAAGCACACTGCATATGATGATATGCAGCCTTTGAGTGACTCTTCATAAATGAGAGTCCAAGCGCTATCCAAGCACTCAATTCATAGTCAAGTGCTATCCAAGCACACTGCTATCCAAGCACACTGCATTTGCAGCCAAGTGCTATCTAAGTACTCTTCCACCATTGAAGAAAATTGAAAAGAAGAAGATTTAGGTGACTGAGGCAAGGACCGTGGACGTGACTACTCAAAAAGCTCACGCACTTCTCCATATCAATTGGAAGAAGTAAAGAAGCAAAGTGCATCCAACGCACTCTTGAAGATTTTCTTACCATACGAAGATAAAGAAAGTGCATCAACGCACTTAAAGAAGAAGAAGAAGACTTCCTCAAAAGGAAGAAAAGGAAAGTGTATTCAACACATTCAAACAAAGGTAAAATGTTACTCTACTCCACTTCGAGAGATATAGGCACCTTAGATGTGCTATCATAAGTCAATTTGACTTGCATTTTATATACAAAATTCAAAGTTGTATGGACTCTCATTTATGAAGAGTCACTCAAAGGCTGCATATCATCATATCATCATATTTCTTGTGAAAGCTAGAAAAAGCATTCGAATCCCCTCATCTCAACCATTGTAAAACAAAATAGCTGAGCATATTACAAGTGGTGTGAGCACTTGTCTCTACACATAGAAGGTGAAATCAAAATGGAGAATAATCAAGAAGCTGGGATCTTGATTACCTTCATTCCTTTATGTAAAAGAAGTTTTCAAATAGGTGAAGGAATAGAATCACTCTAGAGCTAGAGCAATGCTCGCTCCAAGATGAGTGAAGGAAAACCACAACCTCTGAACTTTGCATTTGGACAAAGTTAAGTTGTTATACACAAATGGCAAAAGCCATAGATAAAGCACCTTGTAGCTTTGTAACCTATTTGAATCTTCCATAATGTATTATGATCAAATGATCATCATTACGAAATAAAGAGCTCATGTATCAAGCTCTTGAAGTTTTATGTAAAGCTTACACATTTCAAAGGAAGCCATCCAAAAGGCTTTTCGAATTGAAGGGGAGAAAAAGGAATTCTTCATCAACATACAACAAAGACTACATTCTTGGAAGAAGCTTCAACCACAAAGGAAAGAAGGAAAGTGCCTCTTGAAGCAAAGATCGACTACATGGAGCAATGGACTACACCTATGGACGCCATCAAAGAGAACGACAACAAGGAGAGAAAAAGGGCTATCACATGGAGATCAAAACATTCAAAGATCAAAGTTACTTCAAAGGAGCTATCTACATCAAAGCAAAAAGGAACAACCATCTACCATAAGAAAAAAGGATTTCATCAACTCACTCGTGTACTTTTTATTTGAAGTACTAAGCTATACAAAAGGAATTATCGGATCAAAGGGGAGTTACTCTTGGAGAATAATCACATCAACCACTTGGAGCAAAGAATACTCTTAGAGATCAACCACATTAATCACTTGGAGCAAAGATTACTCTTGAAGATCAACATGAAGAAAAGACTACATTCAAGAAGTTCAACTACATCACGCAACAACAACACTCTTGAAGAGAAGAACAACCATACAAGGCAAGGACTACACTTTGAAAGAAAAACTCAATCACATGAAGTAAGGAATGCATCGATGGACGACATCAAATCAAAGGGCATCAACAAGAAGGGGAGAAAAGAAGCCACTACTAGAAGATTGAAGATAATGGTAAATCGAAGGAATCAATCAACAACCAGAGCCTCTCTATCAAGAAGGAAAAGCCATCAAGGCTAGATATCATTCTTGAAGGAAATCAATCAAATGGAAAGGCTACTACTTCAACAATCAACGACTACATCAATATCAAAAAGACTACATAGCCAAGAATACAATGAAGAAGAATCACGCATGAAGACAAATGGAACAAACAAGAGAAGAAGGAAGCAAAGCCAAATATAGAAGAGAAGAATTAAATCAATGACAAGATAGCAAAAGAGAAAGAAAAGGAAGAGAGAGAGGAGACAGGATCAATATAATCAGGTGAATTTGAAGATTGAAGGGGAGCTATTGGAGCAAACAATCTCCAAATCCACTCATAGCACCCTTTGTCTTTTATCGGAAAAGCTCCTAGATACTTTGCATAGGACTCCACTCTTAGATTCTTTTAATTCCCATATGAACCTAGTCTTATAAGTATTTTTTTCTTTTATATGAACTCTACTCCTAGAGCTTTACGTTTAATACTTGAGCCATACTATATAAAAAAAAATCATAAAAAGGACAAAGCGCTCCACGTAACAAGCAATTTGCAAGGATTCCTCCTTAGATCAAGGAGATCACATGGATGCGCGGCGAGAAACACAGAGCCACCTTAAATCAAGGAAATTAGTTCATCTTTGTTTAGAAAGAAATCTATTGCGGTGATTTCTACTGCTTCAGCTCATTGTATATAAACATACACTAGCTAATACAATTTTCGGGCGTCATTATACATCATTGGTATATCTGTCATATGTCTGCCCCGCTGCATCTCTCTCTCTCTCTTCAGTGCATATGTGGCACCGTTCTGTGTATACTTCATCTGTTATGATATTGCATTGATATACATAGTATTGTAGTACTGTTGATATTGCGCAACTTTTTAGCTCTGCATATCTCGAGTGCTGGTATGAAATATGCGACTAGAAAGGCTGAGATATGTCCACTCACTATGATTGTCGCTGTGCATCATTCTGAGTTTTGAATTCGTGGAACAAGAGTCTCACAGCTCGAAGCGTACGATCATGTACCTGTATTGCATATGAGGTCATCAATGTGCGTACTTATACATCAGCTATCATTGCGATATTCTGTGGTCATACTTCTTACTCTGCAATTCTCATTTGCGGTTACCTCTAGTTTGCTGAGTGTACGTGTGCATTACTTTCATACATTATACTATGTGCATCATATCTTTATCTTTATGCACATTTAGTACAGCGTGCTAAGTCATAATGCTAATATGCACATACTTTATCATATCATATGCACACTCATACATAATAATGATCGTTATTTCTTAAAGAGTGTTATAGAAATGAATACACACGGTATTCAACACTTGCGGAAGAAATATAAAATGATTATACATTCTATTCATGAGTGCTACAGGTTGCAGAAGATGTCTCACACTTGCTTATATCTGTGAAGCGACTCCGCTCAAGGTGTACAACACATGCTATGAACTATAGATGTCAGAGAGACAAAAGCAAAGTTCCAGAACCTTATGCGGGCTGCCAAGATCTTAGGACTGAAGATGTCAAAGTTCCAGAACCTTATGCGGGCTGCCAAGATCTCAAGACTGAAGATGCCATGGAGGATTTTGATCAAATCTAGAAGAAGTTAATCTAAACTGATCAATAGCTTGAACACCTATGCCTATGTGTACATGAGTCATTTGACTATGTCTTAAACTGTGATTTATGCAATTGGTGCAATTACGTTTGTTTATCCCTTCAAATGTTAATAACCCATATCCATACAGTTTTGACGCAAGATGCATACATACTTCAAGGGCGTTCATATGCACATTTGTTTCATTTATTACAAGTGATGTTTAAAGATGTACATGCTCTATTACTCAAAATAAAGTGGATGTTGACTGTTCAGATTATGATCCGAATTGAATGGGACCATACTTCTACTTATATGTAACTCTTGGAGTCACTCTTTACTCCACACTTGTACACACGTTGCCGCATTAGAGTGTATCTTCATGCACTCACATTAATCCCCCAGCTAAGGGTTCACATGCTGAGTACATCATTGTGGCCACAGACTATCTGACCAAGTGGGTAGAAGTGAAGGCCAATACAAAGAATGATGCTCAAACCACAACAAAGTTCTTATTTGAAAATGTGTTCACTAGATATGGGTTGCCAATAGAATCAGTGAGTGATAGAGGCACACACTTCTTAAATGAAGTCATAGAGAACCTTCTCCAAGAATTCTTGATAGTACATAAGAAGTCTGCCCCCTATCATCCACAAGCTAATGGCCAGGCTGAGAGCACAAATAAGATCTTATGCAATGTGCTGACCAAACTAGTGAATAATAAACGTTCTGATTGGGACAAACAGCTACATCATGCTGTTTGGGCATATCGATTTGCCTATAAAACGGTGCTCCAAGCCACACCCTTTCAGATGGTGTTCGGCCAAAATGCGGTGCTACCATTAGATTTTTTGATACCTACATTGAAAGTAGCACAAGAGCACGAATGGACAGGTCATGAGCTCTCATCTAGAATCTTTGACCTTGAACGACTAGGTGAAACTAGACTAAGAGCGGCAGCGGGAATATATGCAGCTAAGAAGAGACAGAAGGCATACTTTGATGCCCATGTGAAGGATAAGGGTCTGAAAGCAGGAGACTTAGTTTTAGTCTACACACTGAAACAACATGCGAGAAAATTAGAGAAGCGTGGCTATGCACCTATGATTATCAATAGGATCTCCACAAGTGGAGCAGTTCAACTAGCCACTCTAGAAGGCGATGTTCTCCCTAGCTACATAAGCGGATGTAGAGTCAAGTTATATCAAGAACCCCTAACCGAAGAGATGTTAAATCGGCTCAACACTGCCAAGAAACGTAAAGAGGAGGAAAAATGAATTCGAGAAGAAGCACAAGCAGAGGCCTTAGAGCGCATCCTACGAATGAAATTGAGGAGGCAGGGGAGAGATCAGCCTATGCTTGACACTCAAGAGTCTCCAGGCTATCACATGGCCATGTGTGAGGCTTCAGGTGAACGTTCCCATAAGATAATCAATCGACGACCCTTTGTCACCCTAGAAGTAGGACAAGGAGAGAATGCCAGGACCATCACAGCTTTATTTGACTCAGGAGCAGCCACTAGTGCAATTCGACTCTCTTATTGCCAAGTGCTGCAACTAAAGATACATCCATTAGAGGCATATCTCATAGGATTAGGAGGTGTTGAAACCCCTTGCATGGGAGAGGTAGAACTTCCTCTCTACATTCAAGAAGTTCCAATGGCACTCAAAGTGCTAGTATGTCAAGACGAGGATCTTACCGAATCTCTCGTCTTAGGCCAAGACTGGATCTATGATCATGCAGTCAGCCTCAACATAAGGAGTGGACTTCTTCAAGCATGGGTAGGCCAAAACCACATCACGGTTGAATTAGAAAATCGAACACTTAGGCCACTAGAAGAGGCACCAAATCCTCGTCCTTCCAGGAGTGCATTTGAAGATAACAATGTTGTTCTTGTCCAAAGTTCTATGGTACAGAAGATTGTCACACTTGACAAAGGAGTAAAAGTCAAAAACGAGTTCCCTTCTTTTCCAAAAAGGATTCAAGGAAAGCAAGGTGGGCAACACACGACACAAAGGAGGCCGATGATCAAGAAGTATGAGCACCAACTGGTACAACATAGAGTACCTCAGGGCATAAAGCAGATTTGGGTACGCAAGGGTGAACAACCCACGGCTCCAGATACAGTGCCTCAAGGGAGCACCAAACGAGCTACCCCATCGGGGATCACAGCGAGCGAATACCCTAGGCAACAATTTGGACACTCCATCTCTATTTGGGTTCCGAAGCGGTCAATGAAGGCTAGACCAAATACTCGACAGATATGGGTGCCCAAGACCTGCTTACAAGCCCAAATAGCTTCACCTCCATTCACAAGTTCGAATCAACACCCACAAGCACCCATGCCACAAATCCCAGCGCAAACATCTACACTCCACACCACCACATTTTCGGTCATACCTAATAATGTATGCAAATGGGTACCCAAAAGGTCTCAAATCAACACAATCCTGTCAACAAACCTTCAAATGTCACCACCACTAAGAGCCACAATTCCACAATCAAAGTTTGGAGACTCAAACCCCGTATCAAACCACCCGACCCAATTTTGTAAATTAGTCCCCTCTGATGTAGGTGCATTCTGAGTAAATTGCACATCCAAAGTATGCATCTAGGATGAACACTGACACACTAACCTCACTTACACACATCACGAACACTTCACCCAATAACCTCTAAACACTCGGATTGTCATGTTGGTATTGTGGAGGGAACACCATAACATCCTGTTTCCAATGCAATGCTAATGTGCCTATCTCTTCTTCTAGCAGATAAGCATCAACAGCTACCAACGGTCTCATGGCAGAAGCAGCAGGATCGAGCTCACAAGCGGGAGTAAATACTGCAGGGATTGATGTGGATAGTTTACCGATCGATGTGCCTCCAACGGAACGACCTGTAGAGCTGCAACACCTCCAGCAGATACCTATACCTGATCCTCCCACAGGGATAACAGAGAGAGTACATGCCAACTCTCATTGGGTCAGTGGTATGCCAGGATCCTTAGGCGAGGCAAAATATATCTGGGAGTCCAAGTGCGAGCATCACAGGCAATGGGTCAGATTCTAGTTCTTTTCTAAGGAGTTTGAGACTCTCCAGAACACATAGGATCTGCAGACTGTATGGGAGCGTGCAGGATTGGCCGAATACTTCGCAGCACCCTTGCCCAAGCCAGATCTCCTACGGTGTTACTACTTGGTTTCAACCTTACAAGCACATGAAGACAAAGATAAACTTGGATCATTTGTCATTCCTTCCTTATTGGACAGCAAAGAATTGAAGAGATTTGAACTCACTTTGGAATTGGTGAGCTCAACATTCAACATGCATGGCACACATGTACCATCTGAGAAAGATCCTCTGATACCCCCTAATATGAAGATCGGAAGCTTCAAAAGCTTCTCCGTATGTGCAATGCAGCATTTTGCTTTCCCTGGTCAACATCGCTTCACACAACCGCACAAAAGAATTTGGTTTGCTCTTTACCTGGCAGAGACTGGGGCATTGCCAATTAAGCTTCCAGTGTGGATTATAGAGCAGTTGTATGAAGCAAATAAGAGAGCACATAGGAAGCTGGTTGTGAATGGATGTTGTGCAATCACACGTATTATCTATAAGTGTCTGGCATACGATGTGCCGGTCGAACGTGCTTTAACCTAGGCACAATTACAATTGTTTAAAAGGCTCAAGACTTCCACACATCAATCCAAGCGCATGAGGGGTTCGATCCCATGTGTCCAGACACGTGAAGTCTTGACTACTCCTGAAGTGTCGCCACGAGCAGAGACCACCGTACCACCCTTTACCATTAGAATACCCAAGCCTGGATCTGAAGGCACATCACAAGCTGCCCCCTCGGCTCCACCGATACCTCCCGAATTTGAATTTCCTACAACTGGAGGCGCTGAAGGGCTGAGCACCTTCGATTTTGAGTATTTTCTGCTGAATACACAACTCTCTAACGTAGAGTTCTATTCAGAAACTGAAGAACAAGACACATCTTCCCAAAGAAGGAGGAAATCCACAGAATGCCGCCATGTCCATTGGGATGATGAACAGCAGAGAACCCTGTCACAACAACAGGAACGCTCAGAGGCAGAAGACGAAGAGGAGGGAGGAGAAGACGAAGAAACAACTGAAGCCCCAGCTTACACAGCCGAACTCCGTAGGCTTTATCAAATAATGGAACGAGTGCCATCGCATCAATTGCTTACCGAACAGAGCAGTAGGGTGCTAATGGCGCAGCTATTGGAAGAAGCTGGATTTGACTCCGAATACAGCGAAGGTCTATTATTGGTAGCAGAAACATATGGGGTAGTAGAAGCAGTCCGAACAGCGATCGAGAGGCCCCGTGTTCAATATGATCCGCGGAGATTCCAGACACAACCACGATCAGGAAAAAACATCCAAATTCCCATTACGACTGCAGAAGGGCCCATTATTACATCTGAACCTATTGCGACAACCTCCCAAGCAACCGTAACCGCTATCCAAGAACATACGATCATCCATGAAGAGTCCACTAAATCACTACTGTTGGTGAATAAAACACCACAAGAACTAAACTAATGTGGTATTAGAAGACCTCCATAACCACCATTAGCTTAGCAACACTCTGAGTTTGAATCTTTATCTCTGAATTTAGTGAAAATCAAAATTTCACTTCATAGAAATCTGCGCCTTTTCTTCAAGCTTTCAATCTGACCTGTATTAGCTTGATCTTTGCAAATTCTTTTGATCAATTGCTAATAGAAGCTCTTGCTAATGTTAAGCAAGATATATCAAACAAAACTTTCAAGTAATACCTTTGAATTCTTCTGAATTTACTCCAAACTTTATATTATGTCTGAAAACTGAAGAAATACTTCATCGAATTGACATACCTCCACTGTTAAGTTGATTTCTCTGAGTGTGCATCCCGTTTCTTAAAGATCTTTTGACCAAATGTAGTTGAAGGTAGTAGCTTTAAAATGAGCTATCACTTACTAAAAACTTTACAGTATACTTCAAGATCTGACCTCAAGAAGTTCAGGAAAATGTGCGCCAGAAATCTCGTAACTGTCAACTAACTACATAGTCATGTGAAAAAACTTAGAACTCAATGTACAAGAGGAATTAGACTAAATCTGTCTAAACAAACATGTGTTGTATATCAGAGAAGATGTATACAAAATGGCTTGACCTCATTCTGTCCATAGCCAGAGAAATCTCTCTTACACTCAGGAGTTTCTCTTCAACATCTCTCTCAGAAAAGACACGACTTTTCTCTACTCACTCAGATTACAAAATTGAGTTCTCACTTATTGTCTTTCTACTCAAATTAACTTATATACATATGATTTACATACTCCTAGACTCAAACTCGTAATTTCTAAAGTCCTATGCTAAGACTAGGCTTTAATTTTGCACTAGTTTACAATAGTGAATTTGTCCCTTGACTTAGGCTTAATTTTCTGAATGCTTTTCCTTCACATCTGCTTACCTTCTTCCTTTCTTCATATGTCTTCATATATCCATGTCTAATTAGTGAGTGAAGCTCCAACAGCTCCCCCTCAATCACTAATTACCATGTATTCTTCATGTATTCTTCTTTTCTTTTATTCGTGCCATTTCCTTGAATCTGTTTGTCTTTACACCATCCAAGCTCTTTGTCATAATATCTACAATCTGGTCTTTTGTTGAAGTGTACACCACTTCAATCTCCTTCTCCATTACCTTTTCTCTGAGAAAATGGTACTGTATTTCTATATGCTTGGTTCTTGCATGAAATACAGGATTTGATGCAAGATATAATGAGCTCATATTATCTCCATGTATGATGGGTATACATTGATCAATACTCAAACTTTTGAACAATGTCTGCATCCATATGACCTCCTTAGCTGCTTCCACAAGTCCTTTGTACTCAGCTTCTGTTGATGATAGAGCTACTGTATGTTGCTTCTTTGAACACCAACTCACAAGTTTATCTCCAATGTAGTTTTCCAACTGAATGCACATTATGTTTTGTATTATCTCCTGTTTGTACTGTATGACTTGAATTACCTTCTTCCAATTCTGACAACAATCTATATTACCTGACAAATGATCTGAACAACCAGAGTCAATATAGAATACCTTGAGATCCTCCTTCTCTGATGTTCTTACTGAATTCATCATCAAGGTTGTATGGTTGTCATTCTGTGTGTCATTTGCATAATTGTAGTATGTGGTGTTATAAGACTGATTCTGATTCCAATGTCTTCCACCACCTCTACCAAAAATTCCTCTTGAATTCTGTCTTCCTCTTTGAAATTGATTCTGAAATCTTCCACCTCTTCCTCTTCCATTGTTGCTTTGACTTTGATTTGACCCTTGTTGATTATGCCAACAATCATAAGCTAGATGATTGCTCAATCCACAAATCCAGCATGTCTTCTTGTTATTGTTCTGATTTCCTCTACCTCTTCCATTTCCTCGACCTTTACCTCTTCCAATACCTCTTCCTCTTGCATAATTTGCTTGAGTAGTAACCTCTTCTTCATCCTTTGCTTTTCCTTTCTCACTTCTCTTCTTGTTCTTTGCATACATAGCAGAACTATATCCTTTATCTCCATCTGACTTCAAGTCTTGCTCAAATGTGAGCATCAATCCAAGTAACTGATTCAATTCTGGCACATAATGATTTAATGAAAGTTCTGTTGAAAGTACATAGCAGAACTATATCCTTTATCTCCATCTGACTTCAAGTCTTGCTCAAATGTGAGCATCAATCCAAGTAACTGATTCAATTCTGGCACATAATGATTTAATGAAATTTTTGATATGTTGTTAACCTATGGTCCCATGTCCTAGGTGCATGCTTCAAACCATAAAGAGCTTTGTTGAATTTGCATACATAATTTAACCCTTGCTTGAATCTTCATGACGAGGAGGTTGAACCATGTATGCCTCCTCTGAATTCCAGCCATTGAGAAAAGCATTCTTCAGATCTAGTTGCTACATATTCCAATTTCTAGATGCAGCTACACTTACCAATACTCTGATGGTTGGCATTTTAGCCACATGTGAGAAGGTATCTTCATAATCATCTCCTTGGGTTTGTGCAAAACCCTTATCCACAAGTATAGATTTATACCTATTTATGGATCCATTTGAGTTCCTTTTGATTTTGTAAATTCACCTAGAACCAATTACCTTCATTGATGCTTTCTTGGGTACTAGCTCGCAAGTGTCATTCTCTTAGAGTGCTTCTATTTCTTCATCCATAGATTCCTTCCATTCTGCTTTGGTACTTGCTTCTTCATACAAAGAACGTTCTTCAAGTGATGAATCCTTGGTAAGGTAAATGGAATGCTTAGTAACTAATGAAGTATCATACCCATATTTGATTGGCTTCTTACTCTCTCTTTGTGACCTTCTTACTACTTGGTCAGATGATTCAGGTATGTCTTCCAACCTCTTTTTCTTGGCCTTTCCTTTTGATTTCCATGCTTTGAACTCTTATAATTTGATGGTGTCCTCATCATCTGATTTGAGGTCTTCAATTGTGCTTGGATCCTCCTTGGTGAGGCTTGGAAATTCTTCTTCCAAGTGATATGGAAATTTAACCCCTTGCATTCGCTTTCAAAACAAGAATCTACGCAACATCTCTACTGACCATAAATCCTTTCTTGGATGGATTATAAAACCTGTATCCTTTCTGATTTAAATCATAGCCTATGAAGATGCATTTCTCTGCCTTAGGGTCTAACTTACCTCTAATTTGAGATGGAACATGCACAAAGGCAACACAACCAAATAATTTGCAATGTTCAAGTGATGTTTCCTAACATGCCATGCCTCATAGGGGGTCATCCCATCAAGGGATTTAGAAGATAACCTATTAATAAGGTAAGTGGCAGTAGAACCTGTCCACAAATAATTTGGCAACTTCTTTTCATTAAGCATTGATCTAGCTCTTTCCACAATCGATTTGTTCCTCCTCTCTACTACTCTATTTATCTCAGGAGTATGCCTTGTAGTAATCTCCCTTTTGATACATGTGTCTTGCAAAAATGCATCAGATTCATTGGAGAAGTACTCACCTCCTCCATCTCACTATTCTCTTTAGGATTTTCCCTGTTTGATTTTCCACAAGTGCAAGATACTTCTTGAAGCAACTGAACACTTCATCTTTATGTTTCATGAAATACAAGATAGTTCACCTATTGAAATCATCAATGAATGACATATAGTACGTTGAGCTTGAAATTAAAGGATCCTTGCTTCATCCTGACACATCTGTGTGGACAAGTTCCAAATAATCCTCATGCATATAGACTTTCTTTTTAAAGGATAACCTGTGTGATTTACCAAACAGACAAGCACCACATTTATAGATCGTGTGTTGTTTGGATACATTAGGTATTCGAAGTACACATTGATCTCTACATATTTGCTTCAAAGTTCTCTCACAAATGTGCCCTAATCTTTTGTTCCATATCTCTAACTCAGACAATGTTTGATCCTTGTAATTATAAAGTGCAATGTTTCTAGTGTCCTCAAGCTCGAACGTAAATAATCCACCTATTTTCTCACCCTAGGCAATTCTCTTGAATCCATGTTGGGGGCTCCTCCACAAAAACTCCATATTTGTTGAACCTAACGTGCAAACCCTTATCCACTATCTATCCAACACTCATCGTTTTCTTTCTGATAGTAGCTACATTGCCTACTACATGGTTTGAACAACCTGAGTCAATAAAGAGAGGTTTTCATCATTGATACCTTGTTTTGAAGTCATGCTCATAATGAGAAGAGAATTCTCTCGATCTTTTGTATAATTGTTGAAGTCTTTTCTTTATTTGTATCCTCCTTGATAATTGTTGTTGTAGCCATGGTTGTAGCCTTGATTAAGGTTGAATCTTCCTCTTGATTGTGAGTAGCCACCTCTTTGAAATCCTCTTCCTCTTTAGTTCTTGAAGTTCTTATAGCACTCATCTGTTGTGTGATTAGAGAGTCCATATATATTGCATGGGGAAGAGTTGAAAGGTCTCCACCTACCTTGCTTACCTCCTTTGCCCCTTCCTTTTGAGTTCCTACTTCTCCCTGCATAGTTAGCTTGAGAAGTAGTACTTTCATCTTCTACTTTCTTGCTCTTTCCTTTATCTTTAGAATTTCCTTTATTTGTGTATAGGGCAAAAGAGTTGTTACCTCTTGATGGTTCTCCATTTTCGTTGAGCTTGGCTTCATGGGTAAAGAGTTGTCCCATGAGAGTGGTAAGATCGGGAAAAGCTTCCCACTTATCGTCTGCCTTGATGCCATTGATTATTTGTGTCACTATTTTCTCCTCTTCAATCTCCTCTCCTATGCTTGCCAATTGATCAACCACATCTTTTACCTTGGTCACATACTCTGAAACATTCTGCTTAGGTTTCTTCCTTTGAGTAGTAAACTCGATCCACAACTGATTTTTTCTAGCTCTTGTATTGGAAGAGAAATATGATGATAATGTATCCCAAGTCTTTTGGGAAGTTTTAAAATTCCTAATGTGAGGAAGAAGGAAGTTAGAAATAGAGTTATGTAGATATGACCTTGCTAAAGCATCTTTGGCATACCATGAGTTGAGTATTTCTAGCTCTTCTCTTGTAGGTTGACCTTTGCTTCTGAATATGGACATCTCCTCATCTCTTGATATGTATCCATAGAGACTCCTCTTGCAGATATGTCTTCATCATCAAGGAACATGCTGGATAGTTATTCCTATCAAATTTGTCAATAAAAGAAGGGAAACCATCTCCCATTTTACCTCAACTCGCTCTGGTACCACTGTTGGAAGAGATGGATGGATACCTCAAGGAAGTGAGGTGGTATTGCTAAAACCTGCTTTGTACGTACCCAAAATCACTTTAGAGTTTGATAGTAGGCCCTTTTAACTTGCAAATGACACCAATAAAGTACCTAAGTACTTTGGAGAGGATGCTTGAAACAATTGAATCAAAATACACTACTTTGTAAATAACTAGTGTCACAAAACTTGTTATTTTGGTGCACACACCTGCTGGTTCTCTTGCTCAGTGCTCACAATACATTAGCAATTGATAAAATTTCTTTTGAGGAATCAAACTACCTTAGATAGCTAATGATTACAAGTGGAATCATAAAAAATGATGAACTAAACTCTAAGAAATTAATTTAGCAATCCAAGGATTACCCTCGACTTTAAAGGGACTGAACAGTAGATGACTAGTGAGCAGTTCGATAGTGATTTCTCCCAAATGGATGAACCAAATGCCTTGAAACTTGGAAAGCACAAAATAGATGTTGAGCTGGTTCCAACAAGCTATAGATCATGCAAAACGGTTGAGAACTCAGTGAGATAGGATCAAACAAAGTTTAGTCTTCTGAGTAGTCATAGCAAAGAAGTAGGCAGAGATGATCAATGAAGTATATGTATTATCATTGGCACAAAAATGATGTCCAATGATAAGAGATTGAGTGAGCTATGGTCTAAGCTACATAAGTCTTACAAATGATTACTAGGGGAGCTCTCAATGAGGCCACATTAGCCATGAGTTTTACAATAGCTTTTATAATGAGTTCTCTTCCAAATTTGAATTTGAGTTCAAGTTCGGCTCCAACTAAAAAGTGATCCCTATGATTGAGGAGTTATTGCTTCATTGAAACTTGTAACTTTTCCTTCTCCTAACTCCACGAGATATATGGATTTACAAGATTCTATCAAGGTCAAAATCTTTTACAATGGTGAATAATCAAACATTTACAAGCTATGGTTCACATGCTTCATCAAGTGGTTGCACACATTTTCTTCCATGCATAGCCAAATGTGAAGGCTTGGACATTTGCACCAACACATAACAGATATCTACCCTAGTTAGGGTGGCATAGTTCAAGCTTCCAACGGCTTTGGTATCTTGTAATGTCTTCAATTGGTTCTCCTTCATGAGCACTTAACATGTGATTAACCATTAGGGGAAAAAATGAACTCTCCATGGGCCTTTTAGGTTAAGGAGTGATTAGCAATTGACCAATGAGAGGAAGGTGGTGGACACAATCTAGTCCCTTAATCACATAGGGTAGGCATAGGCTTCCCTTGTCTTTCTGTGGTCAAAGAGGAGAGAACCACCTTGAATTAATTGTTTTGGTTACGTGACTGGTTTCGGATGGCTTAGAAATTAATCGTAGCCCTTGAATTGGCCTCAAGATCCAAAGGTTGAGGTTGAGTTGCAAAAGTCTCTCTAACCGTTAGATTAGTAGCTTCATCGGATGGCAGATGATGAATAACCTCAATCTTGGGCACCTTTGCACAATGACCATTCGATATGGTCTACATCGAATGGCTCTAGATGAAGCTTTTGACTTGAATGGTGCCATTTTACACAATCCATTGGATCAACGTCTACAACAGATGGCTCTGAATACTTGCGCCTATAGGTTCAACCCCATTAGCGATCCACAATTGGATACCCTAAAAGTCCAAAGTGTTGCAGACGCTGTTCAAAAAGTGATTCGAATCATACTCAACCCCATTCATGCATTATCGTTGGATCCATCAAGATCTAATGGTGGAAGAACTTGCAGAGAATCCGAGAATTTGGGCCCTCCCGCAAAAAATCGAGGTGTTCTCTCTCCAAATCTACATCAAAATTCAAATTAAGCTGTTGATCTAAACAATCCAATGGCCATAAATTATCACACATGAGATTTGAAATAGAAGTCTTCCTCAAGTAATATTTTATTCTACGAAACAACTAGTGGTTTTGTATGCCTACGTAAGCTCATGTTTGAAGCTCTTTAATCCCTAAAAGTTAGGGATCCTTACAAGGCCTGTGCAAGGTCCACTTTTTCCCCTAATGCCTCCATGGGAGTACTTGCAACCTTTGTGTCCTGCATTTTGAATTTTGCAATCATATCTTTAATGTACTTCCTTTGTGTAAGGAACATTCCTTGATCTGTGTAGACAACTTCCAATCCATAAAGTAGGTGAGCAATCCAAAGTCACTTATCTTGAATTCTTCTTTCATTTGGGCTTTGATTTTTCTGATTCCATTTGAATCATTTTAAGAATGATATCATCTACATACACACATAAATATATAACTTTAGATTTCTTCTTCCTTATGAGGAGTGGAGAATTAGTCTTGCTCAATTTGAATCCTTTGTCCCATAAGAATGTAACAAGTCTATGGTTTCAAGCTCTAGGAGCTTGCTTGAGTCCATAGAGAGCTTTCTTGAGTTTGCATACATACTGAGGGTGTGTCTTATCAACAAATCTAGGAGGTTGTGCCATCTACACCTCCTCTAGAATCCATCCATTTAAGAATGCATTTTTTACATCCATTTGATTTTATAGATGGGGTTTCATGTATGGGTTGGTGGAGAGGGGAGAGTGGAAATAGAGTGGGTCCGGGAGGTGAGAGAGGGGAGAAGATCAGTGGAGGGGGAAATGGGAATAGAGGTCTAGGATGGATGGGGACGGAAGGAACAGATGGATGGAGAAATGGACTCGATAGAAGATTGGAAGTCCTAGGAGGGAGGCTAGGTTGTGTGGGTACGGGATGGGTGAGAGGAATTGAAGCAACAAAGGCTTCTGCTATCGCACTATCAAAGGATGTGGATGGTCTGGGAGAGGCAGGGTGTATAGGAGAGACTGGAGGGCCGAGGGGTGAAAGTGGCGCGGTCGGTGTGGTGGGTACTTTGACAATGTTAGGGATATTTACAGTAGAAGTGCGAGGTGGGGAGTCGATGATAATCATTTCTTCTGCCAAAGGATCTTTTGGAATGAGGTGTGCTTCCCTGGCCTGTTGTGAAGATTAGGCATCCATTGGTACACAAATATATTGATCGGGCTTTGATAGCAAGCGTATTCATTGTGGGTAGAACTGTGGTAGTGGTTTCCTCTACAAATAGCAGAATGCTTCATTAGTGCCTACTGACTTAACCAGTTCTCTAAAACCTTGAATGTACGCTTCTTTGAAGCCTTCTGTGGCGAGTTTGTGTTCCATAAGTGCTTGGCTTCCTTCTCCCGATAGTTTTCTATGCACCCATATTTCCTGCATGGTGCGGTATAGCTTCTTGATTGCCAAGGTGTAGGGAGTAGCTTCAAATGTTTCATCTTCGTAAGTACCTATGTCACCCTGAGTGTTAGTGTGTTGTTCCTGTTCATCAGTCTGCACATTCTCTTGAGAGTCATGGCTGGCCTGACTGGCTTCATGAACTCCATCTTCATCGTCAATTTCTGTCCTTTCTTCTTCTGAACTCGATACTACTTCCTCTTGCAGTTGATCAGGGGGAATGGTAGGGTAACTTGATTGTTCATATTCCTGGGAGAAAAATTGTCCTTGTGAAAGCAGAAATTCGCTTGAGAAAGCGTCATACATTTCAAAATCAAAAGTTGTATTCATTGGTTGTACTTCCAAATTGGGTATAGGAAAGGTAAATGCTTCCGCACCAATGGAGGTGGGAATTTCGTCTGCTATAGTTGTGGGTTCCTGGACTGTGTCTGCTTGAGAGGTGGCAATACTAGTTCTACCTTATGTGATAATCAGTCATGACAAGCATATGCGAATGGGTTGTACACGTGTAGATGGTTCTGTAGGAACATGGGATGGATCCACCCATGCGCTTGCCTGCCCGTCCCTTGCTAGCTTTTCTGGCTTTCTTGGTGGTTCCTTTGAATGCCTTCAATTCTTCACTTGTCATTGCGTGTTCTGTAGGCAAATCATATTCCAAACACATATACACAATCCAAGTGAGAGCACAACATCCATGGATAACTTTTTTTCTTTCCCATCTCTGTTGTGCTAGATACAATTGATGAATGATCTAACTTGCAAGATCTATTATTTGGGGCCCAATACATGCTAAATATAAGCCAAACCAGATATGCTTGTGAGGCATTGTGAATCGATCCTAGGCCGGGAATGCAAAGTGTTGCATACAGATACATAACGACTTCAATAATTCTGGTGTAATGGCCGAAATATCTTCCCATTTCACGACATCACCACACTTCATTGGCTTTGGAATAAGCCTTTCATGTTCTATTGGCGTGTGAGTTCCGTGGATCTTAATTGTTGCTTGAATGAGGTCTTTTGAAAGATAGAACTTCTAGAATGGGGGGTCATTTACCAAAGATGACAGAATGAACGTACCCGAAAAGTCTTTGTTCTTGGAGGTTGTAAGTGTGGTCACCAGGTAGTAGCATCTATAAAAATCTGGTTTGGGTAATGGGTCACTGAAGTATTCCATGAAACCTGCTCTAGCCCAAACATGCTTTAAATCTTCTGTATTTTGGAGCGCTTCAAATTCTCTAGAAAAACTGATACTTGCCCCACTTACTAGTATCAAAGGTGAATGTGGCATCAAAAATGAAGTATGCGTCTGCCAAAGGTGCTGCTAAGCCTTGAAACCAATGGGAATTACGGTGAACATTTTTTGTGTATCCCCTAGGAGGGTCATCAATGGGCATTGGTCTTGGGAATCCTTGAAATTCAGGTGGTTGTGACCTAGGGTGTGGCTCCGCCAGTAATTTGCCAATATTGACCATTGATACACTGGGGCCAGCTTCTGACAGTCCTTCTGTGTGCATGATGATGGATGCAAATATGAAGAAGATCTGCTACAAAAGATTAGCACATTAGTATGGAAATTATTCATGATCCCATTAAAGTGAGACCGCAATCCCTTTCCATGACCGATGTGTAATCCGTGTAGCCGAGTGTTGTGAGGTGGTTTATGCAATGATTTTTGCAAAAGTAATGCAGGTCTCTAGACACCTACATGGTTTTGATAGTGCATACATTGCTTGATGAGATATTATTACAAGTGAATTTGGGTTAGTGTAGATGAGTTTATACAAGGTTCAGTTGTGAGTGAATTATTACAAGGGAGGTGGTTTTTTGGGATGGGGTTAATGTTATTCGATGGGTCATGCAAAGGCGTCTGGATACAATTCGGTATCCATTTCCTAAGGGTGGTTGAGTGGGTGGTAGGTTTCTACTGAGGGGCAAAAGGTGATTTTAGATATTGTGGTGTCGATGGGTGAAGAGATGTTCAAGGGGTATATATTACACGGCTTGAGTGTTGAGCTATAATACACTATTTGGGTACCCAAATCTACATGGGTGTGGGTCAATTCGTCAGGTACTTCTTGGCTATTCAAACATGTCGATTGTTCGTACTTGTAGAAGAAGGCCAAGGAGATGTTGAATATTATCTCTAATTCTACCTTACCTTCTTCTTGTCATTGTCTACATTTTTGAAATCTGTCGATGCTTTCTGTCATTTTGGCACCCATATTTGTCTCGTGTCGCTTGCTTTGTGATACTAAGACTGTTGGTTTCTTTGCGTCATCTGGTAGGGTCGTCGGTTTGGGTTCCATCTGGTAGGGTCGTCGGTTTGGGTTCCTCAGTCATGGGTGACTCCTTTGTGGTTGGGGTTGAAAGGTCGGATGGACACTCTTCTTTGGAAAAGAAGGGAGCTCCAACACTTGTGGAACTTGCCCATTAAAAAGTGCATCATTTTGTACCATTAATCTAGTCCAGTGCACAGTAAGTGTGTTCATGGCTGATCCACTGATGTTCTTGTGCAACCTTAAGGGTCAGTATCAAGAAGTCCAAAGGAAGAACAGTATTCTGACCAAAAACCATCTGAAAGGGAGTTGGATTGAGTACGATCTTGTAGGCCACTCGATATGCCCAAACAACATGGTCTAACTATTTGTCCCAATCTGAACGTTTGTTGTTCACGAGTTTCTTCAGTACATTACAAAGGATCTTGTTAGTGCTTTCTGCTTGACCATTGGCCTCAGGATGATATAGTGTGGATTTCTTGTGAATCACCATAAAATCCTATAACAAATATTCAATGACTTGGTTTAGAAAGTGAGTTCCTAGATCGCTCATTAACTCTATAGGCAGTCCATATCTTGTAAAGACATTTTCAAATAAGATTCTACAGTCATGTGTGCATCATTCTTTTCTGTGGCCTTGGTCTGTACACATTTGGTAAGGTAATCTGTATCTACAATAATGTATTCAGCATGAGTACCTTTTGCAGGGGGGTTAATGGGCCCTACAAAATCTATACCCCACTTCAAAAATGCACGTCCTCCCATCATGGGTTTGAATGACATTTGATCTCTGCGAGTAGGAAACTGAGTTCTCTAACACACATCACGTCTCTTAACATAGGTATGTGCATCCATGTGAAGAGTTGGCCACCATAATCCTGCAAATATTATGGATTTGATTATCCTATCGGGGCCGAAATGACCTCTTGCAACACCTTGGTGTGCAGTCTCTAGTACACTCAAGTAATCGCTTTGATGAACACATTGTCTTAAGTATCTATCTCATCCTCATTTGTATAGGTTGTCGCCAATAAGTGAATAGTCTTGAGCTTCCTGCTCTAGACTGCATTGTCGTGTTAAGGTCATTCCTTGAGGGAATGTTTTCGTCCTCAAGTATGTCACTAATGGTTCACTCCATTCTAGTGTGAGAGACATATGATATACCGTAGCATGTTCTACCGGTGGTCTTTCACAACAAACATGGCATTCTCTACACAACTTGTAGACATCTGCTTCCATAGAAGGCCAATATACTCCTCGTCTATGCAGAGTCTGCAATGTACGATATTTTGAATGATGTTGATTTAATGCACCTACATGTGCTAATTGCAACCAATTTGCATGTTCTAATTCATCTACACAACCAGAAATAATCTTTTGATTATCCTGTTTATATATACTTCCTGCTATTATTTGATATCTCTGAGGCGTGGTAATATCTCCTTCTTTGATCCTTATCCTAGGATTCTTGGGTCCATATGGAAGGATAGGGACAATAGGCTTAGCCCATTCTGGTACTATCTCAAGGTTAAACAAATATGCATCGGGTAATTCATCTGTTATTCCTTGAGCAGCTTCTCCTGTGGTTAATCTTGAGAGGTGGTCACATCTGAGATGGGGCTTTCCTTTCCTGACTACTACTTCAAAGTCATACTCCATGAGTTATAGAAACCAACAAATCAATCGTCGTGTGTTACATGGGTTATTGACTAAGTACAATAATGCTTGATGATCCCTGAAGAATTTGAACTTATTTGCCAACAAATAATTCTTGAATTTCTTTACTGCATAGATCATTCCTAATCCTTCTCGTTCCGTAGTGGTGTAATTTCTTTCTACTGCATTCAACTCTCTGCTCGCGTATGCTATAGGGAGATCTATATTACCTTCATTTGTGGGTTGTACCAACACACATCCTATGGCATAGTTGGATGCATCCACATGTACATGGAATGGCTTGCTCCAATCTAGGCTTGTCAATATAGGTGTTGAGCATAGACATCGTTTAATTTCATTGAATGAATTCTCACACTCATCTGTCCATTCAAACTTGGTCAAAAGAGAGTACAAAGGTTTGGCTATGATTGCATACATATGTATGAATCATCTGTAATAACCACAATGACCCATAAATGCCTGTACCTCTTTTACGTTATTTGGTCTAGGTAGGTCGGGAATTACTTTTACTTTTTCTTCATCCGTAGAGATTCCGTTCTTCGACACAATGTGTCCTAGAATTTTTCCTTGTCTGACCATGAAAACGCATTTTTATGTGTTCAGACAAACTTGATATTCTCGACATTTTTCAAATACTTGCCTTAGTTCTGAGATATGATTCTGCCTCATATTCGAATGAGCACATATGTCATCGACATAAACTTCCAAATTCTTGCATAGGAATTCCTTAAAAACATGGCGCATAAGTCACTAGAAAGTGGCGAGTGCATTTGGCAGCCCAAATAACATTAGACGAAATGCAAATATGCCCCATTCTGTGGCACAAGCTATCTTGTGTTGATCTTCTGGAGCAATGGCTACTTGATTATAGCATGAGAAACCATCAAGAAAGCTATAAACTTCCTTGCCCGCAACTCTTTCCAATAGATGTTCCGTGATAGAAAGAGGATAACTATCTCTAATCGTGGCGGCATTAACGTTTTTAAGGTTAATACACACACGTAATTTTCCATTCTTCTTGGGCACAAGCACAATGGGGGATACCCATTTGGTATGCTCAATTTTGTAAATGAATCCTTCTTCTATCAAACAATCTATTTCTTCTTTAATCGTAGCAGTGTAGTTATCATTGTACGTGTATGGTTTCTGTTTTGTAGGTTTTGCATTTGGAGTCATTGAGATTCTATGGGAGCATATATCTGGGTCTACTCCTTTCAAGTCTTTGTAACTCCAAGCGAACACATGTATATCTGCGTCTACTCGTTTCTTCTTCTTCCTCATCATTCGTCAAATCATGCCCAATGTATGTACATTTTTCTTCTTCTCCTTTTATGGTGACCATGATTTTTTTAGTTTTCTCTCGGTTATCATATACTTCTACAACATCAGCTTTTCTTTTAGGCATTCGTACCATGGTTTGTCTATCTTCTTTTTCATACTTCTTGAAGTTATCCGGTACTTCCATGAGTGGTTCTTCTTCTTCTTCTTCTGTTTTAGGTGATTTCTTTCTCTTCTTTGGTTTGCCCTCTGTATCTTTTATGGATAGCTCAAGTTGTTCCATTTGACTTTCCTTTTTTTCTTCAAGGGTTTTGGCTTCTACAAAATAAAGATATTCTTCTTCTGTGGAACAAAAGGGTTCCATGATGATGGATTCTAGGTCCTCTTCATCACTCTCGTTCGGTTCTTAGGTCACTTCCATGAATTCTTCTAGGATAAATGCTTCCTTAACGGGTTCAGTAAAAATAATGGATGTTGTTCTGAACCTAACGTCTTGGCTTCTAACCATTCTTCCTCTTGTTTGGCTACTTGACACATCCAAAGATGAGTATCCTCGTGCAACCATGATGCGTCTGATTCCAATGAGTGTACTCATCCTCATCACAATGAGGGGTCCATTGTTCTTTGTTCACTATTATGTCCATCGTGGCTAAGATTTCTACTCAAGCATGAGGCTCGAATTCCTCGTCTGGAAATACTATAGGTTCCTAAGTTGGGTCTTGAAGGGTTCATGGATGTTGTACTGAACCTAACGTCCTGGCTTCTAACCGTTCTTCCTCTTGTTTGGCTACTTGACACATCCAAAGATGAGTATCCTCGTGCAACCATGATGCGTCTGATTCCAATGAGTGTACCGATTCTGTTTCTTCTTGTTTCTTATGGATGGTATTCCATTGTATTGTGGGTACATCGCAATGGGAATAGTCTTTAAGATTGACTTTAGTGGTCACTCGTAAATGTTGCAAGTACAAAGAATTAGTTCCCCAATCTTGTACGATTTACAACTGACGCATGTATGGTCGTCCTAAAATCATCTCATAAGCATGATTTTCCCAAAATCACAAATGGCAAAAGTATGCTCAAACTCCACACCACAAGTGGTGAGAGATATGCCTTCTAGTAAGCCCAATGGTTCCTCTAAATGTCCATCAACCATTTGTAGATTCATCCTGGTAGGTCTTAATGATGGCTTACCCCAATATTTCCATAAAGCTGTTGTATCGATGGCTACTCCGGCTCTTGAATCTAAGATGGCTTTGGTGGTGTAGCCTTAATGGGTTATCGGAAGATAAGTGTTACCTTCCTCTCCCTCGCTTACATGTCTAATTTTTTCTACGGGTATCTCTGGTACCTTCTTGTGTGGTCCTATCTGGGAGGGAGTAGTAGCAAGCTTAGGGAATTGATTTGCTACATGCTTCCACAATTCTGGTTTAACCCTTAAGAACTCCTCTTGAGTGAGATGTCAGTGTACTTTGGCATTCTTCATCACTTCTATGTTTCTAGTGATTACTGATTCTTCATTCCTCACTATTATGTTCGGTGCTCTCATGCTAATAGATTTGGCTTCCCAAGGTCCTGTGAACTGAGGTACTTCTTGCAAAGAATTGGATTCAAAATCTGTGTGTTCACTCAGTTGTCCTTCCTCTACTTCATCATAAATAGAGGGGATGCCTTGAGGAAATTGCTCTTGCAAATCATCTATTTCTTGAACAGGAGGATGGTTTCCTTGTTCTTTTCTCCACTTCTCTTCTTGGATTTCTCTTAAAAATTCATGTGAATACTTATGTATGGAAGACAGGTTGCCACTTCAACCTCTGTATTTAGTACTTGAGACAGGGATGGTGAATTATTTTTCTTGTTGCTATTGACCAAGTATTACAGCCTCTCCGATAGTCCTTGAAAGTGTAATTCAGGTTTTACCATGTTATTCCAATTAAGATAATGCAAGGCTTCGAACATAGTTTGTGCTAATTCTACTATCTTCATGCAAATTTTAGTCCTCTCAATTTCTAAATCAACTCCTTCCTTTAATCTAGCTTGATATGCATGAAACATCATGTGCAAATTTTCTAGTATGGGTTCCAGTAAAACTTATCCTGATCTCTGAGCTAGGTTCTCCTGATTAGATTCTTGAGACGTCAATTCTAGGATTTTGGCCCTAGATTCCTTTAAACTTCCTTCCAACACACTTATCTTTTTACTCCATTTTCTCTTAATTCTTTCTCTAGAATCTTTCCAAGATTTTGTCTTTTTATTACTAGACCCTCTAGCTTGACTAGTCCAGGCTATCTTCTCAAGATTAAGCTGTTGGTTTTGTAGGAGCACCTGGGATCTTGTTATAGCTTGGATACGCATGTATGTAGGGTTGAATCCATCTGCGTTGTGTACAATACCTTATCACATTGATCACTGTCATTTTTGAAGCATTCATAGGGTTTTTCGGACAATATTTGATGATATGCTCTTTACCACACGACACAAAAACCTTGTATGTTATAGTATTGTGAGGGTCTTGCTATTGGAGGATGTGGACAATACTTTATGAAATGATCTCCTTGGCATCTAAAGCATGGTCCTCTAGGTCCCTCTGGTCTTTGTTGTCTCAATTGGGGTTGCGGATTAGGGTTGATATACATCACCTTAACATAATCGAGCTCCCAACTGGGTTCCAATGGTGGACTATTATATTGATATGTTTCCCCATGTTTTGGTGACTCTGTGTAATATGTGGGTGGACTATCTACATGAGTAGAGTCAAAAATATTAGAATTAGGGCCACTTTTTGTGATCAGGGGTGAAGAAGGCACCAAAGCCCTATTGAGGTTCTCTTCTACAGTAGCATATTTCACTGTGATAGCATTAGCTGGTGGGGGTGGCTGATGAGCTAAAATAGGTTGAGGTCTCTATTGAGCCTGATAAGGATAGTTTTGAGGAGGCCTATAGTAATGAGGTTGAGCATTATATTGACCTTGATATCTCCTTGGTTGGGGGTATTCTTACAAGTAGTTCTGTCGTACTACTTGTTTGTTGTATGGGCAGTCTTGGGCCGTGTGATTCGTGTATGGTCTCTCAATCGTACAGTATTGGCCACTAGGGTTGGCTTGTGGTTGTGTTGCATTGGGACACACATGTGCCATATGATCACCACCATAGGTGTAACAACGCTTGTTTGTTGTCAACCTAGGCATCTGTTTACTAGAAACTCCTAGTTTCTAGGCCACTTTTTCTGCTAGGTCCTCTATTGAGCTAGACAGTTTTGAGGATGCTAGAGATGAACAATCAGAGTCCTTATAGACTTTTGAGAGTTCCAACTCGTCTCCAAGGTTGTCCTCAATGTCTATACAAATTCTTACACATTGCTCTAGCATTATGGGTTCCTTCGAGTATACATAGGAGCGTAGTTTAGAGCTCAAGAGGCCATCTAAAAACAATGACACTTGTTTGGCCTATGAGGGTAATTCTTGCATCAGAGAATCAATGAAGATGTATCATGCTTGATTCCACTTTTAGAGAATTCTATGATGAATGAGTGTAACAAGTGATGGATATCTCTAAATTGCCTTTGTTGCAATGGTTGGAACCAAGTTAAAGTTGTGTTCTTTAATATTAATCCAAATGCATTGTATTGTGTGAACATGTCTTCTACTTGTTCTGCTCTTAATACTTGCTTAAATTCTGCATTATGATCATAGGGATCTCCTGTCCCATCAAAGTAGTTTTTCATTGACTTTACTAATTGAGTGGCTCTTAATATCCTGGGGTGCTCACATGGTCTAGGTAGAGGAAAATCATCTCTACCACCTGGTATTCTGGGTTCCCTTTGTCTTTCCACTCTATCGGTGTCCATGATGGTTCTATCTCTCCCTATGGGATGAGTGAAACTTACTTTTGGTCTTTCTTTGTTCTTCTCTCTTTGAGTACCATGGGCTGAGGATGTTCCAGCACCCTAATGGCTCGTGTTTACATTTGTTCGAGATGGAGGGAAGACTAACTCGCCTCTCCATGTGTAGGTATTTATTGCATGGTCTCGTACTACAAATACTTGTTCTGAAGTATCGTCTAGGTATACCACCTTTCCAAGTGTATCTAGGTCCTTAAATTCATAGATCATGATGGAGCCTACCTCACTAGGTTGTTCCATCCTGTACCTCCAAAATGCTTCATCGGTTTCCTTATTCAAAAACAATTCTATGCTACTATTGTCCTAAGGGATCCAATCTTGGATTAGTACTCTTGTTAGTACAGATTTCCCTCTAGGTGTCCTAGGTTCTTCTCCTAATGACTCTTTTCCTTAAGATCTCGCTTCCATATGTAACTGAACTACACCAAACTCATTGGTATGATTTAGCTAAGTACTTATGATGTACATTGTTCCTTCCTTGTCTATGTATGTGTCTCTCTTGAATTTCACCACTCGATGATCCAATCCAATGGGTTGGACAGGATTGTGCAATTGCACCACTGATCTTTGCAAATCATCCTCATAGATGCGAGCACCTAAGTGGTTGGTTCGAACATATTTTAATTGAGTTCTATAGGGTCCTTCGGGTCTTTCCAAATATGTTATGTTTAACCCTCCTTCTGGTCTTTCTGTACTAAAAGCCATTTTTGATTCACTGGTATCCGAGCCCAACTCGTAAGGGTAGCTATTCATTTGTTGAGCCCACGAACATGTAGTAGTTCCTACACTTGCTTCTGATGATCCAAGGCTTCATCGGTTTGACTTACCTATATGCTTGTCCGATCTAAGGTTCATGAATTTACTTCCTGGCACTCTCTGATTGTCAATATCTCTTTGTTCTTTATTTGCATGTTTCTTCTTAAATTCCTTTAAGTTCTTGTCTTGTCCCACTATATACATCAGGAATCGACTTTTCATTGCACTTTTGAGTTCTCGTTTTGTGTCAGACTTAAGTTCTTTCCTTAAGGTTTTCGTATCACACACTTTTCTCTTAGTCTTCAACTTGAAAAATTAAGTCTCTTGAACTTGCTGCGTTCCTATGATTTGTAATCCACAATGCTAGACGTTTAGCCTAAGCTAATAATTGGCTGAGGGGGTTGAGTATTGTTCCAACCTCGAGTCAGCTCCTTTGATTGCTCTGATGCCCAAGAAGTCGCACTTCCCAAGCCTTGCGTTCTTGAATGCCGTGCCTTGATTGACTTTGATAGCCCTTGCTAGACCTGTAAAAATCCAATGTTTAGATAAGGTCCCTTTCTTTTTGGCCCAAATTTTTTCCAAATGCCCCCTTTCTCTCCTGGTCCCAACAATGATGGGTCAACGTCAAATTTTCTTATCTAAAAACCAATGATGGGTCACGTAGTACTCGTAAAGAGCTTTCTAATGAGCTATAAAGCTAAAAAAACTAACTTCGTATGAAAAAGATATAACGTTTAGGCCCTCGAGGGTCAAAATTGACAGACATGTTTTTCTTCAATTATGAGCTAAGGGGTCTCTAATGAGTGTAACCACCCAAAATTGTTTTCAAAATAGCCTCAAAATTAGCCCAAAAATTAAACCCTAAATTTGGCATTTTGGGTGGACAATTGCGATGGTCTGAGACAATCGCAATGGTTCAGGTGAACCATGACGATGGTGTGGTACAATCGTGATGGTCTAAATGAAGCATCATGATGGTCTATCTGGCGAGCAATCGTGATGGCGTGAGCCCGTCATGATGGTCACGAGGCGCAATGGCTTGAGCCAATCGTGATGGTCCAACTTTGAAGCATCGCGATGGCATACCTGGTATTGTCACGATGGTCTATCTTGACATGTGGCAAGGGATTGTCGCGATGGCGTGGGGTCGACGGGATCGTCACGATGGCCAGTGACCATCGCGATGGCTCAAGTGAACCATCATGATGGTGTGAGACCGTTGCAATGGTCCAGTCGAGCCTTCATGATGGCATGAGCCAATCGCAATGGTGTGATACAATCACGATGGCGTGAGCTCGTTGCGATGGTCCACAAAAATGATGATTTTGAAGATGCGATTGTGGATTCGTGTGTGCACAAAGGTCCCCTACCTTGTGGTGTGGTCGCTTACCAAAAGTGTCGACTTTGTCACACCATCCTGCTGGTCCAACTCCAATGGAAGATCCTGATAGAAAGTGAATTTCTTACCTTTTGGAAGCTTTCGTGCTGCTTTGGAGCACTATACATGCAAGAAAACTAAAAAATACACACAACACAACAAGCACAAAAGCTCTCTCTCTCTCTCTCACATGCACAAATGAGGGGAAATGAGGAGAATGGGTGGATATGGTGAATTTTTTGATTTTTTGAGAGTGGGATAAGATGATGCGATGGTGAAGGAGTGTAGGGGGGATGAAAAACACAAAAAACTAATTAAAAACAACAAAAACTGAAATTTTTACCTTCCAATGCCACTTCTTGCTATACTCTTACCATCACAGAGTCGTCCTAGACTCATTCCCTGGCAATGGTGCCAAATTTGGTGTTGCTCTAGCACAATGGTAAGTACCACGTTAAGAAGCTCCACCTCCTTAATGTCAATCCACGAAAGAGATAAGAGTAATATGAGGATTGTGAATGTGAGGTGTAGTGAGAGTGAAGGTGAGAAGCATAGAAATGCACACACACATACACACACATGTAAGAGACACACCAGAAACACTGGAAGGTAGGAAAATAGACTCTATTCTCAAGATCTCCATTACAAGCTCAAAATAGTTGTAAGCTCTTTTCTATTCATACAAGCTAACCTCAAAAATGAGCTCTTTAACTCTCTTTATAGTTTTTAGACTAGTTTTGGCCAGTTTCACATCTAGTGATCAGCATAGTTAAAAAATAGGATCTAAGTGCTATTTGAAGGTACAAACGAAGTCTAAAAATAACCAAAATTGGTAGGCTCATTCTACCTAAGCTCCTCAAGCTTGCGGACTCCTTGGCTTGCACAAAATGGAGCTACTAATTACAAAACTGGTTGTTCTATGTTATGTATAAGAGTGAGGAAAATCACTGTTGGGAGTTTTGAAAAATATTATAAAACATATTTCTTTGAAAAAATAATCCACTTGGCTCCCCACTACTTCGTTGTGATCTGCCTTCACATACGTCCTCGTCGTCTGTGCCTCTGGCTACTGCCAATAGCAGTTGTTTGTTGTAGCATTTGGTAGTTGGACCCTAGAGATGCGAATTCATCTCTAACTTGTGTCATGCAAGAAAAAATTTGATGGAATGTGGTGTCAATTATGGGTGACAATATTAACGGCGGAGTGAGTGAAGATGTTGTGGGTGTGGGGGTTGATGCAAGGGGAAGGGAAATAGGGATGGGAAAGTGGATGGAGTGATGACTGTGTAGAAATGTGTTGTGCTTAAATGGGGTGGTGAAATAGATGAGGTGAGTGATGGTGCGGTGGGTGGCCATATGTCCATGTCACTGGACGAGGTGTCGAATGTAGTGATTGTGAATAGTGGAGTGACAGTGGGTGCATGAGTGGGTGTGAATACAAGATTTACAAAGGTTGACGAATAATTTACAGGTTGGGTTTCTCGTATTGCTTGGTGTAGAGGGGAGGATAGAGGGAATACAATGGGTCAGGGAGGAGAGATGGGTGAGAAGGTCATGGGAGGGGGAAATGGAAATACACATCTTGGGGTAATTGGGAAAGAAGGAAAGGATGGAGTGAGAAATGGATTAGGTGGAATGGTGGGAGCTAGGGAAGGGAGGATAGGTGGAAGAGTTGCGGGAAGAGTTTGTGGGGTTGAGGAATCTAGGGCTTCTGCTATGGCACCATAAAGGAATGTGAATGGTCTAGGAGAGTTAGGGTGTACAGGAGAGACTAGAGGGGTAGGAGGTGAAAGAGGAGCACGTGGTGTAGTGGGTACTTCGACAAGAGTAGTGATATTTACAGTAGAAGGATGAGGCAAGGAGTCGATGACAGTGGTCGCCTCTTCATGTTGTTCTTCCGGAATAATTCATGCTTCCGTGGCATGTTCTGAAGATTGGGCCTCCGTCGGTATGCGAATATACCGACCCAATTTTGATAACAAACGGATTCATCGTGGGTCAAACTTCAGTAGTGGTTCCCTCTGCAAATAGCAAAGTGCCTCATTGGTGCCGATTGATTTAACCAACTCACAGAAACCTTGAATGTATGCTTCTTGGAATCCTCATGTAGCAAGTTCTTGTTCTAAAATCACTTAATTTTCTTCTTCTGAGAGTTGTCTGCGTGCCCAAATTGTCTGCATATTACGATATAATTTCTTGATTGCCAAAGTGTCGGCAACAACTTCAAATGTGTTGTTTTCATGTGCACTTGTGTCGCCTTGTGTCTCAGTTTGTTGTTCTTGTTTGTCATGCTACACATTTCCTTGAGAGTTGTGGTTGTCCTGACTAGCTTCATCATCTCCCTCTTCAATGTCGGTTTCTATCCTCTCTTCTTCTAACCTGGAGACTACTTGCCCTTGTGGTTGATGAGGGGGCGTGGTAGGGTAACTGGGGCATTCATACTCTTGTGAGAAAAATTTTCCTTCTAAAAATTGGAACTCACTTGAAAAAGCATCATGGAGTTCGAAATCAAAAGTGGTATTTCTTGGTTTTGCTTCCAAGTTAGGTATAGGGAAAGTGAATGCTTCTGCACCGATCGAGGTGGGAAGTTTTGCTACTGTAGTGGTGCATTAACTCTTCTGTATTTTGGATTGAGGTTTCTTGAGAGGTAACAATAGCTTTAACTCTTCTGTATTTTGGAGCTCTTCGAATTCTCTAGAGAAAAGTTGATACTTGCCCCACTTAATACTGTCAAAAGTCAACGTACATAAAAAATGAAATCTGCATCCGCAAAGGGTCTCACTAAACCTTGGAACCAATGACAATTACAATGAACTTTTTCGGTGTATCCCCTAGGAGGATCATCAATCGGCATTGGTCTTGGGAAGCCCTGAAACTCTAGTGGTTGTACGATAGGATGTGGTTCAGCCAGTAATTCTCTAAAATTGACCACAGGCACACTGGGGCCAGCTTTGAATTGTCCTTCTGACTATATGATGAGTGATGCAAAGGTGTAGAAGATCTAGTACAAAAGATTAGCACATTAGTATGGAAATTAATTATGATCCCATTAGAGTGAGACCACAATCCCTTTCCATAACTGATGTGTAACCCATGTAGCTGAGTTTTGCGATGTGGTTTATGGAATGATTTTTGCAAAACTAATGCAGGTCTCTAGACACCTACATGCTTTAGATGAGGCATACATTGCTTGATGAGATGTTATTACAAGTGATGTTGGGTTAGTGTGGTTGAGTTTGTACAACGTTTAGTTGTGACAAAATTATTACAAGGGAGTTGGTTATTGAGGATGGTAGTAATTGTAAACATCGGGTCATGAGAAGGCTTTTGGATACATTTCAGTATCCATATCCTAAGGGTTGCTGAGTGCGGGTTATTCTTCTACTAATTTGGGTACCCATATCTACGTGGGTGTGATTCGGTTGGTTAAGTACTTCTTGGGGATCCAAATCTAACAATTGTTTCTACTCGTAGAAGAAGGTCGAGGAGAAGTTGGATGTTGACTCTCCTACTACCTTAACTTCTTCTTATCATTGTGTGCACTGTTGAAAATTGTCGTTGCTTTCTGCCCTTTTGAAACCCAAACTTGTTTCATGCCACTTGCTTTGTGATGCTGATACTGTTGCTTGTTTTGTGTCATCTGGTATGTTCATTGGTTTGGGTTCCATGGCTGTATAAAAGTGTGAGGCAACATCTAGTTCCAAAGCCTCTACGTTGTAAATATGTCTAATGTAAGCATGTCCAACCACTTGGAGTAGCATGACGTCCAGGTAGTGAGTATGTCAAAATGTTGAGTCACATATAAAGAGAAGTTTTTCTTAAGTGTTAACTCAGATGCATGACATATGCCTTTTTCTTTCCCCACGCTTTTGGTGAGTGACAAGAGGTAGTATTGTTGCTTGGATACGTAAAAGGATCTGTATAGAATGGAAAATGAAAGAAGGTGGGCTTTAGTTTAATGTATACTACAGAGGGAGTGATGGGATATCTTGTATTTTGTTATAGGGGTGCAACAATGAGCTAGGCATTGCTATTATTGTGAATGTCACGATCTTGCAACTATAATTACCTCGTTGCTTATCAAGGATATGGGAAGGAAGTCAAGTAGAAGTAAGAGAGTGGTTCTAAGAGGGTGAGAGATAAATAGAGAGAAAGGAGGCACAAGGGGTAAGGGTGTGCAACCGAGTGGGAGAGTGGAGGAGAGGGTGTATGTGTGTTGGTGTGTGCATGCGTGTAAGAGGAGAAAGGAAAGGAATAGCAAGAAAGGGGAAAAGAGAGAAAAGAGGAAGGGAACAAGCAAGAGTGTGCAAGAATCTGTGTGTAAGGGGAAGTGAGAGAAGGTGAGTGGGGGAGTGAGCAAGAGTGCATAAGAGGAAGGGAAAGGTAGTGTGCATATGTTAGTGTGTAAGCTTGAGTGTAGGAGGACAAGACTGTGTAGAGGTCAAGTGTGTGGGCAAAAGAAATAAGAGCAAAAGGAAGTGGGAAAGAGCAAGTGAAAGAGAGATCCAGGAACTAAGGGGACTCGGAAGGTGTGAGCAAGGACAGAGGGAGGTCCCGAGAGGTAACCACTAGAGTTGGTTTCCCCTTTGTGCATGTATTTTCCCGTATCCTCCATCAATACATTGGAGTGAAATTGTGAACTTAGGGGGAACAAAAGTGACCTAGTATCAGAAGGTTTGGGCAAAATATCATTGGGTGTATACACTTTCCCTTGGGTTTAGAGACTCAACATATTGGTGCATTTTTCGGGAATTGGCTTAGCACATCTCATAGATATTGCTACGAGCTCGCTTGATGCCCCAATTGTGTGGCACAACCAAGCCCCGGATTGGTTGCTTTGGTCTTGGTAAAGTGATGTCACAAAGAATGCAAGTTAGAGACTTTCAAAAGGTCGGCCTGAGGATGATGAACTTCGAATGGACTAGAAGTCGAACCGGGTTTGGACACGCAGTGAGAAATCATGCATATGAATGTCGCCGGGTTGGTTCAATCTCGAATTAGATTCGGTGTTGGTGTTGCGAGAAAGTTGGGCACATTGTAAAGTTTTGCCCTCGTGTGTCAATTCCATTGGACTTTGTCCCTAGATGCGTAGAATGCGAGAAAAAGAGGCTATGCGAGCATGCATGTGGCCCAAAAGAGGTTACTAATGTAAAGGTTGCAACGAATGAATTGGATAGGTGTTTACCCTTTTTGTATGTGGAAGTTGACATGAGTGGAGTAGCTTCGTCGATATAGATCGCGAGCGCAAGTGAAAGCAAGGACACTGGATCTCATGATCGAGACTTGGTAGAAATCGTAAAGAGCCTAGAATGCCAAGTCAATTTGCTTCGAGTAGAGCGGGATAGCGAGAGGACCAAGGTAGAAAAGGTTGAGGAAAGTCAAGCAAGATTAGGAGAGGTTGTTGCAAAGTGTGTAGAACAGTTGCAAGACGCAGAGAATAGAAACAAGGAGTTGAAAGCGAACAAGAGCTTGAGGGAAGGCCTTGCGAGGTTTGATAATGAAAACGTGGTCTTAGACCTAAAAACCGGCTTGATGATAGCCGATTTCCATAACCTTGCGATCAAAGATGATTCCCCTAAATATGATGATGACTTGGCACATCGAGTCGATCGGATGGAAAAGGAAATCGAGAAATTTCAAGAGATGACGTGTAGATATGATGACCAAGCGGGTAAGGTAGCAGAAGAGTTCCACCTAGAACTAGAAGGGATGAAGAGTGCTCAAGCAGAGAGTGATGAGAAAATGAGACAATTAGAGAAGGAAAATGAGAGATTGAGTGGCAAGCTAGGTAAATGGATGAGTCAAAGAGACAAGGAGAGACAGAGATGTGTAGAAGGGGATGCAAAAGTAGAAAAAATGGAAGGAGAGTTGAAAGCCATGTTGGATAGGTTGGATATGTTCGGAACGGAGTTAGAAAGAATCGAGAATGAATTGTCGAAGAAGATAGATGATCTAGATTGAGAAAGTATGAATAGGATTTGGGAGGAAAGATCGATTAGAGAGGAAGTTGAGAAGTTGATCGTTCAAGTTGAGAAGAGGGACGATATCCCCCTCGGATCTGAAAAAAGGATGAAAGAGTTAGATGAAGAAATGGAGCAAATACGGAATCGATTCCAAAGCATCGATTGTGACTTGTTCCAATACCATAGCGATATTGAGTATAACAAGCAAGGATTAAGAGACTTAGCAGCGAGGCTGGAGGCACTAAGAGGTACAGTGGCTAATAGTAGCTTTCCAGGTCATCTATCAGGTCAGGTGGAATCTCTGCAAGGCAGAGGTTGGAGATGAGAAAGAAATAGATGATGTGATGGATGCCAGCGAGGATGGCTTGGTTCTGATTAGGGCTTGCTTTGTGGGATTGCGAATCAGAGATGTGAGGACGGGCGGACCAAGTCTATTGTATGCTTAGGACTGAATTTTTGAGGTTTTAGGTCAAGGAGGTAGTTAGCATGTGTGGGCTTCGAGAGAAAAAGTTGACCATGGCATTAGTGGTCGGATTTTGGCTTGAGTAGCGGCAGAGAGGAGATGTGTCTCATCGGGATGTCCATGGGGGATATATGTATGTGTGTTGTAATTGGTTGGGTTGGGAAAAGGGCCTTTCTTTTGTCTCCTAATTTTTGAGACTTTGGAATTGAAAAAAGAGAAAAGAAAGAAATAATTGTGTATATGTGTAAGTGTTGTCGGTGCGCTATAGTGGGATAGTAGGCGGGTGGAACAACCTTGATTGCGTGATCAAGGCCACGAGCTGACGCTAGTTTCGCTGTAGGCCCAACCTATATTTGGCTATGTGCCTATGTGGGCCGATAGGTGGGTGGACCCACTTTGGCCGGGTGGTCAAAGCCACAAACAACCGTTGGTTTCGCATAGGGCTAGCGTTGTGCATCGTGCGTAAGTAAATAAGTAAAAAAGAAAAAAAAGAGAAAAAGAAAACTCCTCACTCGAGGGGGGACAAAAGACAGGCAAGAGAGCATGATGTTGGGATGGGAATGTGTGTATGTGTTATGGGGATCTGGGAATGTGTGGACCCCTGATGAGGCATGTCGAATCAAAGCTTAAGCTCGGCTAGGGTTTTGGCTGCGACGTGTCTGTGGAAGACTTGGACTTGAGGGATCCAATCGTGTTAGGTATCTTGTTTGTTTGCAAACCTTCCAGAAGTGTTCAGTTTGGCTCTTAGGTGGTGCAACGGCTTGTGAAGTTCAAAATCGTGTTGACGACGAGTGGTCTTGTTCGAGTGATCTCGTATTAGGCTTGAGTTGTCTTTTCCGCGTGTCCATCAATTCGAGAGGTGTGGTGGTGATCTAGCATAGGATCTAGTCAACGAGCAAGGAAAAACAAGAAATAGACAAGAAGGCAAGTGGGAATAGGGAACCCTAGGTAGAAGGAGAATGAAAAATCGGTGAGACAACTCGATTAGAAATGAGAAAACGGAAGAGTATCAAAAACGGAAGTGGGGAGTGGTTTTTGATGGCACGTGTAGAAAGTGGGTTGAGTATGCATGTGGAATAGGAGATTCGTGAGGTATTGATTGGATATCCGAGAAGAGTGTCGGGAAGGAAATGTGGTTCTGGTTTCTGTTGGCATGGGTATGTTGTGTACGACGAGAATATATGTGTGATACAGGATCATGATGTGTGTGCTAAGTATATCTGTGTGATGTGGATGATTGATATGGTTGTCTTTTCATTTTGGTTGTAGATATTGTAATTTGATGAAATATGGTCTAATGTTTTGGTGAGTTTGTAGACAGGTGGACATGATAGGTGAAGATGCGAAACAACATAGAAAGTTGGTAAGTGAAGGGACTGATTTTTATGACTAATGGATGTTGATTTAGTGTGGTTGCAGGTACTCCAGTGGAAAGAGATTGAATAACTATGAGGTATGTGAATGTGCATGGATGTATTGTCAATGACTTGAATGGTTTGAGTCCAGGAACCAAATTGGCTCGTCAAGGACGACTTTGCAAGTAGAAGAGGGGAGTATGTTGACTAGAATTTATGTTGATCTTTTTACACTAACATGTCTTCGTTGGGTAGAATAGGTGGTGGATTGCAGGCATTTCGCATAAGAAGATGGTTATGATGGTGATGCTTCTCTATTCATTCAACATAAGCAAAACAACAGCATGCGCCTAAAGATAGGAAGTATTTTGTGCCCTACCTTGCTATGATGCTGCTTCTCGGGATGCAATGATTTTTGGACAACTATGTGTCCTCACAGGAGATTGCAATCAATGAGATTATGGTAAACTAGTTCAAGCCCTATGATTTGAGAACAATGTAAACTTAATTTTTGTCGCTAGTGCCAAGAAGCTAGGTGAAGGGTTCGGGCTCCGCAAGATTGATTCTGAAGGAAAGGTGAGGAAAATTGTTAGATGTTCATGTGTGGTTGTGAAGGACTATGGAGAAGAGATAGAGGGACTAAATGTTGTCCAAGAATATTGGAAAAGTCATTAGTCAATCCTGAATGGTCTTTGAGTCTAGTCGCAAAGCATGACATGGCGTAATTGACTAACAAAGAAACTGGAGAGCATTTCTTGGTGATCTTAAAAAGAATCTATTGGGGCATTTTCTGAAATTAATGGCAGGCAATTATTTTTCTGCTTTCTGCTCCATACTTTGGTAAAGGGCTATGCCCATTGATACACACACGCTTCGGGCAGCAGAGGGGGGAAGGTGACCCTAAATGCCCTCTGACAACAAGGGGGGGGTGAATTCTCTTGTTTTTTCGTGAAGATATGCAAGTACAGAAGGGGGGGATTCGACGGCAGAAAGAAAAAAGGGGTTGTTCTCTCGGGGGGGGGTGTTCTTTCTTGAGGGCTGTCGGCTGCTGTAGGAGAGGCTATGGGCTATGAATGCCCACACGGGGGAGGCAGGTCGCATGTTTGGTTTTAAAAGGAGCAGCGGGGGGATCTCTGGCTCTCTCTCTCGTTTTGCTCTCTTCGTTTTCTACAGAGGGGGTTGCTAAAGTTTTTGCGGGCATTAGTGGGGGGACCACGTGCAAGTATCGACGAAGAACAAGGAGGGAGTGAGGAGGCTTCTTTCTTCCGTGTGCTGGAGTTGCGGACGGGCAAAGGTGCATCTGTTGGGGGTGACAACCTGTGTCTTGTTTATTGCTCTCATTGGCTGCGTGGACATACAAGAGAGGAAAGAAACGTTTTGGAGGAGGATTTTGAGAAAACGTAGGGAAAAGTAGAGTGATGGGGCAGATGGCAACTCTCTTGAAAAGAACCTCGAACGACTGATGGCTGCTAAGAAGAACAAACAAAGCTGAGTAGAAGATGGTGGAGTGTTGAGAAATGAATCATGAAGGATGATTGCATGCACTTTTTATTACTTGCAACCGTAGCTCAATGGAGGTATTCCCAATTCTGATCTTACAGGTCAAGTCTCGTCCATATTGATCATCTTAAGAAAAGACATTTTTTCTGGAAACTATGGCCTAATCTCGCTTTTGCCCACACGAGATTTCTTTCTCCCTCGCTTCAACAGTGACATTGGTTGGCCACATTTTCTCATGTTGAGTGTGTGTAATTTAACTGCGCATGATATCAGAAGTTATAGATTGGTAATGAGGCAGAATTAGATTGACATGTGATTAAAAGTTGTAGCTATCTGTCAAAACAGAGTTCAAGCTGATGTCGCACAAGAGGGCATGACCTGTGTTGTAGGTGTTATAGTGGTTTACCATTTTATAATTATGCATGCCAATGATTCCAGATCCTCCAGAAAAAAAGGGGGAGTGGAGGGAATTCCTGAAACCTTGTGAATGGTTTAATGCATTACTTGAATCAGAATAATTTGTATGATCTGTTAAAACTTTAGCATTCTTGGTTCTTTCATGGGTGACTGCATATGGGTCTTAATTACATTCAATATATCATGGTTACAGTGGAAATTGAACAGTTCCTTATCCCACGCTAGGAAAAAAAGGGATAGACTACTTGTTGTGGAGGTGCATTAGTAACAGTTCGTACTAGTCTGCACGCATTTTATCTCTATATGGTGGAGAGAGAAACCGTGTGTGATTTGTTGAAGATTTTGTTTCTCCAAGATGAGGAATGTGATTGGCTCTATAAAAGTTTGAGGCCACATCTAGTTCCAAAGCCTCTGTGTTGTAAATATGTCTAATGTAAGCGTGTATAACCACTTGGAGTAGCATGACAACCAGGTAGTGAGTATGTCAAAATGTTGAGTCACATATAAACAGAAGTTTTTCTTAAGTGTTAACTCAGATGCATGACATATGTTTTTTTCTTTTCCCACGCTTTTGGTGAGTGACAAGAGGTAGTATTGTTGCTTGGATACGTAAAAGGATGTGTATAGAATGGAAAATGAGAGAAGGTGGGCTTTACTTTAATGTATACTACAAAGGGAGTGATGGGATATCTGGTATTTTGTTATAGGGGTGCAACAATGAGCTAGGCATTGCTATTATTGTGAATGTCACGATCTTGCAACTATAATTACCTCGTTGCTTATCAAGGATATGGGAAGGAAGTCAAGTAGAAGTAAGAGAGTGGTTCTAAGAGGGTGAGAGATAAATAGAGAGAAAGGAGGCACAAGGGGTAAGGGTGCGCAACCGAGTGTGAGAGTGGAGGAGAGGGTGTATGTGTTTTGGTGTGTGCATGTGTGTAAGAGGAGAAAGGAAAGGAACAGCAGGAAAGGGGAAAAGAGAGAAAAGAGGAAGGGAACAAGCAAGAGTGTGCAAGAATCTGTGTGTAAGGCAAAGTGAGAGAAGGTGAGTGGGGGAGTGAGCAAGAGTGCATGAGAGGACGGGAAAGGTAGTGTGCATATGTCGGTGTGTAAGCTTGAGTGTAGGAGGACAAGAGTGTGTAGAGGTCGTGTGTGGGCAAAAGAAATAAGAGCAAAAGGAAGTGGGAAAGAGCAAGTGAAAGAGAGATCAAGGAACTAAGAGGACTCGGAAGGTGTGAGCAAGGACAGAGGGAGGTCCCGAGAGGTAACCACTAGAGTTGGTTTCCCCTTTGTGCATGTATTTTCCCGTATCCTCCATCAATACATTGGAGCGAAATTGTGTACTTAAGGGGACCAAAAGTGACCTAGTATTAGAAGGTTTGGGCAAAATATCATTGGGTGTATACACTTTCCTTTGGGTTTAGAGACTCAACATTTTGGTGCATTTTTCGGGAATTGGCTTAGCACATCTCATAGAGATTGCTACGAGCTCGCTTGGTGCCCCAATTGTGTGGCACAGCCAAGCCCCGGATTGGTTGCTTTGGTCTTGGTAAAGTGATGTCGCAAAGAATGCAAGTTAGAGACTTTCAAAAGGTCGGCCTGAGGATGATGAACTCTGAATGGACTAGAAGTCGAACCGGGTTTGGACGCTCAGTGAGAAATCATGCATATGAATGTCGCCGGGTTGGTCCAATCTCGAATTATATTCGGTGTTGGTGTTGCGAGAAAGTTGGGCACATTGCAAAGTTTTGCCCTCGTGTGTCAAGTCCGTTGGACTTTGTCCCTAGATGCATAGAATGCGGGAAAAAGAGGCTATGCAAGCATGTGTGTGGCCCAAAAGAGGTGACTAATGTAAAGATTGCAATGAATGAATTGGATAGGTGTTTACCTTCTTTGTATGTGGAAGTTGATATGAGTGGAGTAGCTTCGTCAACAAAGATTGCGAGAGCAAATGAAAGCAAGGACACTCGATCTCATGACCGAGACTTGGTAGAACTCATAAAGAGCCTGGAATGCCAAGTCAATTTGCTTCGGGTAGAGCGGGATAGCGAGATGACCAAGGTAGAAAAGCTTGAGGAAAGTCAAGCAAGATTAGGAGAGGTTGTTGCAAAGTCTGTAGAACAGTTGCAAGACATAGAGAATAGAAACAAGGAGTTGAAAGCGAACAAGAGCTTGAGGGAAGGCCTTGCGAGGTTTGATAATGAAATCGTGGTCTTAGACCTAAGAACCGGCTTGATGATAGCCAATTGCCATAACTTTGTGATCAAAGATCATTCCCCTAAATATGATGATGACTTCGCACATCTAGTCGATCGGATGGAAAAGGAAATCGAGAAATTGCAAGAGATGACGTGTAGATACGATGACCAAGCGGGTAAGGTAGCGGAAGAGTTCCACCTAGAACTAGAAGGGATGAAGAGTGCTCAAGCAGAGAGTGATGAGAAAATGAGACAATTAGAGAAGGAAAATGAGAGATTGAGTGGCAAGCTAGGTAAATGGATGAGTCAAAGAGACGATGAGAGACAGAGATGTGTAGAAGGGGACCCAAAACTAGAAAAAATGGAAGGAGAGTTGAAAGCCATGTTGGATAGGTTAGATATGTTCGGAACGGAGTTAGAAAGAATGAAGAATGAATTGTCAAAGAAGATAGATGATCTAGATGTAGAAAATATGAATAGGATTTGGGAGGAAAGATCGATTAGAGAGGAAGTTGAGAAGTTGATCGTTCAAGTTGAGAAGAGGGAGGATATCCCCCTCGGATCTGAAATGAAAGAGTTAGATGAAGAAATGGATCAAATAGGGAATCGATTCCAAAGCATCGATTGTGACTTGTTCCCATACCATAGCAATATTGAGTATAACAAGCAAGGATTAAGAGACTTAGCTGTGAGGTTGGAGGCACTAAGAGGTAGAGCGGCTAATAGTAGCTTTCGAGGTCATCTATCAGGTCAGGTGGAATCTCTGCGAGGCAGAGGTTGGAGATGAGAAAGAAATAGATGATGTGATGGATGCTGGTGAGGATGGCTAGGGTCTGATTAGGATTTGCTTTGTGGGATTGCGAATCAGAGATGTGAGGACAAGCGGACCAAGTCTGTTGTTCGCTTAGGACTCAAGTGGCATTTTTTGAGGTTTCAGGTCAACGAGGTAGTTAGCATGTGTGGGCTTCGAGAGAAAAAGTTGACCATGGCATTAGTGGTTGGATTTTGGCTTCAGTAGCGGCAGAGAGGAGATGTGTCTCATCAGGATGTCCATGGGGGGATATATGTATGTGTGTTGTGATTGGTTGGGTTGGGAAAAGGGCCTTTCTTTTGTCTCCTAATTTTCGAGACTTTGGCATTGAAAAAAGAGAAAAGAAAGAAATAATTGTGTATATGTGTAAGTGTTGTCGGTGCGCTGTAGTGGGCTAGTAGGAGGGTGGAACAACCTTGATTGGGTGATCGAGTCCACGAGCTGACGCTAGTTTCACTTCAGGCCCGACTTATATGTGGCTATGTGCCTATGTGGGCCGATAGGTGGGTGGACCCACTTTGGCTGGGTGGTCAAAGACACGAACCGATGTTGGTTTTGCATAGGGTAGCGTTGTGCATCGTGCATAAGCAAATAAGTAAAAAAAAAAAGAGAAAAAGAGAACTCATCACTCGAGGGGGGACAGAAGAGAGGCAAGAGAGCATGATGCTCGGATGGGAATGTGTGTATGTGTTGTGGGGATCTGGGAATGTGTGGACCCCTGATGAGGCATGTCTAATCAAAGCTTAAGCTCGGCTAGGGTTTTGGCTGCGACGTGTCTGTGGAAGACTTGGACTTGAGGGATCCAATCGGGAAGTGTCTGCTAGCTACCTTGTTTGTCTGCAAACCTTCGGGAAGTGTTCAGTTTGGCTCTTAGGTGGTGCGACAACTTGTGAAGTTCGGAATCGCATTGACTACGAGTGGTCTTGTTTGAGTGAGCTCGTATTAGGCTTGAGTGGTCTTTTCTGCGTGTCCATCAATTCAAGAGGTGTGGTGGTGACCTAGCATAGGATCTAGTTAACGAGCAAGGAAAAACAAGAAATAGACAAGAAGGCAAGTGGGAATAGGGAACCCTAGGTAGAAGGGGAATGAAAAATCGGTGAAAGAACTCGGTTAGAAATGAGAAAAACGAATCAACAAAATGATCGTGTGGCTGGGAAGAGTATAAAAAACAGAAGTGGGGAATGGTTTTTGATGGCACATGTAGAAAGTGGGTTGAGTATGCATGTGGAATAGGAGATTCATGAGGTATTGATTGGATAGCCGAGAAGAGTGTCGGGAACGAAATGTGGTTCTGCTTTCTGTTGGCATGGGTATGTTGTGTACGACAAGAATGCATGTGTGATATGGGATCATGATGTGTGTGCTGAGTATATATGTGTGATGTGGATGATTGATATTATTGTCTTTTCATTTTGGTTGTAGATATTGCAATTTGATGAAAAATGTTCTAATGTTTTCGTGAATTTGTAGACAGGTGGACATGATAGGTGAAGATGCGAAACGACATACAAAGTTGGTAAGTGAAGGGACTGATTTTTATGACTAATGGATGTTGATTTAGTGTGGTTGCAGGTACTCCAATGGAAAGAGATTGAATAACTATGAGCTATGTGAATGTGCATGGATGTATTGTCAATGACTTGAATGGTTTGAGTGCAGGAACCAAATTGGCTCGTCAAGGACAACTTCGCAAGTAGAAGAGGGGAGTATAATGAGTAGAATTTTTGTTGATCTTTTTACACTAACATGTCTTTGTTGGGTAGAATAGGTGGTTGATTGCGGGCATTTCGCATAGGAAGATGGTTATGATGGTGATGCTTCTCTTTTCATTCAACAGAAGCAATACAATAACATGTGCCTAGAGATAGGAAGTATTTTGTGCCCTACCTTGTTATGATGCTACTTCTCGGGAGGCAATGATTTCCGGACAGCTATGTGTCCTGGCAAAAGATTGCAATCAACGAGATTATGGTAAACTAGTTCAAGCCCTATGATTTGAGAACAATGTAAACTTAATTTGTGTCCCTAGTGCCAAGAAGCTAGGTGAGGGGTTCGGGCTCCGCAAGATTGATTCTGAAGGAAAGGCCAGGAAAATTGTTGTTTCCAAACTCATCTATCCTATCTCTGAGGTTGGTTACCACATACATGGTTCCTTCCTTCTCAATGTATGAACCATGTTCGAACTTGACCACTGGGTCTTCTAGTCCAAAGGTTGATCTGGATTTTTTAGTTGGACCACTGAGCGTCTTACACCATCCTCATAGATACAAGCACCTAATTGGTTGGTCCTTATATATTCCAATTGTGTCTCATAGGGACCTTATGGTGTCTGTAAATAGGAAGTACCTGAGCTACATGTGGGTCTATCCATGTTGAAGGACATTTCTGAGTCACTTGTGACCAAACTAAGCATGTAGCGATAACCACTTAGTTGTTGTGCCCATGACTTAGTTGTATGGTTGACACTAGGCTCAGATGATCTTATGCTTTTCCTATCCTTGCTTAAGTATCTGCCAGATCTAAGGTTCATAAGCTTTGTCTACAAGTCCAAAATTTCCCCTTGTATTGCTCAAAATCCTTTAGAACTCCTTGGTCTCGTAGTCCTACTCCCCACGAGCTTTCCAACGAACCCAAAATCACTATAAACGGATTTCGTATGAGAAAGTTATGCCAATTCAGGGTTTTGGGGTTTAAAACAGGGAAACAAGACCTCTCAGGAAGTGCTTCAAAATATGTGACACACGACACTTAGTTAAGTATCAGCGATATTTGGAAGCAGACGATACACGATACTTGGAATTCCACGACACATGATATATGGGAAGTCACGACACACGACATCTGAGGGATATCGTAACACTTGCACATAAATGCTCATGACACTCGATATCTAGCAGATGTCGCAACATTTGTCAGATATCGTGACACTCGAGGTCCGGTGACACACGATACTTCTTGAGATGTCGCAACACTTGATGTCCATGACACTCGACATCTGAGAAATGTCATGACACTTTGTTGAAGCTGAAGGTCAAGGACAAAGCACAGGAGCACATCAAAGAGGTGGACACAGAAGAAGAAGGAGCAAGTAGGGAGCTCCAAGAAGTGTATGTCAAATTTTCAAAAGAATTCCCTACAAAAATAGTGATTTTCATCACTAAAAACCATTGTAAATACCATTTTCTATTTTTTTAACTCCATTTTGTTCAAGCCAAGGAGTCCTTGAGCTTGAGGAGTATTAGAGATATCATCCTACCAATTTTCATAATTTTTAGACTCCATTTGAAAATTTAGCCGGACACTAGGTTTGGACAGGGCCAAAACTCGTCAAAAAACTATAAAAAGAGCTAGAGAGCTCATTTTTGAGGTTAGCTTGTTTAGAGAATAGAGCTTTGTAAGAGAAATCTTTTGCAATCGAAGCTTTCCATTGTTCCTCTCTTTGATCTTACTTTTGTGCGCATGTGTGTGTATGTGTGTGCATGTTTGTGTGCTTTCACTCACGCACTTGTGCCTTCACTTGACCGTGGTCTTCATACCGGTCCTCACGTCTCCGCGGATTGACAAGTAAAGGAGGTGGTGCTTACACTTGAGCTACACCAAATTTTGGCGCCGTTGTCGGGGAGAGAGCTTCGAAGACGAGCGTTGTGATGGTAAGATCGTAGATTTGCGACGTTGGAAGCTAAAAAAACTGTCATTTTTGTTCATTTTCTATTTTTTCTTCTTCATCTTCATCATCATCACCATCTCTATCTTCTTCCATCTTCTTCTTCATAGAAATTTCTTGTTTTTTAGTGCATTTTTACCATTTTCATACCATTTTTCATGCATTATTATGTGAAAAGGAGTTAGGAGGTGCAAGGGAGAGCAAGCGCTATGTTTTTTCATGATTTTCTGCACATACGGAGCTCACCATTACCCGGCGCTCAGAAATTTGAATTTCCTGCCAAAAAACACGATTCTGTGAAGAAAATCGCAATTCTGTGAAAAATTCAAATTTTTTTCAAAAATCACGATTTTCTATTTCCCGCCTAAAAACCCTCTAAAGGAAACACGATTCTGAGGTCATTCTCAGAATTGCGATTCTGTGGTTGTGCTCAAAATCGCGATTCTCACAAATCATGATTTTCAGCTAAAAAAACACGATTCTAAGAAAACACGACTCTGTGGTTGTGCTCAAAATCGCGATTCTCTAAATTTTTGAAAACCACGATTCTCTGAGACAAAATCGCGATTCTCTAAGACACGGTTTTCAAAAAACACAATTCTGTGAAAACACGATTCTCTGTTGGCAATCGCGATTCTCAAAAACACGATTCTCTGCTCAAAATCGCGATTCTCACAAATCACGATTTTTAGCCAAAAAAACACGATTCTCAGAAAACACGATTCTGTGGTTGTGCTCAAAATCGCGATTCTCTAACTTTTTGAAAAACACGATTCTCATCCAAGGTACAAAATCACGATTCTTTAGAACACGATTCTCTAAAACACGATTTTGTGAAAACACGATTCTCTGTTGACAATCGCGATTTTCATGTCAAAAACACGATTCTGTGAACCATGATTTTGTGAAAACACGATTCTCTAAAAACGCGATTCTTTGATTTCACACAATCACGACTCTCTGATTTCACACAATCGCGATTCTTTGATTTCACACAATCGCGATTCTCTGATTTCAGAGGATCGCGATTCTCTGATTTCACAGGATCGCGGTTCTCTTGAAGTTCACAAAATTGCGATTTTCTTGAAGTTCACAAAATCGCGATTTTCTTGAAGTTCACAAAATCGCGATTCTCTTGAAGTTCACAAAATCGCGATTTTCTCCAAAAGGTCCTGTTTGCCTGTTTTGACCCCCAGGATCCTGATTTGACATAACTTTTTCATCCAAAGTATATTTTTGAGCTCTATAGCTCATTGGAAAGCTCGTTTCGAATCCTACACGGCCTCAATTGTTTTTTATAAGAATAATGCGTTGATTTTAGTGCCACTAACCCCATTGATACCAGATAATGACTCTCACGCTCATAGTTCAGACTACTCCCATGAAGGTAGTCCACATGCTTATTACACTGAGTCACCTGAGCATAGTGAGATTTACTCGTATCAATATGAGGCACCACCTATGGAGCAAAACTGGGAGCCTGAACACTCCAATGTCATGTACACAAATGCTAACCCTAGGCCCCAACTAAGACAAGTAAGACCACAAGCCCCTAGAGGACCATGTTTTAGATGTCAGGGCGACCATTTCCTTCGTGATTGTCCCCACCCACCATCTCCGAGTCAAGGTCAGGCTATCACAATACAAGCTTTTTGTCCTGAACGTGGAAAAGATCATCTTTCCTAGAGATTGTCCAAGAAACCCCTCTAGTGCACCCAAGATTACACCCATTAATGTGGTAGGCTTAGTGGCGGATTCAAGTTCTAGTAGCAGTAATGTGGCTCCTATACAGGCAGTTACTAGGGCACAAGCATTAAAACAAGATAAACCAGCAGAACAATCGGAGTCGAGCGAATCGGGAGAACCTAGTAAGAGGAAACCAAGAACATGGAAGGATACTAGAGAGAAGGCCAATCGCAAGTGGAATAAAAAGTTATCGGAACTAGAAGAAAGCTTGAAAGACGCAAAAACAAAAATAGAAGACATTGCATCTCAAAACTCCTCGCATGCCGAAAATCCATCCACTGCATCTCATCCCACCCCACCACCCATTGTAAATAGGCCACAACCAGGGTCTGTTCTGCAGATCCAACCCCAGAAGCCTTGGACATGATGTTCAAGGCCTACCAGGCTCGACTTCAAGAAGGGCCTACAATTGCAAACCTAGACAAGAGTTACCCTAGAGCAGACTTAGAGATTGAACGGATGAAAATGTGCATGAAAATGGTAGAACAAGCTCAAGCTATACTCGAGACTAGTCAAAAGTTCAATCAGACAAACTCTGTCAAACCTGATTTGCATTTCCAGGGCTTACTAGAAAGATTAGAGTAGTTGGTAAACAAACCACAAGTTTCTTTACCTCTACCGGCTCATCCAGTTATTGAGAGAGGAAGCTCACCACCAATGGGAGCTTATGTTCCTAATTCCACGGATGCTGGAATACCTCCTTCAATTCAATAGTACTCTCAAGAGTTCTTGCGGGAAATACAAGAAGAGAAATGGGCCAAGGAGAAGGCTAATTCCCCTCCTATTCTTGAAATTGATGATCTTCAAGATCAATTTCCCCAAGACATTCCATCTATTTACGAAGATGAAGCAGAACAACAAGAAGACAAAAGATTAGATTTTGAATCTAATACCTTAGAAGAACTGCCTCAATTTCCAAGCCCATGGGAATTTGAATCTCTTCAGATCAGAGCTCCCACAATATTGGTAAGAAATGAAGACTCAGTGGTTCCAAGGAACACTGATGTCGTGAAGAACACTAAGGTTCAGTGTCATCTCACTGTAGAAGAGTTGCTAAAAGCAAAACCCAAGCTATGGGATCATGTGAAGGATCAGTTCCCAGAACTTGATTCCAATATGCCAAAACAGGCTCTAAGAAAATAGTTCCAGAGATACCTCTCGATAAAATAGGAGACATGTGTGAGGGAGAAGAAGGTAATACTTATCTTCCAATCACCTACCAAGGTTACACAACCAAAGCAATCATAGATTCAGGTGTTGGTGTTGCTATTGTGACCACCTCCTTGTGGAAGCAATGGGGACAACCCACATTAAGACCAACTAGAATGAAGCTTCAAATGGCTGACCGTCATTTTGAAAGACCTCTAGGATTGCTAGAAGGGATAACTCTAACCACTTGTAGTTTAGAGTTTGAACATACATTTGCTATATGTGACTTTGAGAAAAATAATGTCTATGAGATGATCCTAGGAAGACCCTTTCTACGACAATTGCAAATAGTACAGGATTGGGGAACCAACTCCTTGTACTTACAACACTTAGGGGTCACCACCAAGGCCAGTTTGAAGGATTACTCCTTTAGAGATGTACCACCCCTACAATGGAATCCTATCCACAAAGCAAAAGAAGATTCCATCTCTGTGCATTCTGAAAGTTCACCTGATCCATCATGACTGCATGAAGATACTCATTTGTGGACGTGCAAGGTCGGAGAGGAAGAGGAAAAACGTTTAAAGGCAAGAGAAGAAGGAACTTCACCAGGAGATAGACCAGTTAGAGACCCAACCTACACACCGATGATCTTTCCGGATGAGGAATTTGAGCCTGATGGCTGGCCAAAAATCTTAGCCACCATGGACATTGCTGTCAATGAAGAACAATGGACACCTCATTGTGATGAGGAGGGTTATGATATTTCCGTGTTCATGTGTCAGCCCTTGCTAGAAGAATGTGACCCTAGTGATGTCATAGAAGAAGAAGAGAATGACGATGATCTAGAGTCCATTGTGATGGATAGTTGCTTTAACTCGGAAAAAACACTATTTAGAAGATGTCAGAGTGTTTAACCAGAAAGAAGAAGAACCTCTCACAAGTATTGAAACGGTAAATTCGAAGGTTGGAAGTGAGGGTAGTCAAAAGAAAAAGAAAAGAAAAGCAGTGAAACAAGAGGAAGAGGAATCATTGTTTGAAGTACCAGAAAACTTCAAGAAATATGAAGTTGACGACCGCAAAATCTTGGTACGAATGCCTAAGAGAGAGGCCATCATAGGAGAATCATATGATAATAAAGAAAAGACCAAGAAAATTGTAGTGACCACTGAAGAGAATGAAGAGAGATGCACATATATAGGAGATGATCTAAGTGCAAGAGAAGAAATGGAGCTTGTAGCTCTATTAAGGGAATATAGGGATGTGTTTGCGTGGCACTATATAGACTTGAAAGGGGTAGATCCAAGAATTTGCTCTCATACTATCCCCATGACTGTTGATGCCAAGCCCACCAAACAGAAGCCCTACACATATAGTGACACTTATGCAGCCAAGATAAAAGAAGAAATGGATAGGTTGATTGAAGCTGGATTTATCTATGAGATTGAGCATACTGAATGGGTGTCCCCAATTGTAGTGGTGCCCAAGAAGAACAGGAAGTTGCAAGTGTGTATTAACCTTAAAAAAGTTAATGCTGCTACGATCAGAGATAGTTATCCACTTCCAATCACAGAACACCTATTGGAGCGTGTTGCAGGCAAGGAAGTTTATAGCTTCCTTGATGGATTTTTAGGTTACAATCAAGTAGCCATTGCCCCAGAAGATCAACACAAAACAGCTTTTGCCACAGAGTTAAGATAAGGTACGAGCCATAGCGAAGCTACCAAGGCCAAGGAATGTTAAAGAGGTACAAGCCTTCATGGGTCATTGTGGATATCACCGTAGGTTTATCCACATGTACGCGATCATAGCTAGAGCCCTTTATGCCTTGTTGTCTAATTTTGAGTGGAACGACGAATGCGAGAATTCTTTCAATGAACTGAAGAAATGTTTGTGCACAACACCAATACTGATCACTCCTGATTGGAATAAACCATTCCATGTCCATGTAGATGTCTCCAATCATGCCATAGGATGCGTGCTAGCACAACCCACAGGTAAGGAAATCTAGATTTACCCATAGCATACGCTAGCAAACAGTTGACCGCAGCTGAACGAAACTATACCACCACTGAGCGAGAAGGCTTAGGCATGGTATATGCTGTGAAGAAGTCTAGGCACTATTTATTGGCCAACAAGTTCAAGTTTTTCATTGATCATCAAGCTTTGTTATATTTGGTCAATAAACCTTGCAATACAGGACGTCTAGTAAGATGGTTCCTCTTGTTAATGGAATATGACTTTGAAGTTGTTGTTAGAAAAGGTAGGACCCACCTTCGGGCAGATCACCTTTCTCGCATCACTTCAGGAGAGTCACCGCAAGGAGTATGTGACGACTTACCCGATGCTTATCTATTCAATTTAGAAGTTGTTCCTAAATGGGCAAATAAGTTGGTACTAGTCCTAACCTTCAGCACTGCAAATAAGAATGTGAAAACATCACTAGAAGAAATTGTAAAATCACAAAAATATCACATATTGGCAGGAAGCATGTACAAACACGACACTGAGGGTGTATTAGCTTGTTGTGTTGAGGACGATGAACATAGTAGTTGGTTGCAACAAGCTCATGAAGGATTGCTAGGAAATCATAATTCTAAACAACGAACATTGCAGAATCTAAAACGTTTAGGAGTGTATTGGCCTAGCTTGGACAAAGCAATACATGAGTGGATTAAGAATTGTCCAATGTGCAGAGAGAGACCCCCAGTGGAGCATGCAACCCTTTATCAAGTGTCATTAATTCCTGATTGGAGTGCTCCATTGGTAGAGTTTATGAGATCGGGAATCTTACCCAAAGAGGCTAGTCTAGCAAGAAGACGAAGCATGGAGCAAGAGGCTCAGGACTATGCCTTAGTTGGAGACAACTTATATCGAAGAGGCAAAGATGGTTACCTAAGATTGTGCGTTCATGAATCAGAATATCTGAAAGTCTTAGAGATTGCACACAGTAGTGTTGCAGGTGGACATTTTGGTCCTGACCGAGTAATCAAGATCATTCTTCTCTCAAGACTTTGGTGGCCAACTCTTCATATGGATGCACATACCTATATGAAGAAATGCGACACATGCCAACGGGCACAATATCTAGTTAGAAAAGATGAGATGCCTTTGAGACCAATGATGGGAGGACGTGCATTTTCAAAGTGGGGTATAGACTTCATAGCTCCTATTAACCCCCCAGCTAGAAACTCCCATTCAGAGTATCTTATTGTAGCCACAGATTACCTTACAAAGTGGGTAGAAGTCAAAGCCACAACAAAGAATGATGCTCAGACTACGGCTAAGTTCTTATTTGAGAATGTGTTCACAAGATATGGGCTACCAATAGAGTTAGTGAGCGATAGAGGCACACAATTCTTGAATGAGGTCATTGAAAATCTTCTCCAATAATTCTTGGTGATACATAAGAAGTCTGCCCCTTATCACCCACAAGCTAACGGACAAGCCGAGAGCACCAATAAAATCCTCTGTAATATATTGACTAAATTGGTAAATAATAAACGCTCTGATTGGGACAAACAACTTCATCATGCCGTTTGGGCTTACCGAGTTGCCTACAAAACAGTACTCAATGCCACCCCATTTCAGATGGTCTTTGGACAGAATGCGGTGCTACCATTGGACTTCTTAATCCCTACATTAAAGGTAGCACAAGAGCATGAGTGGAAGGGACATGAATTTTCCTCGAGGATCTTTGATCTAGAACGCTTAGGTGAGATAAGGCTACGAGCGGCAGCAGGCATCTATGCTGCAAAGAAAAGACAAAAGGCATACTTTGATGCACACATCAAGGATAAGGGACTGAAAGAGGGAGACCTAGTGTTACTTTATACGCTAAAGCAACATGCGCGTAAGTTGGAAAAGAGAGGATATGGGCCGATGATCATTAATAGAATTTCCACTAGCGGAGCGGTTCAATTGGCTACTTTAGAAGGTGACATCTTGCCAAACTATATCAGTGGTTGTCGAGTCAAATTATATCAAGAACCTCTTACAGAGGATATGCTTACGAGACTCAACACTGCTAAGAAGCGAAAAGAAGAGGAGTTAAGGGTGAGGGAAGAAGCACATGCAGAAGCCAGAGAGCGCATAAGGCGAAATAAGTTAAGGAGACTAGGCCTAGATGTCAACTCAAAAGCCCCAAAGTATCACATGGATATGTGCCAAAAATCAGGCATAGCGACTTCTCAAGTCATTGACCGACGTCCCTTTGTGACCATAGAGATAGGACAAGGAAAGGGTGCAAGGACTGTGAAAGCATTGATTGACTCAGGTGCAGCAAGTAGTGCAGTTCGACTTTCCTACTGCCAAGACTTGCAGTTGAACATCAATCCCATAGAAGCTTATCTCATAGGATTGGGAGGTGTGGAAACCCCTTGTTTGGGTGAGGTGGAACTTCCCATCTACCTTCAAGATGTTCCAATGAAAGTCAAAGTGCTAGTGTTTCAGGATGAGAACCTTACAGAACCACTTGTCTTAGGACAAGATTGGATTTATGACAATGCAGTCAACTTGAACCTAAGAAGTCAACTTCTTCAAGTTTGGGTATAGGGACAATGCTTTACATTAGAACTAGAAAATGGCATGCTCACAAATCCAGATGTCACATCTTGTAGTTCTCCTAGGACTAGTCTTAGCAAACGAGATGTTGTATGCGTCAAAAGCTCTATGTCATAGGAGAACTCAATCATGGAAGAACAGGCTCAAAGACACGTGGACTCCTCCTCTGGTGCAAGGACTAATGCCGCCACTACAACTCAACCAATAAGGCAAGCACAACAAAACAGGACAACTGCTATATCAAATAGACAACGGGATTTCCAAAGGAAAGTAGTGCTAGGCATGAAGCAGATCTGGGTACGAAAAGGAGAGCAACCACCAGCCTTAACCCCACAATTCCCCTCCAGTGACTCCCACGAGGCCAGAAGACGAATAAAGAAGCTAGGACAAGCTCAACCACAAGGTATCCGACAAGTTTGGGTGCCTAAGAAATTAGTTGCAGCTCAACAAGGGCAATTACACATGTTAGTACCTAAGAAGCTCTTACATCCACAGTAACCTATGGTCTCCCACATGCGAAGAGTCTCAACAAAGAAGCCAAAAAGAGAAAAGGGTAAGAACTGCATACAGAGACCGAAAGAAGATCAAATCACCTCTTCAACCATAGAAGGAGGAAATGCAAAAAGGGTATGGGTTTTGAAGCCAAAACTACAAGTAGCCTACACCGAACCAAAGCGTCAACCACACTAGATATCACAATTCAGAAAGCATCCAAAGATGAAGATGCCTGAAGTGATCTCTACAGTGCCAAATGTTGTTCTAAAATGGACCCCAATAAGGAGGATTACATCATTTCGAGATCCAATGGATACCTCCACCAAAGCCAGCATCAACAACTACAAGTAACATCAAAATCCTCGACGAGCGACAACCATGTGCTTCTTGCACAACCTTGTCTTTTGCACCATTCAGGTCATGCACTTCAAAAGTATGCATTGATATAGGGCCCTATTACATGGCCGTGCATACACACATTTGAGAATCCCAGGCACAAGAGCACATTGACACATGTCAACTAGTTTTACTGATACTAACGTCTATCTTCTTGTTTTGTGACATTGCTCCTCAAAAAAGAAAAAAAAAGAAGAAGAAAAGAGAGAGAGAGAGAGTTTGTTCCCAAGTTTGGCTTATGAAACATGAATGAGTCATGCTTAGTTGAAGGTGGAACTGTTGATTACTAGGCATTTATCAGTTTGGATAGAAGTGTGTCTCGGCTAGCAGATGATATTATTACTGCCTTATCTGGTAGATGACAAGCACTCGGCATGAACATGGCATCTACAACTATGATTTTCTCTTACCATGGTAGGAATGAAGATCTTGAAGGTCCGCAACTTGAGTGATGCTTAACTCCTTCATGTAGGAGAGCATCCAGGGAGATATCTGCAAGGGGTAGTTCTGGAGCAGAAGACTCCTGCGTATGGTGAGCTAAAGAGAATATGTGAAACTAAGCTTGGTGTAGTTACCCAATGTTGTTTGCCAAGGAATATAAAGAAATTCAATTCTCAGTATTTGGCAAATGCTGCTTTGAAAAGAGGAGACAGGACCAGGCACTCATAAAATTTTCATTAGTAGACCATGAACATGGACATTCATCGACAATGTTCCATCACAAATGCCGGGTGTACAACACGAAGAGATAAATAGCGATCAAACCTTCACCATGGTAAGTATCCTTACTTTGGCAACACCATAAACATGATAGATTAGGCAACCTCTTCATCAACATACCCTTGAGAACTTAACTCAAGACCTCCAATTTTTACACCATAATTCTTCCAATGCATTTTCCAAGTAAGCATGCATAGGGCTACATTACAAGGCCGTGCACAAGGCATATATTTTCCTCAACCCATGCACAAACACACTACCATCATTCATTATGGGTTATGCACACTTGGCATGACTACTATGAACATCATCTTTGGAAGATCTAGAGGTCATCAATGGAGAATCACGACACAATCATGTTGGAATCCAAGGAAGAATCACATACCAAGGAACTACAACTTGCAAAGGCTCATAGTGACAAATGAAGAACCTGACAACCCACCTTGCCACAATGGGACGATAGACGGCTCACGTTCCTACTGAACGGACACTTCCTCTCAAACACTACCTGGAACAACCATTATATTAAGGGTCTGTCAAATACGACAGACTCGAGAGGGGGGGGGAGTGTTGAAGCTGAAGGTCAAGGACAAAGCACAGGAGCACATCAAAGAGGTGGACACACAAGAAGAAGGAGCAAGTAGGGAGCTCCAAGAAGTGGATGTCAAATTTTCACAAGAATTCCCTACAAAAATAGTGATTTTCATCACTAAAAACCATTGTAAATACTGTTGGAAGGAGTGATTTTTTGAAGCATTTTTGATGGAAAATAATTGTGTAAAAATATTTATGCAACTGATGTAAAAATAAGGAAGAGTCTTCCTTATGTAGAATAGAATCTTATGTAATTTTTCTAGAATTTTTGGAAACTCCTAGATAGCATATTTTTAGATTAATAGAGGAAAGGAACAAAATTCAAGTGTGAAAAGGGACACTTGAAAATGTATATAAGACAATTTCCTCTATTTTGAGAGGGTTGGTTATTTGTTTACATGCTATCTAAGTAAAGAAAGAGAGTTTCCTGCTGAAAATCGTGTTTTCTCCTCTTTGTGTGTTTTCTTTGATTTGTGAGTCTTTTTCTTGTGTATCCATGGAGATTTGTGAGCTTCTATTGTGTATTTCTATTGAAAGTGTATGAACAGAGCTGAAAACTGATGTATTGAGTGAGAAATTGATGAAGAATGGTGCTCGAGATGAAAATCGTCTGTTTTCACAGAATCGCGATTGTCTCCTCTGTATGATACAGGTAACATTTTTGAGTTTTGACTTCATAATTGTGTTTTGCTGAGAAAATAGCATGTATTAGACACCAAGATTGTGGAAAATGGTGGAGATTTGCTCAAGATAATCCAAACCCTAGAAATTCCTCTTCATTTTCATCATTCTCAGAAATCAAGCCATTATTCTCTTATTTCTTGGATTCTATCATCTAGAAGGGGTTGTGGTCTCATGTATACTTCCAGGATTGACAAAATAAAGATGTATTGATAATTCTTTATGCTAAATGATTGGAGAGGACAACTCCAAAGGTCAATAACAAACATTTTTTGGCGCCGTTGCCGGGGAGTATATCAACAGCTTCATTGAAGTTGGACCTTGCTGGATCTTCTATTGTTGATGGTAATGAACACATGGAAAAGGTAATACTCTTTAATCAAGAAATGTGAACATGAAAAGGTAGATGTCTTTGTTTGTCTTTTGGGAAAAGAAAGCAATAGATAATCTTTTGAGAATTGGAAGTGTTGAAATTTTTGTAAATTGATAGTTGCTCATCTCATTTTTTGAAGTAAAGTGCAGGTGTGTGAAAAATTTGAATCAAGAAAGCTGAAGATAAGGTAACATGTGTCTATTCTTGCATTTTTAGAGTGCTTTTTGACCAAGTACTAAGCAAAATTGTTAATCTTGGAAAGATAACATGGTTGCATTAAGGAAAAGTCAAGTAAAGTAGCTAGATGCAAGTAGATAAAATCCATTTGTTTACCAAGCCAAAACATTAATCTTGAAAAAAAATTTGATTTGCATCTTGAAAAAAAAAAGTTTGAGTTTATCTTTGCAAAAATTGATACTTGCATTTCATAGCATATTTTTCTTTGGGAAGTTTTCTCATGAACTGTTTTGATAGCCAAAGCATAAGAGAGTATAACCAATCAAGGAACGCAGGATCAATAGATCACCAAACAAGAAACCCTAAGTGAAGTGTTTACTTTAATTTAGGGCAAAATACTAAAAAAAAAATTCATAAAATTCATTAAAATAATCAAACAAATTTCTTTTCTTCTTATGAAGTTGGATTGAAGCTTTCTTGACAAGAGTATCAGGGAACAAGTGAAAGGAAAGCAAAAATTTATCAAAAAACTAGAAAATTTGAAAAACACGATTCTCTGCACAGGATCACGATTTCCTGAATGATTCTATGATTATGATGCAAAAGTACAGGTGACTGTTGAATTGGAATTGGTAAAGGGTACTGAAGGGAAACAAGAGAAAAGAATAATCAAATTTGCACAAAATAAGAAGTACAGAAAAAACACGATTCTCTGCACAAAATCGCGATTTTCAATAAGAGAAAAAATTTATGGAATTTTCAGCATATTTGGGTTTTTGGAGAAAGGTAATTACATGAGATTTCATTAATATTGAGAAAGTGAGGGAAGTTAATTTCCAAAGAAGCAGGGAAGAGTGAGTATCAAGTGAAAGAGGTAGGAAAGGACAAAATCGCGATTTTCATCAATAGCTAAGGGGTGTGATTAATAAGGAAAATTAAGAATTCAGGATTAAAAACTATAAAGTTGTGGAAGGATGAAGTTGGACAAGTGAAAGAGTGAAAAATAGTGGAAATTGCACAGACTCGCGATTTTGAGGACACTATAAAAATTCTGGAATTTTTTGAAGAAACTCATTTGAGTGTGTGAGAGAGAGAGAGCAGGTAAAAAATCGTGATTTTTTGCAGCAAAGTATTTTGGAGAGTTTGCAACCAAGCAAGCAAGGTAAGGGGCCTCAATATTATTTTGTTGCATTTCTTTCAATTTTTATGAGCATAAAACACAAAAAATAGGAAATAATAGAAAAACGGCTACGAGGAGCTTTGGAGTCTATAGATTTCTCTTTTGCTCGGAGAAGTCGACGCGCCTGGCTCTGCACTTATTGCATCTTCGCTGCAGAGCTGCAATTGTATTACTCTAGGAGACGTCGAAAAGGCGACTGACGCTGTTAAGCTTTAGATTTAAAGTTTGCTCTTCCTTGGCTTCCCGAATCCTCAGTCGCCGAAGACTTTTCTTCATTGATTATTGCGGCGCCCTTCAATTTTCATGTTTGGAGCAATTTAAGAAGAAAGGCAAAGTTAAAAAAGAAAAGGAGGCCATGGATGTGGCTTCCTCCTCACTCGTGAAAAGTAATCGGGCCCCTCCCCCAGGGGAGACCGATAACCTGGCTGCTCTGCTGGAGGGGGGGTCGTGTGTCGCCCCTGGAGCACCCGATTGCACTGAACCCCCTACGGTTTCTCTCAGTAGACCTGCGGTTCTGTCTGCTCAGGAGGAGCTCAAGAAAGTTTGCCTCGTCGGTCAAATGTTTGGCCCTAGGCCCCCGCTCAAAACTGTGCGACAATGGCTTCGAAAAGAGTGGTTCCCCCGTGGTCTAACTGTTAGCAAATGCCAGTTCTTACCGGCGAGCCACTTGCTGCTAGTCTTTGAAAATGAAGATATGGCATTCCGAGCCCTAAGCGTTGGCACCTGGCAGCTTGGTAGGGCAACCCTGTGCCTATTCAGATGGTCCCCAAACTTTACTCCCGACAAATCGAAATCGCTTCGGTACCCTCTCTGGGTCGAGCTCCCTAACCTTCCTTACTTCCTGTACAACTTCGTGTGGGACATTGTCTCTCCCATCGGCAAGCCGCTTGCTTCACGCGAAGACATTGGTGGTCTCATCTATGAAGGTGCAAGACACTCATTCAATGCTAGGTGGCACCCCCAAATCTGTGTCGAGGCCGACCTCAGCATGCCGCTTCCATCGATGATCAAAGTGGACCTGGGCGAAGGGGAGGTATGGGAGCAAGATATCAGCTACAAAAACCTCCCCAACGCATGCTTTCGTTGTGGCCAACAAGGCCACAGGATTAAAGACTGCCCTTTGAGACAAAAAAGCAAGCGTGTTCAAGATGCCTCCAAAAATGCTCAAGACAACAAAGGCGCTTCGACCCACTCGACAAGGGAAGGGGAAGGCAAGGACCTCCCTAATCCACAAGCTGATGATGACGGGTTCATCGAAGTCAGAAGAAGAAGGAAAAGAAGCCCTAGGGCAAATCGCGAGCGAAACAACTTGTCAGCTACCCCCTCTAGCAATTTGTATTGCAATTTGGAAAAGGAGATCAATGAGTTCGACTACCCAGGTGGGAACCCACATGGGGTTGACACCAACGATAAAGCCCTAGAGATCATTGACAATAAAGAAACCTCCCAGGAGGGCTACGTTACAAGCAAAGAAGATGGCTTCACCACTAGTAACGAAGACAACATGGATAGTGAAAGTTCCATCATCGGATCGACTATTCCGGAAACGGTGCCGAATACGGTGCCCAAGTCTCCCCAGCAAGAGGCATCCCGCAAAGGAAAACAACCTATGGAGTTACCCTGGAAAAGCCCCCACAAGAACCTATTGCTAATTCGGGATCCGATTCCAGCGAAAAAGAAAGATGAATCCAAGAAAAGAAAGGACAAAGCTCCCTCCCGCAAAGAGGGATCACTACGAAAATGATCATCATCTCGTTAAATGCTAGGGGGCTAACCGACCCCTCAAGAGTGACCATCATTGGTCAATGGCTCCGCGACATCAGCATAAACCCAGATTTTATTTGTATTCAAAGATTAAAATCGACGGAGAAGACCTCCAAAAACGGCTTAGACAGGTCTCCTCGACCCATGTTTGGATCTCAACGACGCACCAGCGGGGATCTGGTGGAACGTCTATCGGCGTTAATCAACTCTGGTTTGAAAAGCTTGAGAACTCCATTGAAGATGAAAGCCACCGTTGGATCGCTGTTTCTTTTGGTGCTCCTCTTTGCGTTACTATGGTTTCTTTGTACGCCCCTAACGGGGATTTGGAGAGACTGAACACATGGGCCTCCTTAGACTCGCTTCCCCACAACGTGCTTATCTGTGGAGACTTCAACATGGTGGAGGACCCTATGGATAGATGGATGGGCAAGGGCAGGGTCATCGACAGTCGGGAGAAAGAAACGTGGGACAGGATCAAACTTCACCTGGATTTGGTTGAATTCAAAGACTCGAATGGCTTTTCTTGGTCAAATCTCCAAGCGGGCGAGGACCTGAGGAAAGCTAGACTCGACAGATGCTACATCTCTCAGAGTTTTACTCATCAGTGGGGCCACCCAGCCATCACGCAACGCACTGACCTCACTATCTCTGATCACTACCCGATCGTTATCACTTTTCAACCTTCCAACAAGATCCGCAAGGCTCCGTGGTTCCATGCCAATGAAACCACCTTCTCTCTCCCCTTCCTCCATCAAGAAATTGCCAATGTGTGGAAGGCGGCGTTCGCCTCCGGCTTGTCCCCAGCCAAGTGCTGGAGAAGTGCAGTTGACAAGTCTCGAAAGATCATGATCAGAACTAAGAAGATGCTCGAGACCGTGCGGCGGGCTCGTAGGGAAGCTCTTTACCTCAGACTCTGGAGGCTCTAGGAGGAAGTGAACAAAGGAAAACATCAAGCCCAGAAAGGTCTCCGAAAAATCAGAGCGGTGCTGAGATACGAGGAAGAAATACAAAGGAAAAACTTGCAATTTTTTTTCAAGGAGTGGTGGGCTGGCAAAGCCGACAAACCCACCAAAGAGATGTGCCGTATCCTTAAAAGGAAACATAACAGAGAATCGATCCCCCTATTGCTAGACTTACATGGCAATGTATGCAATTCGGAAGAAGATAACTTTGGCATCATCGAAGGGCACTTCACGAGACTCTTGGGAACCTCGAACCCCCTCTCCCACCATAGAAGGGACTGTATGGCAGCCATTTCTAGGGTTTCCCCCCGTAGGATACCACCCAACCTCCTCTCCCTGCTTCATGCCCCTATCTCTGAATCAGAAATTATTGAGGTCATTGACACCCTCTCTCTCGGTAAAAGCCCGGGATCCGATGGACTCACTAACGAGTTCTTTAAATCCTTCAAGCTGGTGGTTGCCACCCCTCTTCGGTTGGTTTGGCAAGAGGCGTTAATGTTTGGTGCTCTTCCTTCTTGCCTCAATAATGGAATTATCAAGTTAATACACAAGAAAGGGGAAAAGAATAGAATCGAGAACTGGTGGCCTATTACGATGCTCCAAACAGGATACAAGATCATTGGCAAAGTCATTGCCAACAGAATCTCGTGCCACCTGAGAACGTGGCTAAGTGAGGACCAAAAAGGTTTCATCAAAGGCAGGTCTATCTTGGAAACCATTATGGACATTTGGGAAGGTATTCAATTTGCAAATGAGTCTAATCAAGATGTGGTCTTCCTCAAGATCGACTTTGACAAAGCCTACGACAGGCTAGAATGGGACTATATTTTGCAGTCGCTCCAAGATCTCGGATGTAGCCAGAAATTCACCAAGATGATCGCGACCCTTCTCGGAAACGCAACGACCCAAATTAACGTCAACGGCAAACTTTCGAAGGCGATCAAACTTAGAAGATCTATTAGACAAGGGTGCCCACTGGCCCCCCTTCTTTTTGCCATCGCCACTGAGGGGCTTAGCAGGCTTGTGGCGCATCAGGTGGAGGCTGGCAATATCAAAGGCCTCCGGCTGCCTCACGATCACAGTCAAATCACCATGAGACTATTTGCCGATGATATGAACGCGTTCGTTCACAATGATAATACTAGCCTGGAGACATTCTGGAGGTGTCTTGCTACCTTTTGTGAAGCCTCTGGATCCAGAATCAACCACTCCAAGACCGCCTTTAGAGCTATTGTGGGACCTCATCCCGACCTTCTCATTGATCATGGCTGTCAAATCATTCCGCAGGGCCAAATCTTTCGACTTCTCGGAATCCCCTTGGGGTTTGGCGTCTCTATGGAACAGCGATGGAACTGGGTGCTGGCCAAACTCGAAAACAAGCTTAACTATTGGAGAGTTATGCAAATCAATCTCGCTGGGCGTGCGATGGTTATCAACACGTTCCTCCTCTCTTCTACCATCTATTTCCTGTCATGCTGGAGACCGAATGAGCAAGGCCTATCCAAACTGAATAGTATTTGTAGAAACTTTCTTTGGACGGGTGATCATAACAGAAGGGGGGTGCCTAAAATCAAATGGGCCATCTGCACTAGCCCTAGAGATAACGGGGGGCTTGGTATCCTAGACATTGGGTGTATGGCTAACAAACTGGCAGCCAAATGGATGATTAAGGCTTGGTGCAATAAGGAGGCCTCGTGGGCCAAGCTGATCTTCAGAAACAAGAATGAGTTGGCTCTCATGGGGTTCCCAAACTGGAAGAATCTTGACATCTTGACCCTGCTATTCTCCCTGATCCCCGTCTTCCCGAAAGGCTCCAATCTCGTGTGCTCCCTTTGGAAGGGCTGGAATAAAGTCAAAAGCTTCACAAGAATTAGTGAGGACTGGAAGTGGGCGGCAGGTATCAGACAAAACGACTCTATCTGGTTTCCGATACATGGCATCCGGAGTGTGGAGTCTTGGAACATTCAAAATGCCAAGAAGTTATGGAACAAAGGCTTCAAAAAATGGAAACACCTCTGGAAACATGACACCAACAGCTGGATCAACTTCGAGGATATTGACCCTGGCATCAACATCTCGTACGAAGAATGGAACACTTTGCAAAGTAGATGTCTCGCATGGGATCGTCACAAGATTCGCCTTCTCATGGGACACGACACACCGAACTCACTTGGTCTCAAATGGCACAATGGGAATAGCCTATTCAAAATCCCGAACATCAAAGAAACGATTGACCATTAGATCAACCTCAACAAGAAGTGGTGTCTGTCTTGGTCGCGGCTTCGGTGGGACATGAAGTTCATGGGTATCTGGCACCCCCTTATAGAAATTAAGAAGTCTGTCCTCTTATGGCAAATTCTTCATCGAGGAATTTGGACCAACCATAAGGCTAGCAAACTTTGTGGGATCCCTCCTTGGTGCAAATGCTGCCACCGGTCTATAGAAGATGTCCCACACATCTTCTTTACTTGCCCCAACTCCAACAGAATCGGCAGATGGTTGGAATGAAAATCAGACTTCAAAATCAGCTTAGTTGGAAACAAGTCCTCTTGGGAGAAGCGATCGGCTGCTCCGCGGCACTCTGGAACGCCATCAGAGGGGAAGTCTTGTGGAAAATATGGCGGGAAAGATGTGCTCTCAACTTCGGTGATCCCCCAAGGGAGTGGTCGATTGAGAAATCACTATTCCTCCTTGGCAAAAGGATTGTTAACAGTAAGAAATCCCCCCCCCTTCAGGCACCATCAAGTCCTCCTTTTGATCAACAACAAGCTCAAACCCAAATGGGCCCCACATGAGGGCGATGAGAGGGTGATTAACCTTCTTTGTAATGCAACCTAGGCTCTATACAAGCTTCCCCTGCTTTGTGGGACTCGGGGGGTCCCGTGGGCACTAGTCCCCTTCTATTGTACTTTTGTTTCTTTATTTAATTCAAGTCCGGGAGAGTAGGCTAATGCCGAACTTCCTTTATATTAAAAAACAAAAATAATAGAAAAACACGGAATCTTGATTTTTGAATTTTAACTTGCAGATGGACACATAGAAAAACCCCTAGGAATATGGGAAAAAGTGATTGTGGACATATGTGGAATAGAGATTGAACATACCTTTGCCATAGTTGAATTCCCACAGTCCGCTTCATATGAGATTATCCTAGGAAGGCCATTTATGAGACAAATGCAAATTGTGCAAGATTGGGGTAATGATTGCTTATACCTTCAGAGCAAAGGAAGAATAACCAGAGTAAATCTAAGAAATGGGCACTACTATGACATATCTCCTCAAGAATGGTATAAAATACATCAAAATCAAGAGTTAAGTGAAGGATCAGACATGGAAGAGCAGAATGAAACTGAATCATCACTATGGAAGTGCAATATGATAAGAAATCTCACAAATAGAAAAAGAAGATTGTGTAGAAGGAAGAAAGTTACAAGATGAGAGCTATGTACCACAAGAATTCAAGGATGAAGAATTTGAGCCCTATGGTTGGAACCAAATTTTGGCTACCATGGATCTAGCCAGTGATGAGTATGTAGGAGAATTTGAGCCCTATGGTTGGAACCAAATTTTGGCTACCATGGATCTAGCCAGTGATGAGTATGTAGGAGTGGAATTTCAAAATGAAGAAGGGTATGATGTTTTTCACATTGGAATACAAATGATAAAGGTATCAAAAACAGAAGAGGACCAGGAAGTAGAAATGATATTGAAAAAAGGGAAAACATAATATTTGGAAGAAGTAAAAGCTTAAGATGCAATAAAAGATAAAATCTCAGGCAAATATAAGAAACACAATGATGTTTTTCACATTGGAATACAAATGATAAAGGTATCAAAAACAAAAGAGGACCAGAAAGAAGAAATGATATTGAAAAAAGGGAAAACACAATATTTGGAAGAAGTAAAAGCTGAAGATGCAATAAAAGATAAAATCTCAGGCAAATATAAGAAACACAAACATAAGGAAATAGAAAAAAACCAGGAGGATGAGAAAAAGGAGAAGGAAACAAATAAAGATCAATAGTTTGATGTACCAGCAAATTTCAAGACTTATGACGTAGAAGACAGACTACTTCTAAAAATGAAACCAAAGATAGAAAAGAAGAAAGGAGAGGCTTATGATAATGAAGAACAAACCAAGAAGGTTGTGATCACTCAGGAAGATGGAGAAGAAAGACATATTGTAGTAGCTGATGATATGACAAACCAAGAAGAGGAGGCACTAAGAAGTTTGGCCAGGAACTATAGAGATGTGTTTGCTTATAGCTACAAGGATTTGAAAGGAATTGATCCTAAAATCTGTGAGCATAAGATTCCCATTACACCTGAGGCAAAACCCAGCAAACAGAGACACTACACATTCAATGATAAATACTCTGCTAAAATAAAGGAAGAAATCGACAAGCTATTAGATGCCAATTTCATCTATGAGATTGAGTATACAGAATGGATATCTCCTATAGTTGTGGCACCAAAGAAGAATGGGAACTTAGGGTATGCATTAACTTGAAAAAAGTGAATGCAGCAACTATAAGAGATAGTTACCCATTGCCAATAACAGACCATCTTCTAGAGAGAGTTGCAGGAAAGGAGGTTTACAGTTTTTTAGATGGTTTTTCAGGATACAATCAGGTACCTATAGCATTGGAAGACCAACATAAGACTGCCTTCTCCATAGAATGGGGAATTTATGCTTTTAGGGTTATGCCCTTTGGGTTAACCAATGCCCCAACAACCTTTCAAAGATTGATGTGTCATATCTTCAAGGAATTCCTGAGGAATGTGATGGAAATTTATGTAGATGATCTGTGTACTTTTTCATTAAAAAGATAGGATCACTTGCAGGATTTAGAAAATATATTGAGGAAATGCAGAACATACAGAGTATGTTTAAACTTAGAGAAGTGTGTATTCTTTGTGAGACAAGGAAGAATGTTAGGATACATAGTCTCTAAAAATGGAATTTCAACTGATGAGAAGAAAATAAAGGCCATAGTAGAACTTCCAAGACCAACAAATGTAAAAGAACTTCAAACTTTCATGGGACATTGTGGGTACTATAGAAAATTTGTACACAAATTTTCTCACATAGCTAAACCATTATATGTCCTGATCACAAAGTTTGAATGGACCAAGGAGTGTGACCAAGCTTTTGAAACTCTAAAAACTTGTTTGGTAACAACCCCAATTCTAAAAACACCTCAATGGGATAAAATCTTTCATGTCCATGTGGATGCTTCAAATTATGCTTTGGGATGTGTGCTTGCATAGCCAATAGAAGGGAGCAAGTTAGATTTTCCAGTGGCTTATGCTAGCAGACAACTGAACTTAGCAGAGAAAAATCATACAACCACTGAGAGGGAAGGGTTGGGAATGATATTTGCTGTAAAGAAATACAGACATTATCTATTGGCCAACAAGTTTAAGTTCTTTGTGGACCATCAAGCTTTACTATATTTGGTAAACAAACCTTGTGACACTGGTAGAATAATCAGATGGTTTCTCTTACTAATGGAGTTTGAGTTTGAGGTGGTGGTCAGGCAAGGAAAAACACATTTGAGAGTAGACCATCTATCTAGAATCCAATCTAAAGAGCCCAGTTCACCTCTAGATGATGACCTACCAGATACTTATTTGTTCAAAGTAGAAAGTGTTCCTGAGTGGGATATGATTTTAGTACCATTATTAACTATGGGACCTTGCAGGACTTTTGGAAACAACACACACTTAGTATTACAAAGCAGGAACTTTATGCTACTAGCTGGACACTTGTATCACCTCAACCATACAGGCATATTGGAATATTGTACTCCTGAAGAAGAGCAACAAGAATATCTGAAAAGAGCTCATTGTTGGAACCCTTGCACTCATGCTTCCAGGGTAGTAACCCTAATTAATCTCAATAGGATGGGGGTACATTGGACTAATAAAATTCAAGATGTAACAAAATACATTGCTAATTGCAGGAAGTGCCAACCATTGCAAAATTCAGAATTCATAACTCTATATTGGTTTCAGAAAAACCCAGATTGGAGTGAAAATATTATTGAAGAGTTGAGAAGAAAGAAGAAAGGAAAACAAGTAGTAGCTGGTGCAGATTCCAAAAATCTACAAGTAATCTCTGAAGAATATCAATTGATAGGAGAACAATTGTATAAGAATGGGATGGATGGATACTTAAGACTTTGTGTTTCTGAGGATAAATATCTGGAAATGTTGGAAATGGCACATTCGGGAGTAGCAGGAGGACACTTCTCAAGTGATAGAACTGCTAAACTCATATTATATTCTGGCTTTTGGTGGCCAACCCTATTTCCTGATGCAAGAACTTATGTAAAAAGGTGTGATATCTGTCAGAGGGTGAGTCAACCAAATAAAAGAAATAATATGCCATTAGTTCCATTAATCTCAGCAAGAGCCTTTAGTAAATGGGGGTTGGATTTCATTGGACCTATACATCCTCTAGCAAAACAATCCCATGCTGAATACATCATAGTGGCTACAGACTACCTGACAAAGTGGGTTGAGGCCAAATCCATAAGAAGGAATGATGCTCATACTACTGCCAGATTCTTGTATGAAAATATTATCACCAGGTTTGGACTTCCAATTGAATTGGTAAGTGATAGGGGGACCCATTTTGTAAACCAAATCATAGAAAACACCACTGAATATTTCATGATCAGTCATAGAAAGTCAGCCCCATATCACCCACAAGCCAATGGGTTAGCAGAAAGTACTAATAAAGTACTTTGTACTGTACTGTCAAAATTAGTAAACACAAACAGGAATGATTGGGATTTACAACTTAATCATGTCCTATGGGCTTATAGAGTGGCTTATAAAACTGCAATAGGAAACACACCATTCAATCTAGTATATGGACAAAATGCAATTCTACCTATGGAATTCCTTATTCCAACATTAAAAGTAGGTAGTCACTACAATTGGACTGGACATGAACTATCAAAGAGAGTAATAGAATTGGAAAAATTGGGAGCTTCTAGACTCCAAGCCATTATGAGTATATATGTGGACAAGAAAAGGCAAAAAGCTTATCATGATGTTCATATAAAAGAAAAAGATCTACAGGAAGGAGATCTAGTTTTGGCTTACACAGTCAAAGAACATCAGAAAAAGTTCCAGAAAAAAGGACATGGACCATATATTATACATCGAATAAGCAACAGTGGAGCCATTCAACTAGCTAACATAGACGGAGAAATCATGCCAAACTTCATAAGTGGACGTAGAGTCAAGAGGTATGATTTCCCATTAACTGTTGATGAATGGAGAAGGCTACAACAAGTCCAAAACAGGAAAAAAGAAGAGGAAGACATTAGAAAAGACGCTCAACAGGAAGCAAAGGAAATGATAAGAAAAACGAAAGAACATTTGCTTGTGATAACAATGGATTTTCAAAATGAAAAAATTAGGGTTTTGATAGACTCTGGAGCACAAGTGAATGTGATTAGTTCAGCTTTGGTAAGTAAATTTAACATAAAAGGAACTAAAAGCAGAACCTTTATCAAACTTTGGAAGGCCAATTAGTACAAAGCATGTCTTCACTGTCTATTAAAGTTAAGTTCAATGAAGAATATATGAAAATAGATTGTGAAGAATGGCCTGATCATTTGATGAAAGGTAAAGCAGTAATGACAGAAGAGGGAAGTGAGGTAAGAGAGGAATTCATTTGTGGGCTGGTGCATACAGGAATAAAATCAATATGGACAAAACCCTCACAAACTTACTTCAAATTAGATGAGAGCATAGTAGAAATAGCCAAAAAAGCACAGATAAGCAGTCTAGCCATAAATCAGAAAGGTGCAGATCAAGTTCAAGTTCAAGAAACAGAGGAAATGGTAGTGAAAAAGAATGTTCAAGAAGTTATAGAAGGAGTGGTAGAAAAGGAGATTATCCAAAGTATAAAAGATGTACTTCATGATATGAAGAATAATGAAGAATTTACAATCAACAAAGATCAAAGACAAGCGGAAGAAATGGATCTCATGGACATTGATGAGCAGGAAGAAGGACAGGAAGAGCAAACAAGTAAAGGTCAGGTAAACTCTGTTGAGGAAATTGAATCTACTTTAATTCAGGAAACCCTAATCCAAGAAAAAGAGGTACAAGTAAAGGAAGGACACCTCTCTGAAGAAAAGCAACAGGTGATGGAGAACAAGAAGGCATAGGAAATAAAGCTGACTACAGATGTCTCAGAGCAGAAGAATCAGGGTGCTCAGACATTGGAATATGAAGAGGATGTTGTAGACCAAGAAACATTGGAAGTTGGTCAAAGCCATGAAGGACAAAATACCAAGGTCAAAGAGTATGAAGAAGAAGAAGAGGAGAATGAGTGCAAAGAAGATAAAAAAATAGAAGTTAAACAAATGGAAATGGAAGTTGGGTTGGAAAGAATACCCAAAAATATAAGATCTGCTTGCCAGATTATTATGAGCAACATTGAGCAGTTCAGACCATCAAGCAGGAATATGATTATATCTAGTATGGTGGCTGAATCTGAGTTTGAGAAAGGCAGTATGATTATTAAAGAGCACAAAAGGGAAAAGGAACAAATGACAGAACAGTTGAGGATGGTATAGGAGAAAAATGAGGAATTCACAAATAAAATAATTGCTTTGGAGGAATTAGAAGTACAGAAACAAAATAAAATCCAATATCTTGAAGAGAAGAGTGTAAAACTAACAGAGAAGAATAATAAACTGGAGTTGGAGCTGAGAAGAATTGAAGGAAGATACAAAACCTTGCAGACTTCTTATCAAATTTTGACTAAAGCAAATGAGGAAATAAACAAACTATTATTGGAAGAAGGCCAGTTAAAGGATGAAAGCAAGACTGCTCAGATATCAAAGGAAGAAAAGGAAGAGTTGCACAAGGAGATCCAGAGATTACAAACAGAGTTAAAGGAAGCCAAGGAGCTAGAGAAACAGGCTAGTACACATGCTGCTACCTCAATGAGGGGCTATAATAAATTGCATATGGATATGGAAAAAGAAAGGAGTGATTGGCAGTCAAAAATGAAAAAGGAAAGAAGTGAATGGATAAAGGAAAGAGAGATTTGGGCAACTCAGAACAGAAGTCTAATGGTGACAATAGAAGAACTACAGAAAAAGCTAGAAAAGCCACAAGCCCAGGAAGAAACACAGATAGAGACCACATATACATAAGAATATGAAGGGGGAAATGATGACAGAACACAACATGACAGTGAACCAACAAATAAAAGAGCAGAAGAAGAATATTCAGAAGAATTTGTCCAGAAATTGCTGACAAACAGAGAGTCTGGAATGGATTTTATCAGAAAGATGCATGATGAATATGAAGATCAAATTGTCATATTTGCTCTAAATAAAGGGATTAATCCAGACCAGCATCATTGGGCTGCAAATGGACTGGGCATACCATTATGCATGATCATGGAGAGTATCAAGAACTATCAGTTGGCAAGAGTTGGATTACCTCCAAATAAATATCTAGAGTATGAAGAGGATATCAACGTGACCAAAGAATTATTTGAGAGAGCTAATCCAAAATGGAGGAATAGATGGTTGGATGCAAATAAAGAGTGCAGGAAGATATGGAAGGAAGCACCCATTCAATTGAAAATTAATCCAGCTTACTGCCCAGTAGCAAGGAGAAGAGAGTGGACAGTTTTCTGGGAAAGAAGGAAGGAAGGACAAATCCCCACCTAAATGGTTGAATTTCCCAAAAATAGTAGGTCCAAAGGCAGGAACATGGCCTACCAAAAAATACATGGTGGATACAGCTGAAGCTGTTATAGCTACATACAAGGATGTAAATGACTCGGCATGTATTTTATTGATCAGAGTAATGAGACTCATTCTGGCATGTATAGAGACATACACAGATACAGATGTCAGAGTCTTGAACTATATTGGCTTCAATTCTCCTACTCATGCATTATTGTTTGATCTTAGTGAAACACCTGATAGAATCTGTTTGATGGCATATTATAGCAGAATAATATTTTTGGGCAGTCATTATTTACAAATATTTGAATATGCCTTTGACTATGGGTTTTTTGAAAGAGAATCAGAGATATTTGGAAATTTATTAGTTGTTACAAAATCTCGCCTCACAGCATATGAAGCTGCCTACACAGAGTATTTGAAAAAGGATGTCATTGATAAACCAGAAGTTGTAGTATAGTGGAGGAAAGCATTGTTTGAGATGGTGAATAACTTGAATATTAGTGAAAGGAGGAGCCATGATCTAGTGTCACAAGTCTATCAAAGAAAGAAGAAGTGAAGGGAGCACTAAAGATACAAAGCAGGAATGTCTTTTGTCAAGAGCCAAAAGCTCTAGGAGGGGAAGAATGTTGGAAGGAGTCATTTTTTGAAGTATTTTTTATGGAAAATAATTGTAAAATGCCAAAAACTTGTAAAACTATTTATGAAACTGATGTAAAAATAAGGAAGAGTCTTCCTTATGTAGGTTGGTTATTTGTTTACATGCTATCCAAGCAAAGAAAGAGAGTTTCCTGCTGAAAATCGTGTTTTCTCCTCTTTGTGTGTTTTCTTTGATTTGTGAGTCTATTTCTTGTCTATCCATGGAGATTTGTGAGCTTCTATTGTGTATTTTTGTTGAAAGTGTATGAAGAGAGCTGAAAACTGATGTATTGAGTGAGAAATTGATGAAGAATGGTGTTGGAGATGAAAATCGTCTGTTTTCACAGAATCGCGATTGTCTCATCTGTATGGTACATGTAACATTTTTGAGTTTTGACTCCATAATTGTGTTTTGCTGAGAAAATAGCATGTATTAGACACCAAGATTGTGGAAAATGGTGGAGATTTGCTCAAGATAATCCAAACCCTAGAAATTCCTCTTCATTTTCATCATTCTCAGAAATCCAGCCATTATTCTCTTATTTCTTGGATTCTATCATCTAGAAGGGGCTGTGGTCTCATGTATACTTCCAGGATTGACAAAATAAAGATGTATTGTTAATTCTTTATGCTAAATGATTGGAGAGGACAACTCCAAAGGTCAATAACAAACAAATACCATTTTCTATTTTTCTAACTCCATTTTGTTCAAGCCAAGGAGTCCTTGAGCTTGAGGAGTATTAGAACTATCATCCTACCAATTTTCATAATTTTTAGACTCCATTTGAGCCCTCAAATAAGCCCTGGATCCTAATTTTTAACTAGGCTGGACACTAGGTCTTGATAGGGCCAAAACTAGTAAAAAAACTATAAAAAGAGCTAGAGAGCTCATTTTTGAGGTTAGCTTGTTTAGAGAATAGAGCTTTGTAAGAGAACTCTTTTGCAATCAAAGCTTTCCATTGTTCCTCTCTTTGATCTTACTTTGTGCGCATGTGTGTGTATGTGTGTGCATGTTTGTGTGCTTTCACTCATGCACTTGTGCCTTCACTTGCTCGTGGTCTTCATACCGGTCCTCACGTCTCCGCAGATTGACAAGTAAAGGAGGTGGTGCTTACACTTGAGCTACACACTTGCCCTTAGCATGACACTCAACACTTGAGCGGTCATGACATACGACACTTGGCAGATGTTGCGACACTTGGTCAGCCTCAGATATCACGACACTTGGTTATGGCAGATATCGCAACACTTGAATATCGCAGATATCATGACACTTGAATATCAGATATCGTGACACTTGTTGTTCTGATGACACTCCACACTTGAGGAATATCGCGACACTTGGAGGTCATAGATATCGCGACACTTCGATGTCACATATATCGCGACTCTTGATATCTACCAAATATTGCGACACATGGGAATTCAAGTATCGGGACACTTGAACTCAACCGATCATGACACTTGAATTTTTTGGAGTCCAAATTCAAATTTTTTTTGCAAATATGAGTACCTTGTGTCCTCCTTGTCCCTCCTATGTGCATGCAAAATCTATCTTCAAACCCGCGATACCACACTCATGACAGAGCAAAGAGTGGAACAATGGAAAGCTTCGATTAAAAAAGAAATCTCTTACAAAGCTCAAATCTACAACAAGGTAACCTAAAAAATGAGCTCTCTAGCCTTTTTTATAGAATCTTGAGTGGTTTTGGCCATATCCAGACCTAGTGTCTCACCTAGTTAAAAATTAGGTCCCACGACTTATTTGGGGGCTCAAACCGAGTCTAAAAATTATGAAAATTGGTAGGCTGATAGTTCTAATACTCATCAAGCTTGAGGACTTCTGGGCTTGAACAAAATGGAGTTGAAAAAATGAAAAATGGTATTTACAATGGTTTTTAGTGAAAAAAATCATTATTTTTATAGGGCTTTCATTTGAAAATTTGATAGATGCTTCTTGGAGCTCCCTACTTGCTCCTTCTTCTTGTGTGTCCACTTCCTTGATGCGCTTCCATGCTTTGTCCTTGACCTTGAGCTTCAACAACTGTAGAAGAACTTGGCTGAACCCACTCAGCACGTGTGGAAGCTCAATTACAGGCCATGGCTATGAACAAGAAAGGTATTTTACAATCCCCTTATTTCACTCACTTGGCCCCTCGCAGGTATATATCCCGGCATGAGTTGCAATATAAGCCATATTTTATGTTATGAGTTGCAATATAAGCCATATTTTATCTTGGCAATCGAAAAGGACATAGGCAAGAAACCCTCCCATGCAACTCAGTTTGAGCTTGATGACTTGCCACTAGAAGCGTAGAGTGGAGAAATCTTTCAACTAACTTGGCGCCACAACTTATTACAACAATATCAAGAAATGATGAGCACATGGTTCAAGGCACCACTCCATTTAAAATCTAACCCATGTTGGGACCAATGCCACATCGCCGCTCTTGGAAGGCCTTTGCAATCAAAGTACAGAACAACAAGCAGTGCCATGACAGGTTCAATTACTCGTATTTCACTCCACGCCACGGACCGCCCACTATTGGATATATGATGGTAACTATTCTCCACTGGCTCCCCGCTTATGTTGCATGGACAATGTAGCTCCCCATATGATGGTCAAAATATTTGACATGATGCAGATAGTCTTCAAGGTCTTCCGTCATGTCAAGGCACCGCATGTTAAAACCCCGGGCTTTGAGCATGGTAATCAGGATCTAGCGTATGATAGGAGCATGACACCATCGCTCCGGGTGTGTTATGCCTGGCACTCTCGCATCAAATATTTATCGTTATGCTATAAAATGACATTTGAAGAAATTTTTACTATCTGTTTTAGGAATACCATTCCGAGGTTTTCATACGCAGGCCCACAGACCTACTCCAATTATTTGCCTGTGAACAACTGGTGTACTCCACGCACTATAGACTCCCGCCACTTGATGAACCTCAACCCATCAATTGGGAAAAACTCAAAGCAGATCTTGCAAGAGGTATTCGCATTTCATAGCACACCCTCGCTCATGACCTCCTACAAAATTATATCTAACAGACCCCACAACAAGGTTCTATTGAGGATGACAAAAGCGAGAGGGAGGAGGGTGTTGACAGTAGCCAGAGGCACAGACAACGAGGAAGTATGTAAAGGTGAATCGCAACCAAGTAGTGGGGAACCAAGCATATTATTTTTTCAAAAAAATATGTTTTATAATATTTTTCAAAACTCCCAATAGTGATTTGCATCATTCTTGTACCATATGTAGCATAGAACAACCAATTTTGTAATTAGTAGCTCCATTTTGTGCAAATGGAGGGGTTCTCAAGCTTGAGGAGCTTAGGTAGAATGAGCCTACCAATTTTGGTTATTTTTAGACTTCGTTTAGACCTTCAAATAGTACATCCTATTTTTTAACTATGTCGGTCATTAGATGTGAAACCGATCAAAACTAGTCTAAAAACTATAAAGAGAGCTAGAGAGCTCATTTTTGAGGTTAGCTTGTATGATTAGAGAAGAGCTTAGAGCTATTTTGAGCTTGTAATTGAGATCTTGACAATAGAGTCTATTTTCCTACCTTCCGTTGTGTCTTGCTTGTCTCTTACATGTGTGTGTGTATGTGTGTGTGCATTTCTATGCTTCTCACCTTCACTCTTACTACATCTCACATTCACGATCCTCATATAACTCCTATCTCTTCCAGGGATTAACATTAAGGAGGTGGAGCTTCTTAACGTGGTACTTACCATTGTGCTAGAGCAACAACCACAGATTTACAGGTGCAACTAAACTCGTTATCAATTGAGAACACCTCCCTTAACACACGCTATCAAGAGCTACATGAAGCCTACCATACAATCGAACTAGAAAGTGAAAAGAAGACAAAGGAAGCCACTACAGATCTTGACAACTTGTTATAGGCTCAAACCATTAGAAATGTGACTCTCACTCGAAACATGGGACTGCTAAGACGCCACCTCACCAGAGCCAAAGAAGACAATCAACGCTTGCAAGAATAGAATAGAGAGAACCTTGAAGCAGCCTTAGATCAACAAGACAAACCTCTGAGTCCCAACTGCTTTAAAGCAGTGCCCCCCAAATCTATGAAGATATTATTGGATGATCATGCACAACTGCTCGAAGATTATGACAATATGAATGAAGCATATGAGAAACTTTAGGATGATCATAAAGTGCTACTCTTACATGCACCTGGGTAGCAACCACCAGCTCGTGAGGCCACACCTCCAAAAATCATAGAGGAACTCAATGCTTTACATGCCCAGGTATTGACTCTTCAAGCACAGATCATGGCTTATGCAGAGCCTCCTAGGCTAGATTCCCCACCTGAACTACTAGCGGACGAAGAAATTGTGACTATCTCGGTGGAGGAAACTTATGAAGAGGCTGTGCGTGAAACTAAAAGTTGGGAACTTTTCTAGAAAGCCTTTGTTTCAATATAAAAAATTGCAGTCTACAATGACCCTTATTCTAACCACTACTTTTCTAGATGTTTCTAACAATAGAACCCTCTACCCGGGTTTATTTACAAACTAAATAAATTATAATTCGGATTATTGATGTCCACCCTTTCATGCCTTTCATGCTCCTCACAAACCTTCAACTACTATACCAAAAACATCAAAACACATTAATACATTAATAAATTAACACTCCAAAAATTCCTTGTTCAACATATTCCATAATTCATAACAAAAACTAAGTATGATTTATCTTTGCGCTCATCAAAAGCAAAGCCTCAACCTTCCTCTTCCACTTATGCATCTATTGTTGATGATTTGCAAAAGAAAAAATGCAAATATTTCCAGAAGGCTAGTCATGCCATTCATGAGTGTAGGAAGTTTGCTAAGTGCGATGAAAAGAAGAACGAATCTAGCATGTCTATTGTTGAAATTTCTTTAAATGCAAAGAATGATGAAGTCAACATGGCTCAAGATTTTTTGACATGTGTTGCTACGTCATTATGATGCATCATTGCACTCTAAACATATGGTTGTGAATGAGGTTGATTTGGATTGGATCTTTGATAATGGTGCTTCAAAGCACATAACTTCATGCAAAATCTTTTCTTGCATCTGCACCCAAGGGAGGACTATGGTGTTTGCAAACAATGCTTCTTATCCTATCATCGGAGTAGGAGAGATTGAGCTTACGAGTACAAATGGAGGTGTGGTTCTCTTTAAAATTGCATTACATGTACCCGATATCAAGAAGAACTTAATTCTAGTTCCCTCAATTGCCAAATTTGGATTTCATTCACACTTTGTTGATGATACGTGAATGGTTCATGATTTCAACAATGGTGATATTATCATGATGTCTTGTACTTATACTTCATCCATGGCGTAAATGGAGCTTTGGCATGCTCTTTTTGGTCACTTGAACTTCAATTGTTTGCTTTACTTTTCAAAAGAAGGAGATGGTTGTTTGCCAAAACCTGATTCCATTGAAAAGAATGCATGTGAAGGTTTCATTCTCAGAAAATGCATCATGCTTCTTTTCCAAAAGATATTCATACACACACTACAAGAAAATTATAACTTGTTCATAGTGATCTATGGAGTCCCGTAAAGACTCCATCTTTTTGGAAACATGTTTATTTTGCCTTCATTGATGATTCTACTTGCCATACATGAGTGTATCCTATTGCAGAAGTGGTATCCTCGACCTCTTCTACTCAAGGGTTTTATTCCTTAGGGAAGTGTACCTGGTAACATGCCTATGTTGCAAGACACCTCTTAATTAAAGAGAATAAACAAAAAAGAAATCACAAGGTCTTATTGACGTAGAATGGTTCTAAAAAAATCACCAAAGACTAAAGAGTATGCCAAAATATGACAAAGCACACAACCCAAGAGTTCTCATACCACTTCCTTGCTACTACTTGCCTATCCCTAAGGTTATTGGCTCAAACCTCTACTAGGAGGCCTCCCTTTCCACTGACCGTACAAATAGTTGGCAATCCAACATTGTGAGCGACACAAAGGGTGCAATCATATACATACTTCACAAACTCTATGCAATTCTTGATAATGAAACCTAAAAAAATGATAATTGACCCAAGATAGTAGAATGAATATTATAGAGTAGGCCAATGAACCTTTAGAAAATAACGTTTAACTAACAAAATACAGGCAAAACACTTCGACACAACAAGGTAGATTGAGTAGGCTGCACACATTGAGTACATAACCTAAAGGTAGAGGTTCAAGAAAACACGTAATATCACAAATTACTAGAGCTCTTCTTCAAATGCTCAAAGGAGAGTAACAACCCACAAACGTCACAACAAGGGTCTACAAGATCATAGTGATAAAGAGAGCCTATATATATATATATATATATATATATATATATATATATATATATATATATATATATATATATATATATATATATATATATATATATATATATATATATATATATATATATATATATATATATATATATATATATGACTCTAGAGCATATCTAGCAGAGTGTAGAGTGTGCCCAAATGAGTGCCCAACTACTGCTCATATAAAATCTAGCAGGCCAAGATGAGTGGCCTTGCCAATTATAATCATCAACTTCTAACATAAATTGTGTGCTTCAAAATGATGTAACTCATGCATGGTACATGGGGCCACTTTAAAAAAGGAGTTATTTTGGGCAATTCAAGAACCCACTTTTAGACCTTCTTTTGGGTGTTCTGGAAATTTGCATGGCCTTGTGGTGTCTTCTTTGGAAATATCTCATCTTTTTACCTCTTTTGGTTAATCTTGGAAGAAATCACTTCTTATCTCATGCTGCATCACCTTATTACAGTCATGCAAAAATAGGTAATCGAGTCACCTTATTTTGGATGTGCCAAAATTGAAAGGTGGAGTCACCCTATTTTGCGGGTGTAGAAAATGTGGTCTTGATGTACCCTTATTGAGAATGGGAAGTGGTAGAGTCACCTCATTCTAGTGAAGCAAATTTCCTTAATTATTGTCAAACAATGAGAGAGAGGAGGTGCCACAATCGGGATTGCCCTTGCCTTGGAAGATGGGGAAAGTGAATCAGGTTGTCTCTATTAGAGAGTTTTTGCCATGCTTGATGGAAACTACCATACATAATGTTGGTGCAAATCTCCAAGCCTTCACATTTGGTTGGGCAAAAAATGTGTGCAACCACTTGATGAAACATGTGAACCATAGCTTGTAATTGTTCGATTATTCACTATTCTAAAAGGTTTGACCTTGAGAGAATCTTGTAAATCCATATATCTCATGGATTTAGAAGAAGGATAAGTTACAAGTTTCAATGAAGGAATAACTCCTCAATCATAGGGATCACTTTTTAGTTGGAGCCAAACTTGAATTCAAATTCTAATTTGGAAGAGAACTCATTATAAAAGCTATTGTAAAACTCTCGGCTAATGTGCCTCTTTGAGAGCTCTTCCTTTCATCATTTGTTGAGTTTGAGTAGCTCACACTATAGCTTACTCATTCCTCTATCATTAAGCATCATTATAATGCCAATGTTCTTGTAGAATCATGCTCTATAATACATATACTTCATTGATCATCTCTGTCTACTTCTCTGCTATGACTACTCAAAACAATGAACTTTCTTTGATCACATCTCAGTGCGTTCTCAACCATTTTACATGCTCTATAATTTTTTGGAACCAAATCAAAGTCTATTTTATGCTTTCAAAGTTTCAAAGATTTTGGTTCAGCCATTTGGGAGAAATCATCATCGAACTGCTTAATCGTCATTCACTGCTCAGTCCCTTAAAAGTCGGGGGTAAGCTTTGGATTGCTAAATTAATTTCTCAAAGTACCATTCATCATTTTAGATGATTCCACTTTTAATCATTAGATATCTAAGCTAGTTTGATTCCCTTAAAAGGATTTTGATCAATTTTTACTATACTATGAGCACTGATCAGAAGTACCAACAGGTGTGTGGACCAAAATAACAAGTTTTGTGACACTAGCTATGTTTGAAGTAGTCTGTTTTGATTCAATTGTTTCAAGCGTTCACTCCAAAGTATATACGTACTTTCTTGTCATTTGCAAGCTAAAAGGGCCTACTATCAAACTCTGAAGTAATTTAGGACAGGTAAAAAGCAAATTTTAGCAGTACCACCTCACTTTCTTGAGGTATCCATCCATCTCTTCCAATAGTGGTATCACAGCAAGTTGAGGTAAAATGGGAGATGGTTTCCCTTCTTTTATTGAAAAATTAGATAGGAATAACTACCCAAAATGGTCCTTGAGGATGAAGAAATATCTATAAGGAAGGAGTCTCTATGGATACATATCAAGAGATGAGGAGATGCCCATATTTACAAGCAAAGGTCAACCTACAAGAGAGGAGCTAGAAAGACTCAAATCATGGTGTGCCAAATATGCTTTAGCAAGGTTATATCTATTCAACTCTATTTTTGACTTCCGTCTTGCTCATATTAGGAATTGCAAAACCTCCCTTAGACTTCGGATATGTTATCTTCATATTTTTCTTCCAATACAAGAGCTAGAAAAAATCAGTTGTGGATTGAGTTTTCTACTCAAAGGAAGCAACCCAAGCAAAATGTTTCAGAGTATGTGACCAAGGTAAAAATGTGGCTTATCAATTAGCAAGCATAGGAGAGGAGATTGAAGAGGAGAAAATAGTGAGACAATTAATCGATGGCATCAAGGCAAATGATAAGTGGGAATCTTTCACAACTGCTATGGACTTTTACATGGAAATGCAAATTCCTGATCTTACCACTCTCATGGGATAACTCTTTGCCCATGAATCCAAGCTCAATGAAAAATGGAGAAGCATCAAGAGGTAACAACTCTTCTGCCCTATACACAGATAAAGGAAAGTCTAAAGATAAAGGAAAGAAAAAGAAAGTAGAAGATGAAGGTACTACTTCTCAAGCTAACTATGCAGGGAGAAGTAGGAACTCAAGAGGAAGGGGTAGAGGAGGCAATCAAGGTAAGGGGAGATCTTTCAACTCTTCCCCATGCAATATATGTGGAACGTCTAATCACACAACCGATGAGTGCTATAGGAACTTAAAGAACTAGAGAGGAAGAGGATTTCAAAGAGGTGGCTACTCAAAATCAAGAAGAGGATTCAACCAAAATCAAGGATACAACAACAATTAAAACAACAATTATCAAGGAGGATATAAATCAAGAAAATACTTCAAAAAGTATACAGAGGATCAAGAGGATTTTCTTCTCATTATGAACATGACTTCAAAACAAGGTATGAATGATGAACACCTCTTCTATATTGACTCAGGTTGTTCAAACCATGTAGCAGGCAATGTAGCTCTCGTTTCTGATCTTGAGGAGCCCAAAGGAAAGCACCAAGTGCAGAAAGGTAATGACACCAAGCATTTAGTGGTCAACGTAGGAAATGTCAAAACTTTTGATGGGAATAGGAATCTATTGAGTAGAGTTATTTGTGTACCTACTATCACAAAGAATCTGATGAGTGTTGGACATATAGTTGAAAAGGGTTTGCAGGTTAGGTTCAACAAATACGGAGCTTTTGTTCAGGACCCCCAACATGGATTTAAGAGAATTGCCAAGGGTGAGAAAATAGGTAGATTATTTACATTTGTTGGTGAGAGAACCTTGAAGCATATATATAGAGATCAATGTGTACTTGGGATACCTAATGTATCCAAGCAACACATGATCTATAAATATGGTGCTTGTCAGTTTGGAACTTGTCCACACCGATGTGTGAGGACCAAGCAAGGATCCTTCAATTTAAGGCTCAAGGTACTATGTGTCATTCATTGATGATTTCAATAGGTGTACTATCTTGTATTTCATGAAACATAAAGATGAACTGTTCGGTTGCTTTAAGAAGTATCTTGCACTTGTGGAAAATCCTAAAGAGGATAAGGTCAGATGGAGGAGGTTATTATTCTCCAATGAATTTGGTGCATTTTCTGCAAGATCAACATAGGTATCAAAAGGGAGATTACTACTAGGTATACTCCTGAGCAAAATGGAATGACAAAGAGGAGGAACATATTGATTGTGGAAGCAACTAGATCAATGCTTAATGAAAAGAAGTTGCCACATTATTTGTGGGTAGAGAGATTTTCTACTGCCACTTACCTTATTAATAGGTTACCTTCTAAATCCCTTGATGGGATGAACCCCTTGTTGGAGATAGACGTCTGCGGAAGCACGCGAACAGCACAAGGAAGAAGAAGAAGCTTGGAGCACAACACACAATACTGAATGTATTACTAGAGAATGTACAAAGATAAGTAGCCCATTAGGGCAATAGGCGTATATACAAGCCGAGGGAAAAAAACCTCCTAAAGAGGGAAAAAAGTGCCCCGGCGGTCCTAGAGTGTTCACACACATCACTACCTAAATATATCAACAAATCCCCCCTGGGAGTGATGCGGTGAACAAGGAGCTGGCACTCATGTATAAGGAAGTGCCAAGCTATGTGGAGATCACTCCACAAAAGGAAGTAAGCCCAAAGCTTTGCGGAAAGCTTCAAACTTCTCCCTAGGCAGAGCCTTCGTGAAAAGGTCTGCAATGTTCTCCTGCATGGGCACATATGCCAAGCTGATCTCCCCAGCAGAGAACCTCTCCCTAACGTAGTGATGATGCACCTCAATGTGCTTAGTGCGAGCATGGAACACAGGGTTCCTCGCAACTGCCAATGCGCTCTGACTGTTAGTGAAGATGGTGGTGGCAGAAGACTGACCAACACCCAAATCAGCCATAAGGCGTCTGAGCCACACACACTCAACGGTAGCTGTGAAAGCTGCCCTATACTCAGCCTCACAACTGGAAGTGGCTACAGTAGGCTGCTTCTTGCTCAACCAAGATATACATGAGCTACCAAGCATGAAGCAAAAACCACTGGTGGACACACGAGTGTCATAGCAACCAGCCCAATCTGAGTCAGAAAAAGCATGCAAATCTGGCGGTAGTGATCCCCCCTTGGGATAAAACAACCCAAGTAGCCGAGTACCACTCAAGTAGCGAAAGATGCGCTTAACCGCCTTCCAATGCGTGACTCCTGGGCAATGCATAAACCTGCTCATCTGTGAGACAGCAAACTGAATATCTGGCCGAGTAATGCATAAGTAGATCAAGCATCCAACAGCCTGCTGATAGAGAACAACATCAAATGCATCTCCAGCATCATGAAGACTCAATCGTAAACCTGTCTCCATAGGAGTGGCAATAGGCTTACAGTCTTCAAGGCCAAAACGCTGCAATAATGTGTCAATGTATTTGGTTTGACACAAAGCCATTCCACCATCAACTTGCATAAACTGAATGCCCAAATAGTGATGCAAATGCCCCAAATCAGACATCTCAAATGAGGCATGCAAATCAGCCTTGAAATCAGCAATATGCGTCTCAATAGGACCAGTGAGTAGCATGTCATCAACATAGACAACAATGATCAGAAGCACATCATTAGCACGCTTAACATATAAGGTGCTTTCAGTTGGACTGTTCTCAAAACCATGTGCAATCAGATAGGCATGTATCTTTTCATACCAAGCACGTGGTGCTTGCTTTAAACCATATAATGCCTTCTTTAACCTGCACACCTGGTTTTCATGCCCTTTCTGCACAAATCCACGGGGCTGAAAAACATACACTTATTCATGCAAGTCACCATTCAGAAATGTTGTTTTAATGTCCAACTGATGTACATTCCAACCATGATGGGCTGCAAGTGCACAGATGCTCCGAACAGTAGTCATACGGCATGTAGGTGCAAAGGTCTCATCGAAATCAATGCCTCTTTCATGTGCATAACCCTTTGCAACAAGCCTAGCTTTATACCTATCAACTGTACCATCAGGTTTACGCTTCAGCTTGTATACCCACTTAGTGCCAATGGCCTTCTTGCCAGGAGGCAAGTCACATAAAGACCATGTACCATTCTTCATTATAGCATCATATTCAGATTGCATAGTGTTGCTCTAGCACAATGGTGAGAACCACGTTAAGAAGCTCACCTCCTTAATGTCAATCCGCGGAAGAGATAGGAGTGATATGACGATCGTGAATGTGAGATGAAGTGAGAGTGAAGGTGAGAAGCACAAAGATGCACACACACATACACACACACTACGAAGAGACAAGCAAGACACAATGGAAGGTGAGAAATCAACTCTATTACTCAAGAACACTATTACAAGCTCAAAAGAACTCTAACCTCAAACAAGCTAACCTCAAAAATGAGCTCTCTAGCTCTTTTTATAGTTTCTAGACTAGTTTTGACCGGTTTCACATCTAGTGACCGGCATAGTTAAAAATTAGGTTCTAGATGCTATTTGGAAGGGTAAACGGTGTCTAAAAATAACGAAAAATGATACGCGCATTCTACCTAAGCTCCTCAAGCTCAAGGACTCCTCGGCTTGCACAAAATGGAGCTAGAAATTAAGAAAAGGGTTTTTCTATATTACATATGTTACATTAGTGATAAAAATCACTGTTGAATGTTTGAAGAAATAATAAGAAACATATTTGTTTGAAAAATTGATCCGACTGGCTCCCTGATCTGTTGTTACATGCTTCCGCGTCTTCTATGCCTCTGGCTACTGCCAACACCCCCCTCCCTCTCGCTTCTGTCGTCCTCGACAGAACCTTGTTGTGCGGTCTGTCGGATGTAGTTTTGTAGGAGGTCTTGAGCGAGGGGGAGGGGGGTGAGAACCACGTTAAGAAGCTCCACCTCCTTAATGTCAATCCGCGGAAGAGATAGGAGTGATATGAAGATCGTGAATGTGAGATGAAGTGAGAGTGAAGGTGAGAAGCACAAAGATGCACACACACATACACACACACTACGAAGAGACAAGCAAGACACAATGGAAGGTGAGAAATCAACTCTATTACTCAAGAACACTATTACAAGCTCAAAAGAACTCTAACCTCAAACAAGCTAACCTCAAAAATGAGCTCTCTAGCTCTTTTTATAGTTTCTAGACTAGTTTTGACCGGTTTCACATCTAGTGACCCGCATAGTTAAAAATTAGGTCCTAGATGCTATTTGGAAGGGTAAACGGTGTCTAAAAATAACGAAAAATGATACGCGCATTCTACCTAAGCTCCTCAAGCTCGAGGACTCCTCGGCTTGCACAAAATGGAGCTAGAAATTAAGAAAAGGGTTTTTCTATATTACATATGTTACATTAGTGATAAAAATCACTGTTGAATGTTTGAAGAAATAATAAGAAAGATGTCCATGGCATTGGACGTGTTCAGTGCGGTGACTGTGAAAAGTGGTGTGATTGTGGGTGGTTGTGTAGGTGTGAATACTGGATTTACAAATGTAGAGTAATTTACAGGGGGGATGGCTGGAGCAGCTTGGTGAAAAGGGGAAAGAGGGGTTATAGTGGGTCGGAGAGGTGACACAGGTGAGAATGTTAATGGAGTTAAAAATGGGAAAGGGTTTCGTGGTGGTGTAGGGAAGAGTGGGAAGGATGAAGGGATAAAGGGATTAGAAGATAGACTAGGTAGGGTGGGTAGGGACATGGTTGGAGGAATGGTTGTGACAAAAACTTCTTCTACACTACCGTGGAACGATGTGGATATTCTTGGAGAAGATGGGTGCGTGGGAGATACAGGATGGATGGGCGGAACATGAGGTGAGAGAGGAGTAGATGGTGTGGATGTTATTTCAACGAAAGTGGTGGTATGTACAACGGTGGTACGGGATGGGGAATCTACAAGGATTGTTTCTGCTGCCAACGAACTTTCGGGGACGAGGTGTGCATCTTGCGCTTGGTGGGATGATTGAACACCTACCGGAACTTGAATATACTCACCGGGCTTCGATAACAGGCGAACTCTCTGGGGGTCATATTGGGGTAACGGCTTCCTCTGTAAATATCTGAGTGCTTCGATTGGGCCGATGGATTTGACCAGTTCTCTAAACCCTCTGATGTAGACTTCTTCAAATCCTCCTGAGACTAGTTCCTGTTCAATTAATGCCTGGCTCTCTTCTGCAATTAACTTCTTTTTTGCCCATACTTTTTCCATTGTGTGATATAATTTCTTTATTGCCAGCGTGTAAGCTGCTGCTTCGAATGTCTCCTCTTCGTATGTGCTGGTATCACCGTGGGTGTCCGTTTGTGGTCCTTGTTCCTCTAGCTGTCCGTCATGTGAGCCCTGGCTGGCTTCATCGTCGTCTGTTTCGGTTCTTTCTTCTTCAGAGCTTGATACTACCGGCCAATGTGGTGGATCACGTGGTGTTGTAGGATAGCTGGGGTGTTCATATTCTTGAGAGAACATCTGTCCTTCTGAGAACTGAAATTCGCTGGACAGCACATCATGCATTTCGAAGTCAAAAGTGGTGTTTATTGGGTCCACCTCCATATGTGGTATTGGGAAAGAAAAGGCTTCCGCACCAATAGTGGTGGGAGCTTCTGCTGTCGTGGTGGTGGGTTCTGTGGTGGTAGCTGCTTGAGGTGCAGTAGTACTAGTAGTACCCTCCGTTTCAACTGGCCTGGATAATCTTATTCGAATGGGTTGTACTGTGGGAGCGGCTTCTGTCGGTGATTGCTCTGGAGAGGGTTGTGGTGATGGTGACTCTGGCACTTGAAGGCAAGGAATAGTGCCTCTCATGCGTTTACCTGCCCGTGCTCTGCTGGGCTTCCTGGCTTTCTTCGTCGTTCCTTTGAATGCCTTCAGCTCTTCTCCTGTTAATGCACGTTCAATTGGAAAGTCGTATGCCAAGCACATATAAACAATTCTTGTCAGTGCACAACATCCATTAAGAACTTTCTTTCGTTCCCATCTGTGTTGTGCCAAATATATTTGGTCAATGATCCAGCTAGCTAGATCAACCGTCTGAGGTCCAGTACATGCTAAGTACAATCCAAACCATATTCTTTTATGTGGCATGGTGAATCTGTCCTGAGCGGGGAATGCAAAATGTTGCATGCATATCCGTAGCGGCTTTGACAGCTCAGGTGTAATTGCTGAGATCTCCTCCCACTTAGTGACATCCCCACGTTTCATAGGGTTTGGAACTAATCTTTCTCGATCTGTGGGCGTGTGGGTTCCATGAATCTTGATGGCAGCTCTAATTAAATCCTTCAAGAGATAAAATCTTTTGTAAGGTGGATCATCCACTAAAGAAGGCAAAATAAAGGTTCCTGGGATATCCTTATTCTCTGAGGCCAGCAGAGTAGTGATTAAATAATAACACCTATAAAAGTCAGGTTTGGGTAGAGGATCACTGAAATACTCCGTGAAGCCGGCTCTGGCCCAAACATGAGTTAAGTCCTGGGTGTTCTGTAGGCCTTCAAACTCTCTTGAGAAGAATTGATACTTGCCCCATGTGCGGTCATCAAATGTCATATTTGCTTCAAAAATGAAGTCAGCATCAGCTAATGGTCCTGCTAGGCCTTGGAACCAGTGAGAGTTACGGTGTATCTTCTCTGTGTATCCCATAGGTGGATTATCGATTGGCATGGGTCCCGGAAATCCTTGGAACTCTGGCGGTGGAGCAGTCGGGTGGGATTCTGCTCGTAAAACATTGAGGGGCACTGCAGCTACGCTGGGGCCTGCTTCCGATGGTCCTTCTTCGGTTTGCATGGTGTTTGTCGTGCTAATGGAAAAGATCTGCTACAAAAGATTAACACATTAGCATGGAAGTTAATTATGATCCCATTAAAGTGAGACCGCAATCCCTTTCCATAACTGATGTGTAACCCGTGTAGCCAAGTGTTGTGATGTGATTGATGCAATGCTTCTTGCAGCACTAGTGCAGGTCTCTAGACACCTACATGTTTTAGATTATGCATACATTTCTTGACGAGATGTGATTATGAGTGATGTGTAGTGATGGTGGGTGAATTTAAACAAGGTTTAGATGTTAGTGATTTATTACACGGTTGTATGTTAGTTGGGGGGGTAGTGTTGTCAGACAATGGGTTAGGGGAAGACGGTTGGACACGTTTCGGTATCCATTTCCTAAGGGTTTTTGAGCGGATGGTGTGTTTCTTCTGAGGGACAAAAGATGGTAGTGGGTTTGGTGGTATTGAAGACTGAAAAGATTTCTGAGGGTTATAGATTACATGGCTTGAGGTTTGAGCTATAATACAAGGTTTGGGTACCCAAATCTGCGTGGGTGTGGGTCGGTTCTTGAGGTACTTCTTGGCGATCCAAATTTGTCGAGTACTGATACTTGTGGACGAAGACCGAGGGTACTTCGGATACTGACTCTGCTTCTGTTGAAACTTTGCCCTGTTCTCGTCTGCAGAGTTGCCATTAGTATGTGGTTGCTGTGCTTTTGGCACCCATATTTGTCTCGTGCCACTTGTTCTGTGATGCGGATACTGCTGCTTTCTTTGCTTTGTCTGATGGTGTCGTCGGTCTGGGTTCCTCTGTTGTGGTTGACTCCTTCGTGGTCGAGGTTGAGAGGTCCAATGGACGCTCTGCTTTGGAAGAGAAGGGAGGTCCAACACTTGCGTGACCTGCCCATTAGGAGGTGCTCCATTTCGTATCTTTAATCTAGGCCAGTCCGCAGCAAGTTTGGAAGGATGAGCACCGCAGGGTATTGTGCTCATTTGGCCATTGATGCAACCCACCTGACCGCTGATTGTGTCCATCTGCCCTAGCGGTTGGGTAGCTGCCCCTTCTAGTTTGCAGGAAGCCCCAGGGAAGATCTCCTATCGTCCTTCTGATTGACCACTGTCTATAGCCAAGCCCGAGGGGGTTGGTGTAGACGTAACGTGACTGATCTGACCAAAGATCTTCGGATCTTCTGTCGCATGAATTTCATGGGGTCTAGGGTTACAAACCTCAGTCGGAATGCCGTTAGGGAAGTCAAGCGGTATCACTCGCTTTTGTTCTAAGGTTCCAATCTGTAAGGAGCCTTGTCTAAGATTTAGGCCCACTGAGTGATCGTATAGCCAATCTTGGCCAAGGATTAGGGGTTCTATCAGGTCGTCATCATGGCACACTAGTAGCTTCGCTGTCATGGTCACATCCTTAAGGAGGATAGGAAGGTCCACCTCACCCATGCAAGGGGTTTCCATGCCTCCTAGCCCTATGAGGTATGCCTCAATTGGCTGCATTTTTGCTCCTGAAGCCTTATAGTGGGACCATCTAATCGCGCTAGTCGCAGCACCTGAACCAATTAAAGGCCTGAGCTCTTGGCAAGAGTTGCCGTGCTCTAGCCTGACTGTAATGAATGGTCTCCTGTCCACTATGCTAGGATGAGAGGTTGACTTTACTTGACACATGGCCATGGGATATCTGGGTGATGTTTCCAGATGGTTATATTGTTCTCTCCCTAGTCCTTGTCTTCTTAACTTCATGCGTTTAATGCGTTCTATTGCCCCTGCCTGAGCTTCCACTCATATTCTATTTTCTTCCTCCTTACGCTTCTTTGCCAACGTGAGTCGTCTAAGCATATCCTCAGTAAGAGGTTCCTGATATAACTTGACTCTACAGCCACTAATATAATTAGGCATTATGTCTCCTTCTAAGGTGGCTAACTGTACCGCTCCACTTGTCGAGAGTCGGTTAATGATCATAGGTCCATAACCTCGCTTTTCTAACTTACGTGCGTGCTGTTTCAGCGTATATACTAGAACTAAATCTCTTTCTTTTAGGCCTTTATCTTTCACATGCGCATCGAAATATGCTTTCTGTCGCTTCTTTGCTGCGTATATGCCTGCTGCTGCTTTTAGCCTGGTTTCTCCTAATCGTTCCAAGTCCATTATTCTCGCCGATAATTCATGGCCGGTCCACTGATGTTCTTGTGCAACCTTAAGGGTCAGTATCAAGAAGTCCAAAGGAAGCACAGCATTCTGACGAAAAACCATCTGAAAGGGAGTTGCATTGAGTACGGTCTTGTAGGCCACTCGATATGCCCAAACAGCGTGGTGTAACTGTTTGTCCCAATCTGAACGTTTGTTGTTCACAAGTTTCGTCAGTACGTTACAAAGTATCTTATTGGTGCTTTCAGCCTGACCATTGGCCTGAGGATGATATGGTGCAGATTTCTTGTGAATCACCATAAAATCCTGTAACAAATATTCAATGACTTGGTTTAGAAAGTGAGTTCCTCGATCGCTCACTAACTCTATAGGCAATCCATATCTTGTAAAGACATTTTCAAATAAGAATTTTGCAGTTGTGTGTGCATCATTCTTTTTTGTGGCTTTTGCCTCTACCCATTTGGTGAGATAATCTATCGCAACAATAATGTATTCAGCATGTGTACCTTTTGCAGGGGGGTTAATGGGTCCTACAAAGTCTATGCCCCACTTTGAAAATACATGTCCGCCCATCATGGGTTTCAATGGCATTTCATCTCTGCGAGTAGGAAATTGAGTTCTTTGGCACACATCACATCTCTTAACATAGGTATGAGCATCCATGTGAAGAGTGGGCCACCATAATTCTGCAAAGAGAATGGCTTTGACTATCCTATCTGGTCCAAAGTGACCGCCTGCAACACCTTGGTTGCAGCCTCGAGTATGCTCAGATAATCGCTTTCATGAACACACTGTCTTAGGTAGCCATCTCGACCTCGTTTGTATAGATTATTGCCAATAAGAGAATCGTCATGAGCTTCCTGCTCTAGACTGCGTCGTCGTGCTAAGGTCATTCCTTGAGGGAATGTGTTCGTCCTCAAGTATGTCACTAAAGGTTCACTCCAGTCTGGTGTGAGAGTCATGTGATATAAAGTAGCATGTTCTACTGGTGGTTTTTCACAACAAACATGGCATTCTTTACACAATTTATAGGTGTCTGCTTCCATCGTAGGCCAATATACTCCTAGTCTATGCAGAGTCTGCAAGGTTCGATGTTTCGAATGGTGTTGCATCAATGCACCTATGTGTGCTAATTGCAACCAATTTGCATGTTCTGATTCATCTACACAACAAGCAAGAATCTTTTGTTTATCCTGTTTATATATGCTTCCTGCTATGATTTGGTATCTCTGAGACTTGGTAATTTCTCCTTCTTTGATCCTTACCCTAGGATTCTTGGGTCCATACGTGAGAATAGGGACTATCGGCTTAGCCCATTCTGGTGCTATCTCAAGGTTAAACAAATATGCATTTGGTAGATCATCCGCTTCTCCTTGAGGAGCTTCTCCTGAGGTTAATCTCGAAAGGTGGTCAGCTCTAAGATGTGTCTTTCCTTTCCTGACTACTACTTCAAAATCATACTCCATGAGTAATAGAAACCAACGTATTAGTCGTCCTGTGTTACATGGTTTGTTGACTAGGTACAATAGGGCTTGATGATCTGTAAAGAACTTGAATTTGTTTGCCAACAAATAGTGTCTGAACTTCTTTACCGCGTAGATCATCCCTAATCCTTCTCGTTCCGTAGTGGTATAATTTCTTTCTGCTGTGTTCAACTGTCTGCTCGCGTAAGCTATGGGGAGATCTATGTTACCTTCACCTGTGGGTTGTGCTAACACACATCCTATGGCGTAATTGGATGCATCCACATGTACATGGAATGGCTTATTCCAATCTGGGGTTGTCAATATAGGTGCTGAGCACAAGCGTCGTTTCAGTTCATTGAATGAATTCTCACATTCATCTGTCCATTCAAAGTTGGTGAAAAGAGAGTACAAAGGCTTGGCTATGATTGCATACATGTGTACGAATCTCCTATAATAACCGCAATGACCCATAAATGCCTGTACCTCTTTCACATTTGTTGGTCTAGGTAATTCTGCAATTACTTTCACCTTTTCTTCGTCTGTAGAAATCCCATTCTTTGACACAATGTGTCCTAAAATTTTGCCTTGTCTGACCATGAAAACACATTTTTCTGGGTTCAAACAAACCTGATATTCTCGACATTTGTCAAATATTTGTCTTAACTCTGGGATATGTGTCTGTCTTACATTTGAATGAGCACATAGGTCATCGACATAAACTTCCAAACTCTTTCGTAAGAATTCCTTGAAAACATGACACATGAGTCGCTGGAAAGTAGCGGGTGCATTTGTTAAGCCAAATGGCATTACACAAAATGCAAATATGCCCCATTCTGTGGCAAAAGCCGTCTTGTGCTGATCTTCTGGAGTGATGGCTACTTGATTATAGCCTAAAAAACCATCAAGAAAGCTGTAAACTTCCTTGCCTGCAACTCTTTCCAATAAGTGTTCCGTGATAGGAAGAGGATAACTGTCTCTAATCGTGGCGGCATTAACTTTTTTAAGGTTAATACACACACGCAATTTTCCATTTTTCTTGGGCACAACCACAATGGGGGATACCCATTCGGTATGCTCAATTTCATAAATGAATCCTGCCTCTATCAGCCGATCTATCTCCTCTTTAATCTTCGCAGCGTAGTTATCATTGTACGTGTACGGTTTTTGTTTCGTAGGTTTTGCCTCTGGAGTCATAGGGATTCTATGAGAACATATGTCTGGATCTACTCCTTTCAAATCTTTGTAACTCCAAGCAAAAACATCTCTATATTCACGCAATAGGGCAACTAGCTCTTCTTCTTCTTCCTTCGTCAAATCATGCCCTATGTATGTACATTTTTCTTCTTCTCCTTCTATGGCTACTATTATTTTCTTGGTTTTCTCTCGGTTATCATATACTTGTCCGTCATTCGCCTTTCTATTAGGCATTCGTACCATGATTCTTCTATCTTCGATTTCATATTTCTTGAAGTTATCGAGTACTTCAAATAGAGACTCTTCTTCCTCTGGCATGGTTCCTTTCTTCTTTCTCTTCTTGCCTTCACTTTTGTCAGTCACTTGTGTAGCTAACCTCACCTCGTTCGTGAGTTCTTCGTGCGTCTGAGGATGAGCTTCTACTTCGTAGAAATAGTCTTCCTCTGATGCAAAGGGTGGGTCCATGATAATTGACTCTAAATCAAAATCGCTCGCGTCCTCGAATGCATCAGTGTTCGGTTTGCACTCTTCTAAAACTGAATCACACATGATTGGTTCTATTGTGAAACTGAGATGTCATAGCCATCCTCATCAAAGTGGGGTGTCCATTGTTCTTCATTGATGGCTACATCCATGGTTGCTAGGATTTCTGCCCAACCATGGGGTTCGAATTCTTCGTCAGGGAATACTACAGGTGCATAGGCTGGATCTTGAAGGGTTCGTGGATGTTGTTCTGCACCTAAGGTCCTTGCTTCTAATCTTTCTTCCTCTTGTTTTGCTACTTTACACATCTGAGAGGGTGTGGTAGCAAGCTCAGGGAATTGATTTGCTACGTGCTTCCACAACTCTGGTTTTACCTTTAACAATTCCTCCAGAGTGAGATTACATTGTACTTTGGTATTCTTGATCACTTCCGTGTTTCTAGGGATCACTGATTCTTCATTCCTCACTATTATCGTGGGTGCTCTCATACTGATAGACTTTGCTTCCCAAGGTCCTCTGAACTGAGGTAATTCTTGTAAAGAATTAGATTCAAAAGCTATGTGTTCACTCAGTTGTTCCTCCTCTACATCATCGTAAATAGAGGGGATATCTTGGGGAAATTGCTCCTGCAAATCGTCTATTTCTGGAATAGGAGGATGACTTCCTTGTTCTTTTCTCCACTTCTCTTCTTGGATTTCTCTCAAAAATTCATGTGAGTATTTATGTATGGAAGACAAATTGTCTTGACTTTCTGTATTGGGTACTTGAGACAAGGATGGTGCTTTCCTTTCCTGTGTCTCTGGGACAATGGGGTTCCTATGCTGATCCTTTTCCTCTTTGCTCTCTATCAAGTATTCTAGCCTCTCCATTAGTCCTTGAAAGTGCAGTTCAGGTTTTGCCATGTTATTCCAATTAAGATATCTAGAGGCTTCGAACAAAGCTTGTGCTAATTCTACCATCTTCATGCAAAGTTTAATTCTCTCAATTTCTAGATCAGCTCGAGGGTAGTTTTGGCTCATTTCAGCTACTTGAGGTCCCTCTTTTAATCTAGCCTGATATGCGCGAAACATCATGTCTAGATCTTCTGGTATAGGTTCCGCTAAAACTGATCCTGATTTTTGAGCTGGGTTTTCTTGGTTTAATTCTTGTGAAGTCAATTCTTGTATTTTGGCTCTCGACTCTTTTAGACTTCCTTCCAACTCAGTTATCTTTTTACTCCACTTTTTCTTGATTCTTTCTCTAGAATCTTTCCAAGATTTCGTCTTTTTACTACTAGATTCTGCTACTTCACTACTTCCTGCTACTTTCTCTTGATTAAGCTGTTGGTTCTGTAAGAGCGCCTGGGCTCTGGTTATAGCTTGGATAGGCACGTATGTAGGGTTGGATCCATCTGCATTGTTTACAATATCTATCACGTTGATCGGTGTCACATTTGAAGTGTTAACTGGGTTCTTAGGACAATCTTTGATTATGTGCTCTTTGCCACAATCGGCACAAAAGCCTTGGATGTTATAGTACTGTGATTGCCTTGCTATTGGGGGATGTGGACAATCCTTTATGAAGTGATCTCCTTGGCATCTAAAGCATGGTCCTCTAGGGCCCTGTGGTCTTTGCTGTCTTAATTGGGGCCGTGGGTTTGGGTTTGCGTACATCACATTAGCATAGTCTGGCTCCCAACTAGGTTCCATTGGTGGACTATCATAATGATATGTCTCCACATGTTCTGGTGACTCCGTGTAATACGCGGGTGGACTAGTTACATGAGTAGAGTCAAAACTGTTTGAGTTCGGGTCACTCTCTATGATCAAAGGTGAAGATGGCACTAAGGCCCTACTTAGGTTCTCTTCTGCAGTAGCGTATTTGACTGAGATGACATTAGCTGGTGGGGGTGGCTGTTGAGCTAAGACAGGTTGAGGTCTCTGTTGAGCCTGGTATGGGTAGTTATGAGGAGGCCTATAGTAATAAGGCTGAGCATTGTAATGGCCTTGATACCTACCTGGCTGCTGGTATGCTTGCGGGTAGTTTTGTCTCACGGTCTGTTTGTTGTATGGGCAGTCCTGAGCCGTATGATTCGTGTACCTTCTCTCAATCGTACAGTATTGGCCACTAGGGTTGACTTGTGTTTGTGGTGCATTGGGACACACATTTGCCATATGATCACCCCCACAGGTGTAACAACGCTTGTTCATTAGTACCCTAGGTTTACTAGAAACTCCTAGTTTCTGGGCCACTTTTTCTGCTAGGTCTTCTATCGAATTAGACAATTTTGTGGATGCTAGAGAAGAACAATCTGAGTCCTTGTAGACCTTTGAGAGTTCCAATTCATCTCCTAGGTTGTCCTCGATGTCTATACATATTCTTACACACTCCTCTAGCGTTCTGGGTTCCTTTAAGTAAACATAGGAGCGTAGTTTAGAGCTCAACAAGCCATCTAGACACAGTGATACTTGTTTGGCTTGTGAGGGTAGCTCTTGCAATGGACATCTTTCAACATATTGTCTAAACCTACGTCCTACAAGTCTAACTGTTTCCTGAGGGGTCTGTTTGAAACTATGAATCAACGAAGACGTGTCATGTCTAATCCCACTTTTAGAGAATTCAATGATGAATGACTCTAAAAAGTGATGGATGTCTCTAAATTGCCTTTGTTGCAATGGTTGGAACCAAGTTAAAGCTGTGTTCTTTAACGTTAGCCCAAATGCGTTATATTGTGTGAACATGTCTTCGACTTGTTTTGCTCTTAGTACTTGCTTAAATTCTGCTACGTGTTCATAGGGATCTCTTGTCCCATCAAAGTAATTTTTCATGGATTTCACTAACTGAGTGGGTCTCAGTATTCTTGCGTGTTCACGTGGTCTAGGTAGAGGAAAATCATATCTACCACCTGGTATTCCATGATCTCTTTGTCTATCCGCTCTATTAGTGTCCGTGGTTGTTCTGTCTCTCCCTATGGGATGAATGAAGCTTACTTCCGGTCTCTCTTTGTTTTTCTCTCTTTGCATGCCATGGGCTGAGGATGTTCCTGCCCTTGTTGGTTCGTGTTTACGTTTGCTCGAGATAGAGGGAATACTAAATCACCTCTCCATGTGTATGTAATTCTAGCATGGTCAGGCACCACAAAGACTCTTTCCGAAGTCTCATCCAGGTATACAACCTTTCCAGGTGTATCTGGGTCCTTGAACTCGTAGATTATAATGGAACCTACCTCGCTAGATTGTTCCATTCTATATCTCCAAAAAGCTTCATCAGTTTCTTTGTTTAGAAACAACTCTATGCTTCTGTTGTCCTGAGGGATCCCTTCTGGAACTAGTACCCTTGTTAGTACAGATTTCCCTCTAGGTGTTCTACGTTCTTCTAATGGTTCCTTTCCTTGAGATTTCGCTTCCGTCTCTAACTGAATTACGCCAAACTCATTCGTATTGTTTGGCTGCGTACTTAAGATGTACATCGTTCCTTCCTTGTCTATGTATGCGTCTCTCTCGAATTTCACCACTGGACGTTCCAATCCAATAGGTTGATCGGGGTTGTGCATTTGCACCACTTGTCTTTGCAAACCATCCTCATAGATGCGAGCACCTAATTGGTTGGTTCGGAGAAACTCTAGTTGCGTTCTATAGGGTCCTTCTGGTTTTTCTAAATGTGCTACATTCGACCCTCCTTCTGGTCTTCCTGTGCTAAATGCCATTTCTGAATCGCTAGTATCTGAGTTCTCGTAGGGATAACTAGTGTTCAATTGTTGAGCCCACGATCTTGCAATAGTTCTTACACTTGCCTCTGATGATCTAAGGCTTCGTCGGTTTGACTTACCTATATGTTTGCCCGATCTAAGGTTCATTAATTTTCTTCCTTGCACACTCAGTACACGCTTAGATCGTCAATGATTCTTTGTTATTACTTTCTTGATTCTTTTTTAAATCTTCTTTATGTTCTTGTTTCGATGGATGCGTCAGGAACTCGACTTTATGTGGTACTTGAGTTCTCGTTCTGTCAGACTTAGGTTCTTTTCCTTTATGTTTTCGTCACACACACCTTTACTTTATGTCTTGAACTTGACAGATTTAATTCTCTTGAACTTGAGGCATTCCTATCGTCTTTAATCCACAACTACCGTTTATCCTAAGCTAAGAATTGACTGAGGGGGTTGAGTATTCTTCCAACCTCAAGTCAGCTTTTCTGGTTGCTCTGATGCCCAAGAAGCCGCGCTTCCCAAGCTTTATGCCCTTCACTACCTTGCTTTGGTTGCCTTTGATTGCCTTTGCTAGACCTGGAAAAATCCACTGTTAGACCAATTCACAATTGGATGATCAAGCACTTGAGTTTATACACCCTTTAAGTCCCTTCCCTTTTGCCCAACTTTTCAATTCTTGCCCCCTGGCTTTCTAGTCCCAAACTAGATCAACCTCAAAGTAGCTTCTCTAAAAATGGACGTAAAGAGCTTTCTAACGAGCTATTAAGCTCAAAAAACGGACTTCGGATAAAAAAGTTATGAGCGTTCAGGCCTTGGGGGGTAAAAACTGACAATTAGGTTTTCCTTCAAATATGAGCTAAGGGGTCTCCTATGACTCTAATCACCCAAAAATTTCCAAAAAATTGCCACAAAATTGGCCAAAGAATGAAACCTAAAATTTGCGATGGGGGTGCACAATCGCGATGGTCTAGGACCGTCGCGATGGTCCAGGCGAACCGTCGCGATGGCGCGAAAAAGTGGACAATCGCGATGGCGTGAAAATGGACCGTCGTGATGGCTCGAATGTGCAGACAATCGCGATGGTCGGGGTGCACGATCACGATGGTCCAAAGTGAGCAATCGCGATGGTGCGAATAGGCGGACAATCGCGATGGCGCGAATAGGCGGACAATCGCGATGGCGCGGGTCAACGGTCAACGTGGACAATCACGATGGTCCAAAATGAACCGTCGCGATGGTCACAAGTGCGATGGCGTGAGCCAATCGCGATGGTCCAATTTTGGGCTATCGCGATGGTCCAAAAAATGAACCGTCGCAATGGCCTGAGGGTGTCGTCGCGATGGTCCGAAAAATTGAACCGTCGCGATGGTCTACCTTGACACGTGGCACTATCGTGGCGATGGCATGGGCCAATCGCGATGGTGCGGGGTCAGCTGAACAATCGTGATGGTCCAAGTGGACCGTCGCGATGGCTCAAGTGAACCGTCGCGATGGTCCGCGAACCGTCGCGATGGTCTGGCCGAGCCGTCGCGATGGCGTGAGCCTATCGCGATGGTGCGACACAATCGCGATGGTCCACCAAAATGCAATTTTTTGAGATGCAGCTATGGATTCCTATACACGCAAGGGTCGCCTACCTCGTGGTGAACTCGCCTTCCTCAAAATCCGAACTTTGCAGACCATCGCGATGGTCTGACACAGTCGGCCATTTCTGACAGAAACTGAAATTTTACCTTTTCCAAGCTTTCCTGATGCACTGGAGCTCTGTACCTGCAAGAAAACTCAAGAAAACACAAGCACACACTAGTACAAAAGTTCTCTCTTGCTCACTCGCATGCACAAATGAGGGGAAATGAGGTGAATGGGTGGATATGGTGAATTTTCTGATTTTTTTGGAGATGAAGATGATGATGCGGTGATGAAGATGGAGTGTGGGGGAGGTGAAAAACAACAAAAGCTAAGTAAAAACAACAACAAAAACTGAAATTTTTTACCTTCCAATGCCGCTTCTTGCTATACTCTTACCATCACACATTCGTCCTAGACTCGATCCCCGGCAACGGCGCCAAATTTGGTGTTGCTCTAGCACAATGGTGAGAACCACGTTAAGAAGCTCCACCTCCTTAATGTCAATCCGCGGAAGAGATAGGAGTGATATGAAGATCGTGAATGTGAGATGAAGTGAGAGTGAAGGTGAGAAGCACAAAGATGCACACACACATACACACACACTACGAAGAGACAAGCAAGACACAATGGAAGGTGAGAAATCAACTCTATTACTCAAGAACACTATTACAAGCTCAAAAGAACTCTAACCTCAAACAAGCTAACCTCAAAAATGAGCTCTCTAGCTCTTTTTTTAGTTTCTAGACTAGTTTTGACCGGTTTCACATCTAGTGACCGGCATAGTTAAAAATTAGGTCCTAGATGCTATTTGGAAGGGTAAACGGTGTCTAAAAATAACGAAAAATGATACGCGCATTCTACCTAAGCTCCTCAAGCTCGAGGACTCCTCGACTTGCACAAAATGGAGCTAGAAATTAAGAAAAGGGTTTTTCTATATTACATATGTTACATTAGTGATAAAAATCATTGTTGAATGTTTGAAGAAATAATAAGAAACATATTTGTTTGAAAAATTGATCCGACTGGCTCCTTGCTCTGTTGTTACATGCTTCCGTGTCTTCTATGCCTCTGGCTACTGCCAACACATAGCAGCCATCCAATTTTCTGAATTATGTGCTTCATCAAAAGAAACAGGCTCATTCTCATCATAGAGACTAGACGCAGCCATAGCATAGCAATCTGATGCAAAGGAGGCACTATGAGAGCCTGAACGAGTACGATATGACAAAGGTGCATCTAACTTGCTGTCACGCAAAGTCTGCACCAGCCATTTTGGCATAGTTTTTGCCTGCTCAATATCAGCTCTCTCATCAACAAGTGCATCATGTAAATCTGCATCAGAAATGGAATGATCTGCATCATCATATGAAACCTGCAAAGGCTGAGAAGTTGCCTCATTAGGACCAGCACTAGACTGTCCACCTGTAAAAAGAGGCATCAAAGTATCATACATGTCTTTGGAGCTAATAGATGTCTCCTTAGTACATGAAAGTAATGGCTGAATAGCATCTTCCACAAAGACAACATCACGGCTAACCAGAATACGTTTAGTCTGTGGATGATACAGACGATAGCCTTTACTTTCAGAACTGTACCCAACAAAAATACATTTTACTGCCTTATCATCCAATTTTCTGTGATGTTGTTCAGGCACTAATGCATATGCCAAACAACCAAAAACACGCAGATGAGCAACAGATGGCTTACGGTCATGCCAAGCCTCATATAGAGTGATAGACTGCAGCGCTTTAGTGGGACACCTGTTCAGTACATATGCTGCACACATGACAGCCTCAAGCCAGAAACTATATGGTAAAGCCTGACTCTTAACCATGCACCTCGCCATCTCCATGAGTGACCTGTTCTTTCGTTCAGCAACTCCATTCTGTTGAGGTGTATACGGCACTGTACACTGGTGTTTTATCCCACGTTCAGCCAGAAATGCATTAAAATCTGAAGACATATATTCCCCCCCCTCAATCAGAACGGAGGGTGCCCATTTTGCATGCTGACAGATTTTCAGCCAAAACCAAAAACTGTTTAAAGCACATGAACACTTCGAACTTTGCTTTGAGTGGATATACCCATGCATGCCTGGAAAAATCATCAATGAAAGTCACGAAGTAAAGGTAATTACCAAAAGAGGGTGTCTGCATAGGACCACAGACATCACTATGTACAAGCTGCAATTTTTGCGTAGCCCGAACTGAACCATCTTTTGGAAAGGATGAACGCTGCATTTTGCCCAAAATACAGCCTTCACAAACATGTTTTCCAGGTGCCTCAAGTTTGGGCAAAGAGGACACCATTTCAGATTTCTGCAGGCGTAGCAAACTAGCAAAATTCAGATGACCAAAGTGTGCATGCCAAAGCTTTGCATCTGACATAGCCTGAGAATCATGAACTGCACATGCTGAATCATTCACAGATCTTTCATAATCTATGAGCTTATACAGCCCACGACATAAAATGCCAGAAGCAATAATCACATCGCCATTTGACAGATCATGAACTGTACACCTGTCATCAACAAATTTCACAACCAAGCCAATCTTGGCTAATGCGGAAACTGATAACAGATTTTTCTTGATCCCTGGCACAAATAAAGCATCTGACAAAGTGAAAGAACTACCATCAGCAGTAGTCAGAATGATCTTACCAACTCCCATAACAGGATAAGAGGAGTTGTTGGCGCATGTGACAGTATTCCCTGTAGGGGCAGGCTCGAGTGAAGAGAAGAAACTGCGCTGCGAGGTAATATGTTTGGTCGCCCCACTGTCAAAGTACCAAACATCTGAGTCTACTGCAGACATGCACTGATCATGAGAAGATGGGTCAAAACTGCAGACAGTAGTAAATGCCCATTCTTCTTCCTGCACAAGATTTGCAGACTCTGTTTTTGGTGTAGAGGCCTCTGCAACAACCATTCCAACCTCTTTCTTCTTTGCCTCTTTAGCAGCCAGTTTCGGACAGTTCTTTATAATATGATCATTCCCTTTACAGTACTTACAAAACAATTTCTGCTTTTCTGATTTCTTCTCATCTTTATCGTGGTTCTTCGATTGTGCAGCATTTGCAGATTTCTGCTTACTAGTAGAAGAGCTCCATTTTCCTTTGCCTTTCTGACTAGCTAGGAAAGCTTGATCTGCAACACACATAATGGACCTGTTCTGCCTGGACTGATCTTCCTGCAACAGAACAGAGACTAACTCCTCAAATGACAAGGCATTTGGATTGCCTTTCATCATTAATCGAAGAGTAGAAGCAAAACTCCGATATGAATTAGGAAGACCATTCAGAACGGTCTGCACAAGTGAGCTATCTGGTATAACCTCATCAGCAGAAATCAATTGTTCCTTCAGGTCTTTGATCTTTGTGAGAAAACTGTCCATAGAATCACCTTCATTCATGTGCTCACTCTCCAACTGTTTTCGGAGGTAAGCAACACGAGCCTCATTCCTAGCCTGGTACAAAGTGGTAAGTGTATCCCAAGCATCCCTAGCTGTTCTGCAAGAGCGTATGTGAGGAATAATGGCACGTTTGACAGACAAAGCTATCAATGCATGTGCCTGGGCATCTCTGCCATCCCAACGAATCTGCTCTGCAGTAGGTGCAACAGAAACAACAGTACAAACAGGAATCTGCACAATATCATCTTCGACACCATCTTCATCAGCTCCAGCACCTCCAGCACCTGTATTTGCAGTACCTGTAGTTGCAGGTGTAACAGGACGTCTTTCAACACCCTGCACAATGTTCCACAATCCTTTTGCAACCAAAACATCTCGCATCATATAAGCCCATAATGGGTAGTTGGTACCATCCAACTTATCCTCAACAGCCAACATACGAAATACATCACTGCCTTCAGCCATGGCCAGTGACTAAAATACCTTGATGCAGAAAATTGACTGTATCTCAAAAAGTTGAACGGAACTGCCCAGAGAGTTCTGCTAGACCTGTAGCAAACTTCGAGACGCTTAAACTGGCAAACAGAAACTGGTATATACCTTTGGCACAAAAGGACGAAATAGCCTGCACAAGCGCTGTGATAGTGCGTTCGGAGGCCGAAACGAGCTCAGATCGCGATTTCGGCACCACAGAGCAAAGATGTTTTGATCTCGGAAACACCCTGAGTATGCTCACCAAATTTCATGCGAATCTGAGACTGCAAACGGAGGAGTGTCGACGGCGCCCTAGAAAAAGCGACGACCTGCTCTGATACCAATTGTTGGAGATAGACGTCTGTGGAAGCACGTGAACAGCACAAGGAAGAAGAAGAAGCTTGGAGCACAACACACAATACTGAATGTATTACTAGAGAATGTACAAAGATAAGTAGCCCATTAGGGCAATAGGCGTATATACAAGCCGAGGGAAAAAAACCTCCTAAAGAGGGAAAAAAGTGCCCCGGCGGTCCTAGAGTGTTCACACACATCACTACCTAAATATATCAACAACCCCTATGAGGCATGGCATGGTAGGAGACCGTCACTTAAACATTGCAAAATATTTGGTTGTGTTGCTTATGTGCATGTTCTATCTCAAATCATAGGTAAGCTAGACCCTAAGGCAGAGAAATGCATCTTCATAGGGTATGATTTAAATTGGAAAGGATACAGGTTTTCTAATCCATCAAGAAAAGGATTTATGTTCAGTAGAGATATTGTGTTTGATGAGAATGATTCTTGGTTTGAAAGTGAATGCAAGAAGGTCAAATTGCCATATGACTTGGAAGAAGAATTTCCAAGCCTCACTAAGGAGGATCCAAGCTCAATTGAAGACATCAAATCAAATGATGAGGACACCATCAACTTGGACGAATACAAAGCATGGATATCAAAAGGCAAGGCCAAGATGAAGAGGTTGGAGAACATACCTGAATCATCCAACCAAGCCATAAGGAAATCACAAACAAAGAGTAAGAAGCCAATCAGATATGGGTATGATACTTCATTAGTTACTAAGCATTCCATTTATCTTGCTAAGGATTCATCACTTGAAGAACCTTCTTCATATGAAGAAGCAAGTACCAAATCAGAATGGAAGGAAGCTATGGATGAAGAAATAGAAGCACTCCAAGAGAATGACACTTGGGAGTTAGTACCCAAGAAGGCATCAATGAAGGTAATTGGTTCTAGATGGATTTACAAAATCAAAAGGAACTCAAATGGATCCATAAATAGGTATAAAGCTAGACTTGTAGCTAAGGATTTTGCACAAACCCAAGGAGTTGATTATGAAGAGACCTTTTCACTTGTCACTAAAATGCCAACCATCAAAGTATTGGTAAGTGTAGTTGCATCTAGAAATTGGAATATGTACCAACTAGATGTGAAGAATGCTTTTCTCAATGGCTGGATTCTAGAGGAGGTTTACATGACTCAACCTCCTGGTTATGAAGATCCAAGAAAGGTAAATTATGTATGCGAATTGAACAAAGCTCTTTATGGTTTGAAGCAGGCACCTAGGGCATGGAACCATAGGTTAAATGCCTAACTTCAAGATCAAGGATTTATGATGAGTAAGATAGATTCTTCTCTGTTTGTCAAGAGAAGCAACTCAGAAATGATATACTTATGTGTATATATTGATGACATCATTCTTACAGGTAGTGATGCCAATGGCATCAAACAAATAAAAAACCAGATGATGCAGGAGTTCAAAATCAGTGACCTAGGGTTTTTGAAGTATTTTCTTGAGCTCAAGTTAGTATACACTAACTCTAGAATTTACATCACGCAAAGAAAATATGTGCATGACATGTTGAAGAAGTTCCACTTGGAGAATGCAAAGGTAGCTAACACCCCTATGGAGGTAAATCATAAAATGAATGCTCATTGAAGGTGATTTGCTTGAAGACATTGCAGGTTATCAAGCATACCTAGGAGTCTAAACTATGCAACCTTAACAAGAATTTACATATCTTATGGAGTAAGTGTTGTGAGTCAATTCATGCATAAACCTAGAGCACCTCACTTGGAATCTACCAAAAGAATTTTGAAGTATCTCAAAGGTACTCAAAATCAAGGTCTTTTCTTCCCATACACATCAGATTTGGACATTAAGCTATACTCAGATGGAGATTGGGCAAGTTGTAAGGATGATAGAAGAAGTACTTCTAGATATCTTTCTTTTGCAGGTGATAAACCCATTTCATGGTCTTCCAAAAAGCAACCAATTGTTGCTCTATCTTCAAGAGAGGCTGAATAGAGGGGATTAGCCAATGCTACACAAGAACCTATTTGGATTAGATTGCTCTACTCAGATTTGGGACTTCACACTCATTCACCTATGATCTTTGGTGATAACACAAGTTCTTTGCATCTTGTAGCCAATCCCATTTATCATGCAAGAACCAAGCATATAGAAGTACATTATCACTATGTTAGAGAGAAGCTATTAAGCAAAGAGATTCAATTGGCAATTGTATCCACAAACATGCAATGTGCAGATTTATTAACCAAAGCACTTGATGGTACTAAGCTTTGCAGGTTTAATACTTTGATTGGATTGCAGGACATTCACGAAGTTTCATGAAGAAGTGCAAGCCAAGTGGCTTGAGGGGGAGCTGTTGGTGCGAATGTCCAAACCTTCATATTTGGCTAGTCATGGAAGAAAATGTGTGCAACCACTTGATGAAGCATGTGAACCATAGCTTGTAATTGTTTGATCATTCACCATTGTAAAAGATTTTGACCTTGAGAGAATCTTGTAAATCCATATATCTCGTGGACTTAGGAGAAGGATACATTACGAGTTTCAATGAAGGAATAAGTCCTCAATCATACAGATCACTTTTTAGTTGGAGCAAAACTTGAATTCAAATTCAAATTTGGAAGAGAACTCATTATAAAACCTATTGTAAAACTCTTGGCTAATGTGCCTCTTTGAGAGCTCTTCCTTTGATCATCTATTGAGTTTGAGTAACTTACACTATAGCTTACTCATTCCTCTATCATTGAGCATCATTAGAATGCCAATGTTCTTGTACAATCATGTTCTATAATACATTTACTTCATTGATTATCTATGTCTACTTCTCTGCTATGACTACTCAGAATAGTGAACTTTGTTTGATCATATCTCAGTGACTTCTCAACCATTTTGCATGATCTATAACTATTTGGAACCAGCTCAAAGACTATTTTATGCTGTCAAAGTTTCAAAGCTTTTGGTTTAGCCATTTGGGAGAAATCACCATTGAATTGCTTATTGGTCATTCACTACTTAATCCCTAAAAGGTTGAGGGTAAGCTCTAACTTTTTGGAACCAGCTCAAAGACTATTTTATGCTATCAAAGTTTCAAAGCTTTTGGTTCAGCCATTTGGGAGAAATCACCATCGAACTACTTACTCGTCATTCACTACTCAATCCCTAAAAAGTTGGGATTAAGGTCTGGATTGCTAAATTAATTTCCCAGAGTATAGTTCTTCATTTTACATTATTGCACTTGCAATATCTAAGCTAATTTGATTCCTTCAAAAGGAATTTGATCAATTGTTACTGTGTTGTGAGCACTGAGCAAAAGTACCAACACGTATGTGGACCAAAATAGAAAGTTTTGTGACACTAGCTACTTGTTAAGTAGTCTGTTTTGATTCAATTGTTTCAAGCATCCACTCCAAATTACATAGGTACTTTCTAGGTGTCATTTGCAAGCTAAAGGGCCTTCTATCAAACTCTGAAGTAATTTAGGGCAGGTACAAAGCATGTTTTAGAAGTACCACCTCACTTCCTTGAGGTATCCATCCATCTCTTCAAACATGTAATGATAAGGAGGTCATCGCGTTTGCATCACAATCAATGAAGAGGGAGGGATCGCCCCATGCCCAAGTATTTTTATATCTTGGAGTCACCTTATATGCCATGAATGGAGCAGAAGGGCCCAAGGTCGCCTTGGTTCTATGTTCTCAAGCACAAGGCAAAGATTTGCTAGCTAGGAAAAACCATCCTTGATTTGTATCCATTGACTAATTCATTGACTTGATCACAAACCACTTCATTCATACCTAGACAGTCATATCAATTGAGCTTGCCCCATATCTTGACACCAAACATCTTGGAAAGTTTGTCCCTTAATCGGTGAACCATGGCTGGAGTCACCCAAGGCAAGTTGGCACCTAGGATGATGAGTAAGGCTTGAAGTTTCCCAAGGTGGGGACTTGCCTAAGTGTGCCTCTAACTAAGAGATTGAGTTGCCTATTTTATGGCTTTATGCTTGCTTAAGGCAAGGGGTCTCCCTACTTATGGGTTTTCAAGGCTAGGTGGAGCCTTGGCCAAGCAATAAGCATTCGCCTTCTTTTATCAAGCAAAGAGCCAATTTAGGCAACGGTCACCCAAGGGCCCCAATTCCGAAACAAAGCGAATGGAAGCTTTGATGGCTCCCCTTGCAATGATGAAGATAAGTATCCTTTGGTTTCACATGGAGGGCAATCAAGAAAACAATAGGGAGACTTCCATCGAGCCTTGAAATGGGCTAGATGGGGCATTTTTTTCCCATTAAAAGGCTTAAAAGATTATCATGTGGGTGACTTGGGGCAATGTGAGCCATAAAATGGGTGAATGTACACCTTTATTGCACTCCATGCAAGGCGTAGGGTCAGGGAACGCCCAATCTACTTCACATAGGAAAATTAAGTGCCCAACCTTGGCCATCTTGCACCCAATTTGGGGCTTTAAGCATAGCAAGGAGAGGATGAGCTAGCTTCAAAGCCATAATATGGGCACGTGTGTTCCCAATTTTGGGCTAGGCCAAATGAGCTAGGGCCATGGATGAAACAATGTGGATAAAATCATCAAAAGGGCATCATATGCATATCCTTGCACAATCCCAATGCCACAGAACCCCATGAAGCTGTTTCACTATCACGGTGCAAGATTCCCTTTTATTTGCTACAAGACGATTTCTTACTTTAATAGAACTGAAGCACATAATAGAAAAGAAATGAACTCATGGTATATACAGAGAATAAAGCCAATATTTATTCTTCAATCAAAGTAGGCCTTCCCCTTGGAAATGTTTATCAAGGGCATCTTCTCACCCTTCAACTCTTCCATTTGAATTGCTCCTTCAAGTAATATCTTCATCACTGTATAAGTTCTTGCCCACTTGGGTACTAGTTTAGCGGGTATTGATGGGATTTGGTGTACCAAGGGTAAGGTTCCTTCCTTCAATTCATTAGCCCTTAGATACTTTTGATGAAATCATTTGTGCTCCTCTTGTTTTATCTCCAACCTCCTCATTACTGCTTCCCTGCATCTTCTAATGTTGATAGCCTTCTCATGAAGAATTCATAGGCAACAAGTGCCTCCTTACTATATGCCAATAGAAAGGGTATATCATGAGTAAAGCACCCTCTTGTTGCATGAAATGCCTAGACTTCTCTAATGAGGGCTTGTGGCCAAGAGCTTTGGTGGTCAAAAGAAAGATTTTGTAGTAGCCCGATCAAAATCTCCTCAAAGAGAAATAGCCACCTCCAAACCCTCGTAGCTACTCTAGGATTATTGATTAAATACTTTGATGGTTGATGGTGTGAGATGACAATAAAATATATTCCAAGAAGATAATGCCAAAATCTTGGAAGTGCAAATATAGTAGTAAAACCTTCTCTTTTTGTTGTCTTTGTGACTTTGTAAGTAGTTTGCCTGCATAAGCAACATGTGGATCCACCCTATGTGTTGATGGTTATGCCAAGCCTTTTGCTACAAGCCTTGCCTTACACCTATTAATGGAACCATCATAATTCTTCTTGAGTTTATAGACCCATCTTGAACCTATTACATTCATGAATGAAGTCTTGGGAACTAAATCCCAAGTGTTGTTTTCCTCAAGTGCTTCAATTTCCTCCTTCATTGCATGCTTCCATTCTGGTTTTGCCTTGGCTTCTTCCACTGATGATGGTCCCTCTTTATTTATATCATGTGCTATGTAGATAACGTTCTTAGTAACTAGAGTGGTGTCAAAACCATACCTCTCTGGCTTCTTCTTTTCCCTCATAGACCTTCTTAGGCCATGATGTGATGATTCTGCCTCTTGTCCAAGTTCATGCAATTTTGCTTTACCTTTAGACTTCCATGCCTTGATCTTTTCCATCTAAGATTCTTCATCATCCTCTGAAGTGTTTTGTTGTTCAATCTTGGGTTGATTGTCTTTAACAAGCCTTGGAAAATCATCTTCAAGATCATAGGGCAAATTGACCTTCTTGCATGAATCCTCATCCCATGACTTGTTCTCATCAAATACTACATCTCTACTCACCAAGAATCCTTTGTTGGTAGGATTGTATAGTTTGTACCCTTTTGGTTGTTTTCATATCCAATGAATACACATCTTTCTGCCTTTGGATCCATTTTTCCACTAACTTGTGAAGGAATATGAACATAAGCAATACAACCAAACATTTTGCAATGATCTAGGCTTGGTCTTCTTCCATTCCAAGCTTCATATGGTGTCATCCCATCAAGAGATTTTGAAGGCAACCTGTTAATCAAATAAGTGGATATGGATACAACCTCAGCCCATAGATATTTAGGTAAATGCTTTTCATTTAACATAGACCTTGCAACTTCAACAATTGTTATATTCCTCCTCTCTACCACTCCATTTTGCTCAGGATTGTACCTTGTAGTTACCTCTCTTTTGATTCCTCTTTCTTGATGGAAAGATTCAAATTCATGGGAGAAGTATTCTCCCCCTCCATCTAACCTAAGCCTCTTAATTGATTTACCTATTTGATTATCCACAAGAGCTAAATATCTCTTTAAGCATGAAAAGACTTCATCTTTGTGTTTCATTAAGAATAGGATAGTCCATCTACTACAATCATCAATAAATGGTACATAATACCTTGATCCAGATAGTGAAGCATCTTTGCTAGGTCCCGATTCATCTATGTGGACCAATTCCAAGAGGTCTCCATGCATATAGCATTTCTTCATGAAGGCTAACATGTGAGACTTTCCAAATTGACATGCACTACATTTTTAAATCATATATTGCTTTGACAAATTAGGGAGTCCAAGTACACTTTGGTCTCTACATATTTGCTTTAATGATCTTTCACCAATATGTGCTAACCTTTTGTGTCATACCTCCAACTCTATGAGTGTTTTATTACCATAATTGAAGAGAGCTATGTTCCTTGTGTCTTGCAACTCAAACATGAATAATCTACCTGTTTTTTCTCCTTTTGCAATTCTTCTGAGTCCTTGGCTAGGATCTTCAACATATGCTCCTCTTATTGTGAACCTAATTTGCAACCCTTTCTCTACTATCTGCCCAACACTTATCAAATTCTTTGTAATGCTAAGGACATAGAGTACCTTACCGAGTAGGTTGATGTTTCCATCAGGTGCTTTGACATTTCCTATTTTTTCTCCACAAGGTGTCTTGTATCATCTCCTATTTGTACTTCATTCTTGTTCGTTGAATCTTCTAAATCTGATAGGAGGGACACATTTCTTGCCACATGATTGGAACAACCTGATCTATGTAGAAAACATGCTCATCATATTTACCTTGGGGCATTGCCATGTTCATGATTAGTAATGAGTCTTTTTTATTTGAGTCCTGTCTGTAATTATTGAAGTCTCTTCTTCCTTTGTAGTTTCCTTGATAGGTTGAGTGATTGTTGTGAAGCCATTGTTGAATCTTCCTCTTGAATAGCCATATCCTCCTCTATTGTATCCTTTGCCTCTTTGATTCTAGAATTCCTAAAACAATCTTCAATTGTATGATTGGTTAGTCCACAAATAGAACAAGGATTAGGGTCTTGAGATCTCCCCCTACCTTGTCTACCTCCTCTTCCTTTACCTCTGCCGTGTCTTCCTCTACATGCATAGTTAAGTTGATGCATACCTGCTTCATCATCTACTTTCTTTGCCTTTCCTTTATTATCTTTAGTCTTGCCTTTATTAGTGTATAAAGCTAAAGATTGATTACCTCTGGAGCCTTCTCCATTCTTCATGAGTTTGGCCTCTTGAATGAGTAATTGTCCAATTAGAGTGTTGAAGTCTAGCACATGCATATCCATGTACCAATCCATTGTTGTAGTGAAAGCTTCCCACTTCTCATCTGCCCTTATGCCATTGATGACTTACCTTAAAATCTGCTCTTCATCTATTACTTCTCCAATACTTCCTAACTGATTAGTTATGTCCTTGATTTTTGTGACAAAGTCACTCACATTCTGCTTGGGAGCTTTCTTGAGAATTGTGAATTCTAGCCATAGTTGATTCTTTCTTGCTTTAGTACTTGAAGAAAAGAAGGCTTCAAGTGCATTCCATACTTCTTGAGATGTTTTACAACTTCTAATATGAGGTAACATAAAATCAAAGATAGAGTTGAGAAGATAAGACCTTGTTAATGCATCTTTGGAACACCATGTACTTAGTCTCTCTTGCTCTTCATGTGTTGATTGACTCTTGTTTTTGAATGTAGTCATAACTTCATCTCTAACCACATGAACATATAAGTTCCTACCTTGAAGATAATCTTCCATCCTTAAGGACCAAGTAGACTAATTACCTTTGTCCAATTTGTCAATTGATGAAGGAAATCCATCTTCCATACTTGCTTTGATACCACTGTGAAGAGATGGATTGATATGCTCTTGAAGATCAAGTGGATTCAACCACTTTGATTCTTTACTTTTACATCAAGTAAATGTTCAAGGAAATTACAAGAGATGGTTCATAAGTGAACCCTTCATACATTGTCTTCTCTTAAGGTTTCTTCAATGACTTTGTGAGATTCAAGACAATACTTAGGCTTTTCATAGACTTGTTCCAACAGAGTCTATCAGATTTCTCATCTTTTGCAAGAAGCCTTGTTGAGGGTCTTCCACATATGCTTCATGCCTTGTGAATCTGACTTGTAAGCCTTTCTCAACAATCTCTCCAACAGTGATTAAGTCTTTTGCTATGGTTGGAACATATAGGAACTTACTTAAAAGGTTCATGTTACCATCACAAGCCTTGACATTCCCAATCTTCTTAATAGAATGTCTAGTGTCATAACTTATCTGCGCTTCATGCTTTCCTTTAGGCTCTTCAAGATCAGATTGCAATGCTACATTTCCAGCCACATGATTGGAACAACCACAATCAATATAGAAAAGATGCTCATCATCTTTACCTTGCTTGGACGTCATGTTCATGATGAGTAGAGAATCCTCTTGGTCTTCTGTGTAGTTGTTATAATCTCTTCTACCTCTAAAGCCTCCTTGATAATTGTTGTTGTAGCCTTGGATGTAGTTGTGATGATAGTTGCTTCCTCCATTGTTGAACCTACCTCTGGATTTTCCATAGCCTCCTCTATGGAAGCCTCTTCCTCTGTTATTGAAACACTCATCTGTGCTATGATTTGTCAAGCCATAAATATTGCAAGGTGAAGTGTTGTAGGATCTCCTCGGGCCTTGCTTTCCTCCTCTGCCCCTTCCTCTATTACCTCTTCCTCTACTAGTGAAGTTCACTTGAGAGGTAATAGCCTCTTCTTCATTCTTTTTGCCTTTACTGTTGATATATTTAGGTAGTGATGTGTGTGAACACACTAGGACCACCGGGGCACTTTTTTCCCTCTTTAGGAGTTTTTTTTCCCCCGGCTTGTATATATGCCTATTGCCCTAATGGGCTACTTATCTTTGTACATTCTCTAGTAATACATTCAGTATTGTGTGTTTGTGCTCCAAGCTTCTTCTTCTTCCTTGTGTTGTTCGCATGCTTCCACAGACGTCTATCTCCAACAATTGGTATCAGAGCAAGTCGTCGCTTCATCTAGGGTGCCATCGACACTCCTTCCTTTGCAGTCTTAGATTCAAAACCGCTTCACTCTATGGTGCCGAAATCGCAATCTGAGCTCGTTTCGACCTCCAAATGCACTATCGCAGTGCTTGTGTAGGCTATTTCGTCTTTTTGTGCCAACGTTATATACCAGTTTCTGTTAGCCAGTATAAGAGTCTCAAAGTCTGTTACATGTCTAGCAGAATTCATTTGGGCAATTCTGTTCAACTTTTTGAGATATAGTCAATTTTTTGCATCAAGGTATTTTAGTCACCGGCCATGGCTGAAAGCAATGATGTATTCCATATGTTGGTTGTTGAGGATAAGTTGGATGGTACCAGCGACATGTATTGGTTGCAAAAGGATTGTGGAACATTGTGTAGGGTGTTGAAAGACGTCTTGTTACACCTCTAATTACAGGGACTGCAAATACAGGTGCTAGAGCTGATGAAGATGGTGTCGAAGATGATATTGCATAGATTCCTATTCGTGCTGCTATTTCTGTTGCACCTACTGCAGAGCAGATTCGTTGGGATGGCAGAGATGCCCAGGCACATGCATTGATAGCTTTGTCTGTCGAACATGCCATTATTCCTCACATTCATTCTTCTAGAACAGCTAAGGATGCTTGGGATACACTTACCACATTGTACCAAGCTAGGAATGAGGCTCATGTTGCTTACCTCTGAAAACAGTTGGAGAGTGAGCACATGAATGAAGGTGATTCTATGGACAGTTTCCTAACAAAGATCAAAGACTTGAAGGAACAATTGATTTCTGTTGATGAGGTTATACCAGATAGCTCACTTGTGCAGACCGTTCTGAATGGTCTTCCTGATTCATATCAGAGTTTTGCTTCTACTCTTCTATTGATGATGAAAGGCAATCCAAATGCCTTATCATTTGAGGAGTTAGTCTCTATTCTGTTGCAGGAAGATTCGTCCAGGCAAAACAGGTCCATTATGCGAGTTGCAGATCAAGCTTTCCTGGCTAGTCAGAAGGGCAAAGGAAAATGGAGCTCTTCAACTAGTAAGCAGAAATCTGCTAATTCTGCATATTCGAAGAAGGAAGATAAAGATGAGAAGAAATCAAAAAAGCAGAAATTGTTTTGTAAGTATTGTAAAGGGAATGATCATATCATAAATAATTGTCCAAAACTGGCTGCTGTTAGATGGCCGCCGGAGTAGGACAACCGCCGAAATAGGACGAGCATGATCAAGTGTTAGATGGCCACTGGAGTAGGACAACCGCCGAAATAGGACGAGCATGATCATTGGCTGACATTATGGAAATGAAGAAAAGATTACGCAGAAGTTGGTACGTGAAGGGTGTATAAACTATAAAAGCAATGAAAAGTGAAGGACGCGGGGAATCCGATTTCCTGTAAATTGTCGTTGTTATGATTCTATAATCTATCGAATCTTAATAGTGTTTTGGGAGATGCCCATCTTTCTGAGCTGTCTGAGTTAGTTTCGTGGTGTTGAAGTCCAGAGTACTGTACGTATTGATCATGATTCTGTCTGCGTTACTTATTCATATTGGATTGTGATTTAGTGAAGGTTGAGTGACAGATTGTGTGGTTGAAGGTTATTTGATAGTGTGCGATTGCGGTTCTGTGACGAATACGTACTCTGAGTTTGTGAACGTAGTGCCGTATAAGACGAGTTGTACGAGTAATGCACGGTGAAAGATGTTCTGTCCATTTTACTGAAATTCTCGATGACGACGATCGGTTAAGTATTTCCAGTAAATAGAACTTTGAACTGTAAAACGGTAGAAATGCGATGGCGAGTAAATGTGTCTGATTCACTCTGTTGATTTATGATACATTTATAAACCAGTGAAGGGAATAACTATTGTGTGCATCGACTAAACTGAACGGGAGACTCTCGACTGTAAGTAGTTATGGATTAGGTATTGAGGGTGATTAATGAATTAGTTAGACGGATAGTTCTGTTTGAAGGTTTAACGAAGATTTGGGAAAATAGTACAGGGCCTCTGTTTAACAGACCCCTACCACTCCCAAGAACCCACGTTGGATTGTGAATGATTCTGTAAGTTTAATACATCCTCGGTGAATTGCTGTTTGATGTTTAATCTTTATTCGGTAACGATCTTGATTAGCCAGAAATAGGTTATACGAATTACTTAGTTTAACACTTGGTGCCGTCTGTGGGAAAGTGGCATCAAGGTTGCCAGTCGTCTGCTAGAAGCAGAATATTGTTTGATCGACAGTAGCAACAGAAATAGATTGTTGCACACTGTCCCATTAGTAATGCTATATGATTAGTACGGAAAATGATACATGCCGATTACGCGATCAGGTGAAAAGTATCCCAAGAACCATCAGTCGGGAGTACTAAAGACAACTCTGGGAGGTACAAGTACAGCTAAGTCCGACCCAGTTGTCAAGGAAGTTACGAATGTTCAAACTGGTTCCGGTCATAGTCCGGTAGTATGTGTTACGCCTCTGAACCATTCCGGTACCATTTCGGTACAAGCTGATGAGAATATAGTATTTTCAGAACCTCTCACGACACAGTTGGAATCTAGTGTAACACTTTTGGAAAAAGATTTAGACTCATCTACGAGTAGAAATACGCTAGGCAAAGAAATCAGCAAAGGCGAAAAGCTATCGCATTCGAGCACACTTTCAGATTATTCCGGTGATATTTCGGTGCGAGAATCGCAGTTATTGGGTAACAGTTTAGCATTTTCTGCTGAATCTTCAGCCCAACTACCTTGTTTGGAAGCAAGTTCTCAAACAGTGGACGCTAAGGAGGAAGGAAGACTGTTTGAAGTAGAAATTCATAGCATATTGAGAAAGCTCATTGTACCGGAAAGTGTACCATCCAACAACACAGATTCCGGTAGATCAGAAAGAAACACAGAAGGAAGGTATAATACGCTCATGATGAATGAACAACAACAACAACAACAACAGGTATGTCAACCCAGACCACCTCCGTCGAGAGTAACGTACACGAAGTTTGGTGGATTTCCAGGAGACGATCCGGATGCCCACGTACGCACTTTTGAAATAAGCTACGCTGTTCTCAATCATCCATCGGATCCGGCCTACAAAGCTATTGTCTTTCAATCTACACTTGTCAATGAAGCAGCCCGATGGCTTACTGAATATGATATTAATCATTTCCGCACCTACGAAGTAGTACGAGATGCTTTTCTGCAGCGATTTAGGCTGAAAAAGAATCCTACTGAAATTTTTTATTATTTGCAGAATAACAGACAAAGGATGAATCAATCTGTGCAAGAATACGCTACTCTTTTCAGAACACACTTAAGGCAGCTACCACCGGCTCATGCTAACTTACCAGATGATGTCATTACTCAGTGGTTCATCAATGGCTTGGTTCCTCAACTGAGGCAGATCATGATCATAAGATGTGTTGGCGCTATGACACTTGATGCAGTCATTGCAATGACTCTGCAATTGGAACACAAAGTCGGGGGATTTACAGAAGATCTGGAGTGGGTAAAAACAAATAGACATGTTGCAGAAGATATGACCAAATAAGTATACTGCACTACATGCAAAAATTCAGGACATACTAGTGCCAATTACGCACTCAATCAGACATTCTGCGCCATTTGTAACATTGCCGGACATACTACAGAGAACTGCGCATACAACGCTAGAGTACAAGGAACTGCGACTGTTAATGCAATTATCCAAGAACAAGGACAACCAGCCAACCACTATGCACCCCCACAAATGAGAAACAACCAACAGCAAGGATATCGAAATTTCCGAGGACAGAGGAACAACAACTATAATGCACCTCGGTGGCAGAACAGAGCACCACCAGAAAATTCCAATTTACCACCACCACGCTGTCATTTTTGTGGTGAATTTGGACATATTAGGAGATTCTGTAAGGATGGAGCAGAGTATGATCAAAGGAAAAAGGAACGACAAAACCCAATGGCGAACATGGTACAAATCACACCAGTGGAGACACAGGCTGCGGTAGTTCAAACCCGTTCTGGTAAACAACTGCAACCGGCAGCAGAAACATTTGAACCAGGGATACGTGAACAACACAGAATGTACAACAAGGCTAGTCAATGGACTACAGCAGAACCACTAGTCTTTCCAGAGCCTATTCCGATAACCCAGCCCTTGTCAAACCAGGAAGCAACACAAGATCGTGCTGCTGATACAGAAGCAGGAACATCAGCTGCAGCAGAATCATCATTGTCAGACCATTCTTCATCTTCAACATCTATGGAAAATACAAGTCAATCACAACAAGCCTGGGATATTTTATCCAAGGCATCTATCACACTTCCTCTGGGGCAATTACTGGCATTAGTACCAGGAATTCGCCAGCAATTTCAACATCAGCTTACTACAGAATCTTCTTGCATTCTGGCCACCGCAACTGTACAACCAGAACCAAATTCTACGGTAGATCACTCAGTTCCTCTGATTATGGTATGGTTTAATACTCATAAAATTACACAGGTTTTAATTGATGGAGGGTCTAGCGTGAATATTGCCACTGCATCACTATGTAAGAAGTTGGGATGGACTAAAATAGAGCCAGTCCAATTTTTTGTTAGAATGGCTAATCAATCTAGAGTTCACCCAGTAGGACTTGTTCGGGATATACCAATAACTCTACAAGGTACCACATTTAAGATGACCTTCGTCATTCTAGAATTGCCGGAATCCACCCTGGATTACAATCTTCGTTTCGGTCGCCCTTGGCTGAAACAAGCTAAGGTGATACAAGACTGGTCAGCCCAGGAGCTTACATTCAAAGATAAAAATCGTAAATGTGTTGTAAAGTTAGATGCTATACAACCTTGTGAACTACATGCCAAACCATATTTTGCTGAACCTGTCCATATGCTAGATGGATTGTCAGACGACGAAGAAGAAGAATTTCTGAAGAATAATGCTGATTTAATTTCCTTAGGAACTATCGATCTACAGTCAGTAGTAGATACTTGGAATACTTCAGTTTGTACAGTCATACCCATCACAGAAGAAGTTAAGAAGGAGGACACTGTTTTGACACATAACGAAGAGCTACAACAACTCTTTAAACCAACAGACAACACAGAGAAATATCAACAGTTCTATGTCCCAGAAGATCAACTAATCACTTACAATCTAGGAGATGAAGATCATCCTCATCCGGTAAAGATAAAGCAAAACTTACCAGAAACATTTCAAGCAGATTTAATTCAGTTACTCCAAGAATTTACCGACGTCTTTGCATGGGACTATAAAGACATGAAAGGATTGGACCCTCGTATCTATCAGCACAGGGTCATGCTGAAACCCGAATCAAGACCGATAAAATAAACTAGCTATAGAATGAATCCCCATTATGCGTCTCAGGTAAAGGCAGAGCTGGACAGATTGTTAAAAGTTGGATTCATAGTACCCGTAGAGCACGCGGAATGGATATCGCCGATTGTGATTGTGCCAAAGAAAAACAAGCAATTAAGAATCTGTGTAGATTACCGGAAATTAAATGCAGCAACAGTACCAGATCCTTTTCCAATCCCTTTTTTGGATACCATGCTTGATAGAGTAGCACGACACGAGATGTATTCATTCCTAGATGGATACAATGGATACAACCAAGTGAGAATGGCTGAAGAAGACATACCAAAAATTGTGTTTATCACCAACTGGGGTGTCTTTGCTTGTACGGTAATGTGGTTTGGATTGAGAAATGCACCAAGTACATTTCAGTGATGTATGCAGGAGATATTTTCTCCTTATCTCACCTCATTTATGCAAGTATACCTCGACGATTTTTCAATTTTCGGTAAGATGATAGCACACCTGTATCACTTACGGTGCTGCTTTCAGAAATGCAGAGAGTGTAGACTTTGTTTAAACCCAAACAAATCTATGTTTGTGGTTTCATGTGGCAAATTACTTGGTCACATTATATCAGCACAGGGTATTCAAGTAGATCCAGACAAAATTTCAGCAGTATTAGAAGCTCCGGTACCAGCTACTCCAAAAGAAGTTATGCGATTTATGGGCCAAGTAAGGTGGCATGGAAGGCACTTGCGATGGCTTGCTCACCTGGCTATACCACTAAACAAGCTTATTTCCAAGACACCTCGACAATTTGAATGGACGCAGGAATGCCAGATTGCATTTGATCGTTTAAAGCATTTATTGACACAAGTTCCCATCTTACAGCCACCGGATTGGATCACCCATTTCATGTATTTGTTGATGCGTCAGATATAGCAATCGGAAGTGTCTTGATGCAACAGGTTGATAAGTGGTTCAGACCAGTATATTATGCAAGTAGAAGATTAGCACCTGCTGAGAAAAATTACTCTGTAACCGAAAGAGAGTGTCTAGGGCTAGTCTATTCAGTTAAGAAATTCAGACATTACTTGTTGGGCCGTAAATTTACATTTCATGTAGATCACGCTGCACTTGTCTATCTAGTTCAACAACAGCATATAGGTGGTCGATTAGCGCGATGGGTCTTACTATTGCACGAATTTGACTAGGAAGTCATTCACCGGCCAGGCAATTCACATGCCTTAGCAGACTTCCTATCCCGTTTAGATTCCGGTGAAGCTCCGGTTGGTATAGATGACACGACACCTGCGATTTATGTATCAGAACCAATTAATGAAGAATCTGCAGACCCACCTAGCCCATTTTCATATTATGATCAGATCTTAACCTTTCTCACTGATGGCTGTCTTCCATCTCAGACTTCCGCGGGAGCCCGCAAGAAAATTGCAATATTCAGCCGACGATTTCGGTTAATTGCTGGAGAATTATATTATGTAGATCATACCGGGGTCCTATTCCTCCACACGAAGTACACTCAGTGACCACTTTAGCTAACTCAAGTCCAATAGGAGGACATTTTGCGGTAGATCTAACCCACCAGAAAATTCTACAGAATGGACTCTGGTGGCCGACTATGTACAGAGATGTGTTGGAGTTTATCAAATCTTGTGATAACTGCCAAAGAACTGGACAGCCGCTACAGCGTCACCATTTTCCTCTTCATCCGGTGCTACCTTTAGAGCCATTCTAGAAATGGGGATTAGATTCTATTGGTCCAATTACGCCCCCAACAGTTTTCAGGAATAATCAGTATATAGTGACTTGCACAGACTATACCACCAGATGGGCAGAAGCATGGCCTTTACGGTCAGCTACAGTAGTTGTAGTAGCAAAATGTTTGCTAACTGATGTTTTTCCACGATTTGGGTTACCACTCGAAATTGTTTCAGATCAAGGCACCCATTTTATGAACAATTTGATGAAAGCATTGTCTCAGTCATTTCAAATCATACATAAATTCAGTTCACCATATTACCCTCGTGCAAACGGTTTAGCAAAAAGTACCAATAAATCTCAGCTAAATATGCTTCAAAAATTAACCAGAGAAACACCGAAAAGATGGGATCAGTTACTACCTGCAGTTTTATGGGCCTATCGGACTACATATAAGGTAACAACAGGTTTGACACCTTTCAAACTAACCTATGGCTTAGAAGCAATAGCCCCGATGGAGCTAGTTATACCAAGTTTACGAGTAGCAATCGCTCAGAAACTTCTACCAGAAGACTCATTGACATTTCGATTAGACACTCTAAGAGAGTTAGACAAGCATCGCTGGCTCAGTTTTCTAACTATGCACGAAGTCCAATTAAGACAAGCGAAGACACATGATCGTAACCTGAAAACTCCAGTATTTTCAGTAGGATAGCTTGTACTGTTCTATAATGCAAAGTCGAATAGATCCGCGGGCAAATTCAAATTACGGGGGTTCGGCCCATACAAGATCTCAGAGCAAGTCGGTCTAGCAACGTTCCGGTTGACTACGCTGACTGGAAATCCACTTCCAAAAGCAATGAACGGATCGAAGTTGCGGCCCTACCAACAAGCATCACATCTGAGATAAAACGGTACGCGGAGTACCACGAATTTTTGAGTTTTGTCTTTTCAGCCCTTTCCTTTCTTTTAAATTTAGTATAATCAATAACTTAAGTGTAAGTAACCATTTTTATGAAGTAATTTGATGGCGTGCACCACACTGGACTCTCCTTCTCGAGAGCTCCACGACGATATGCTAAAAGTACAAAACCGAGCTCTGGTCGCCACACACAGTACTACGCACAGATGTTGTAGAATACGCAGAAAACGCAGTACACAGGGAGCACGAAGACAGACTTCTTAGGTTTTACAAATGCGGTCGAACTTACAGTCTGTGACTGACCAGGCCACTATATGTTTTATTAAAGAACATATACAAAGAAGTGTCCGGTGGCCATTTGGCCTTTCACATGGACACTAACGGTAACAATAGCACCTCCAGCAAAATGAAAAATGTACCCTGATGTAGACTTACGATTGTCTACACAACCAGCATAGTCAGAATCTGTGTAACCAATAATGGATGCTTTCCCTCTACCTAAGCATAGACACTTGTCCTTAGTGCCACTCAGATATCTCAAAATCATTTTGACCGCTTCCCAATGTTTCTTGCCAGGATTAGACATATATCTGCTCACAACTCCCACTGCAAATGCAATGTCTGGTCTCGTAGCTACCATAGCATACATGAGACTACCAACAGCAGACTGATAGGGAATTTTGGTCATGAATTCCTTTTCCTCATCTGATTTGGGGCAGTCATCCTTGCTCAATTTCACATATGTGGGTAAAGGTGTACTCAATGCCTTTCCACCCTGCATATTGAATCGATGAAGTACTTTGGATATGTACTCACTTTGAGACAAGTATATGCATCTTTTACTCCTATCACGAGTAATGCGCATGCCAAGAATATGTTTGGCATCCCCCAAATCCTTCATATCAAATGTCTGACTCAACTTCTTTTTGAGAATTGACAAATCATAAGAGGACTTCCCAGCAATCAACATATCATCGACGTAAAGTATCAAGCATATCAAGCTGCCATCAGAACATCTCTTTGTGTAGAGACAATGATCCTCATTGCTCCGAGAATAGCCTTGGGACTTCATAAAAGCATCAAACTTTTGGTACCATTGTCTAGGAGACTGTTTAAGTCCATACAAGCTCTTCTTGAGCTTACAAACTAGACTTTCCTTGCCAGGAACTACATAACCCTCTGGTTGTTCCATATAGATCTCATCTGTAAGATCTCCATGCAAGAAAGCTGTTTTCACATCCATTTGGACTAGCTCTAAGTCCTCCATTGCAACGAATCCAAGCAACATGCGCAAAGTAGTCATCTTGACCACTGGGGAGAAGATTTCCTCAAAATCAACACCATATTGTTGCTTAAAACCCTTTGCAACAAGTCGTGCTTTATATTTTGGAGAAGCACTATCTGATGTGAATTTCAGCTTATATACCCATTTACATGGTAAAGCTTTCCTTCCCTTTGGCAAAGGTACTAAGTCCCAAGTACCATTCTTGTGAATAGAATCCAACTCACTCTTCATGGCACGCTCCCACTTGACATGATCCTTTGTCTGCATAGCCTCTTTGTAGCAAGAGGGCTCACCGGCATCTGTTAGCATAACAAAATCTAAACTTGGAACATATCTATCAGGTGGATATGAGACACGTGCAGAACGTCTCAATGGTTGCTGAACAGGAACATGTGCAGACTGATCTGAATGGACATTCTCTTGAACATCCCTATGTGCAGCATTTTTATGCATGCTAACCGGAGGACTAGTATCCTCAAACACCACTCTTCTCACTTCAACCTCCTTAATCGGCTGTTTATGCATCTTAGACTCATTAAAAATGACATCACTACTTCTGATCACTGACCGTGTTTCAGGATCCCATAAGCGATATCCAAATTGTCCTTCTCGACCATATCCAAGAAAAATGCATTTCTTTGACTTATGGTCCAACTTCTGTCTAAGATTCTTGGGTATATGAACATATGCTTCACACCCAAAAACTCGAAGATGATCATAATATGGTGGTTTCCCTGTCCATAACTCTTGTGCCACTTTCAGACCTTTGGCAGTACTAGGTGAAAGGTTAATCACATGAACTGCAGTCAATACTGCTTCTGCCCAAAAACCTTGTGAGAGGTTTGCATGATGCAACATAGAGACTACTCTATCTTGAATAGTTCTATTCATCCTCTCAGCTACACCATTCTGTACTGGGGTATAAGGAGCTGTAAACTCTCTACGAATCCCTCTACACTGACAGAAAAGGCTGAATTCATGTGAGGTATACTCACCCCCATTATCTGAACGTAAAGCCTTAAGCTTAGTTCCTTTTTCAGTCTCAACTGAAGCAAGCCATTTTCTGAAAGTAGGGAATACATCATCCTTTGATTTGATAGGATATACCCAGACTTTTCTAGTAGCATCATCTATGAAAGTAACAAAGTAAAGAGAACCACCTAAGGACCTAGTGGGCATAGGACCACACACATCTGTATGAACAAGATCTAAAGGCTGAATTGAAGAGTCAATGTGCGTTTTATGCACATTTCTGGTTTGCTTTCCATATTGACAATGCTCACAAAATGAAAAATCAGAGAAAGATAACACAGGTAAGTAGCCAGAACGAGAAAGATTTTCCATTCCACTACGAGATATATGGCCCAAACGACCATGCCAAATACAAGCCATAGGCTGTTCAGTAACAGCTAACAAGTGTTCTTTCTGTGATACAAATAAAGGGTAAAGTGAGCCAACTTTCCTTCCTTTTGCAATAACCATATTGCCCTTTGATATACGAAAGGACTGAGCATAGAAGACCACCTTGTAACCAAGGTCATCAAGTTGACCAACTGACATCAAACTGCGTGATAACTGAGGTACATGGCGTACATTATGCATAGTAAATTTTGAACCGTCAATGAACTGCACAACCACATCTCCAATCCCCACAACATCACACTGGTAAGAGTCACCAAGTCTCACGGTACCAAGAGACTTTGCTGCATAATTAGAGGACCATTCTCTATGTGGTGTCACATGGAAAGAAGCACCAGAATCTAGCAGCCAGGTGTGGGAAAGAGAATCAGCCATAAGTGCCTCAGATGGCACAGTACTATCAAGTGTCAACACATCAGCATCATCAGAAATAGCATTAATTTCTTCAATCTTCACAGTCGAAGTAGATGGTGCAGGTAACTGTTTAACATGCCCATCAACATTCTGTCCTTTACCTTTAGCATTCTTTAATGCATAACAGTCTTTCTTCATGTGTCCTTTCTTATGACAATAATGGCATTCAATATCCCTCTTCCTTGATTTACTTCTGCTCTTATTCCGTTGACCATTCTTTTCCTTGTTCTTGCTCCTGCCACGTTGTTGATTCTTTCCTTGGTAAGAATCACGAACGTTATATGCATCTCCACTCTGAGTGCCAACCATAGATTTTCTACGAATCTCCTCACTCAAGAGTGCTCCACATATGTCATCATAGACGAGTTTACCACCTGGTGCACTATTGCTAATAGCTATGCAAAATGTATCCCATGATGATGGCAGGGTGCATAACAGCAATACTGCTTTCATTTCATTGTCCATATCCATTTTCTGAGCCTGTAACTGGGAGAATATGGCATCAAACTCATTTAGATGAGTAGCAACACTATCTGTGTCCTTCATACGAAGGTCGTATAATTTTCTCATCAGATATACTTTATTTGATGCCGTCTCTTTTTCATATGTATTGCATAACTTCTTCCAAAGCTCCTCTGCACTTTCACAGTCTAATACTATAAAGTAAACATTATCTGCTAGGTGCAAGCGAATGGTAGACCTGGCCATTTCATCTAACTCATCCCAATCATCTTCATCCATGTCAGCAGGCTTCTTTGAAATCCCATTTACTGGCTTCCATTGCCTTCTTTGAATCAGCACATCTTTAATCTGATTCTTCCATAGAGCAAAGTTTGTGCCATCAAATTTTCGGATCTCAAAATGGTCTTTGCCCTGCAAGTTATAGCTCCTCCTCGGAACGCTAGCACTAGACCCTGATCCACCGGATGTGCCTGAGACCTCTGATGCCATGATCGTAGAGAACTGAATAGAATGATAATGGAGCTAGAAGAGTCCAAACACCAACAAATAAGTGTATCAAGGAGTAAATCGACCACTATATAGTTGACTAAACCAGAAATCTGGAAAAATTTTGCCAGAGTATCCTCTGCAAAATTAGCATATGACCAGTGTCAAAGTATCATAAAACTGCAAGTACTAACATGTCTACCTGCATAGTGAATCACTGACTCCACTGCATATAATCAGTTACCCAATAGAAGCCAACTAGGCTTATCGAGCACCTATGAACAACTATCATACATCTCCTATGGCGAGGTTGGGTAAGTCTTCCACCTGCATCACCGAAGAGACCCCGACATCTGGGTGTCTCCCAGTTAAGAAAACCTCACCACGACCCTCTTTATCAAACGTAAAAGGCTTTATGCAAAGAACGTAACCGCTATATCAATGCCCACATGGACGTACATAAGCGGTATCCACAGAAGCGTACATGGTGTGTATGTGCTCAATATATGCAGTAAAATGACACTGAAAGGCTGAATACACAGCCCAAAAAACTAGCCAATAACACCTGCAAGTGTCTGTCAACTCTGATGTTTTAGGCTTTAAAAACCTGCATAAATTTGCAGCGACTGCTCCCACCAAAACTGAAAGCCCCTCGAGAAACCTGTAGTTTTACGAGTGTGGCTGAAAATACAGCCCCAAAGGTTGATATTTATTGTCTGAGAAGTACAAGGAACACTCTTCTTGATGTTCTTGGACCTTTGTGAAGCGAACTACGTGCGAAAGTACTCCAAAATGGCTCCAAAAACACCCCAAAATTGCTTCAGAAATAGGCTTTAAAAGCAAAAATGAAGCTTTGAGGGACCAAAACTTGTTCAAGGTAATGCCAACCTTAGTCTTTCCCCTTCTTCAAACACCACAAGAGTGTAGCTTAGTGGCAAGAGATTGCCGTGGTTAAGCGAGCTCTGGGGGGAACAGTACTGGGATGGGTGACCTCCCGGGAAGTACCGGGAACCTCTATATTCCTTGATCGTTGAGGTCCTCCCTCGCGCGCAGCCAACGGCGCCAACGGTGACTTCGGTGACTCGGATGACAAGGTATGCCAAGGTCTATGCCTTGGTCGCCGCCTTAGTCGAAAACCTGGGGGGGGGGCTCGCTTCGCTCGCACAAAAGGTACAAAGCTTTTTGCCTCGAACTGCTCTGATACCAGTGAAGTAATTCAATGGCGTGCACCACACTGGACTCTCCTTCTCGAGAGCTCCACGACGATATGCTAAAAGTACAAAACCGAGCTCTGGTCGCCACACACAGTACTACGCACAGATGTTGTAGAATACGCAGAAAACGCAGTACACAGGGAGCACGAAGACAGACTTCTTAGGTTTTACAAATGCGGTCGAACTTACAGTCTGTGACTGACCAGGCCACTATATGTTTTATTAAAGAACATATACAAAGAAGTGTCCGGTGGCCATTTGGCCTTTCACATGGACACTAACGGTAACATTTTAGATACCTATTTATGTCAAGCCGCCCTCTCCCTTTTTGTACCCTTGCATGCATGCATACCATAGATAGGAATTATTGCCCCTTTCGCGTAATTATTACCACTTTAAAGTATTCCCTGTTACAGCTTTCTTACATAACATACCCTATTTCACCGAACGAACGATACTGTGTTATTGTAATTGTGCTTATACTTTCCGTGATCTGTGTGCTACGTTCTGTGCTCTGTGTTCTGTACGCAATGGAGTCTTTGGCAAATTACATAGCATTCTGTAATGGTATCCCTACCGAAGTAGGAGAATATCTGCGCGTTCGAAGGTTGGCTAACTTCGCTGAATTGCCTTGGCATTCAGCAGAAGCTCACCCCTTCTTCGCGCATATTATATCTGCCATCGCCATTTCCCCCGCTGCAGATCGCCAATGGCCAATCATATCTTTACCTACGAGAACTGTAATAACCCTTCAAACATTTGCCGACGCATACCGACTCCCTCACCAAGGTAGAGAAAATGGACCGAGCCTACCCGTAGCAACTATGAAACAATTATTTCCTCGCCATTCATCTAACGAATATGCGATCTTATGTCGACCCGAACCCGAAAGATCAGCATTACAGTTCTTAGTAGCCATATTTAATCTTCAGAAAAGAACATATGGAATATCTAGACAATTTTATTCCACCATAGATGCAGCTGCTCGTGAACCCATCAATTTTGCGGTACTTTTCTTCAACCGTATTCACAAGGAGTGTGTCGCGATTATGAAGCAGGTACAGAAGGGAGGCACACCAAGATCTAGACTCCCTCACATTCTATCATTTTTGTTCCCTACCATTTTGGCAGAACAAACACCACCTTGTGGACCTGTCCTGAGACATGAAGAATCAGTACAACCACTCGAAGACGAAGAAGAACAAGATGCAGAAGAAATTGACCAGCTAGTACGCAGAAAACGAATCAGAATCAGTTCATCGGAAAGCGAAGCCCAAGGCTCAACCGGAAAAGATGACGAAGTAGAAAAAGATGCTGATAATCAAGATGAAGAAGTCCAAAGAGAAGCCGATAAGCAAGATGACGATACCTTCCACGACACAAATACATCAATGCAACATGAGTCATCAGCGCAGTCATCAGCATCGGAACAACAAGAAACGCAGGAAAGGACTGAAACAGAAACGGTTTTGACCGAAAGAATATCACACCAACATCAGCGAGAAGAACAGCAAGTAGATGACCAACAAACTACTAAGGAAGCTCTGGACATATTGCTTAAGGCGGTAGGAGCAACAGATGCCAACACCACAGAAACTGAACAACAGGCAACGAATACGGTAAGCAAATCTGACGCTGCTCGTCCCAACTCACCACTGGAGAATGAAGTTCACCCCATCCGAGATCAGTCATCATCCTTCTTGTGAAGAGATGGATAGGTATGTGTTGAAGATGAAGAGGTGTTGCAAAATCTTTGCTCTACACCATCCAAATGAACTCCAGGAGTAGATGGTGGGCCCTTTTAGCTTGCCAATGGATGTATTAGACATCCTATGTACCTTGGAAGATCACTCTCAAAAAGATAGATCAAAACAGATAAGTTGGAGTTAGCTCAGAGGTGAAAACTTGCTATTCTTGGTTGATACACCTGTCCAGTGTTTTACATAATTCTCTGAGCACAGCAGCAATTAGATTAATTCCTCTTGGGGAAGGCTAGGTAGCTTAAAGAGCTAACTTTAGAGAGTAATCTCATCAAAAATACCAAACCACACACTGAGAATGACTTTTAACAAGTGATGACATCATCCCGATTTTCACGGGCTGCTATAGAAATAGACCAGTGAGCAGAAAAAGTAACATAACTCAAGATGTAAGAATCCAATGATCATGAAAATTTGTATGCTTATACTAGACGGTAAGCTGAATCCAACAAGCTTTAAATCACTGAATTTGGATGAGTAACCACTGAGAAATGACTCTGACAAGATGACTGAAAAAGTCGGGTACCTGACAGAGAAGTGAAGATGAACATACCCTGTTGACTTCAAATGAACATAACTGAAGATTCCAACATCCAAATGACATGAAAATTTGTGAGCATATAGTAGACTTATAGAGCTAACTTTACCAAGTTAAATCACTGAAAATGATGAACCAAGTGCAGAGAAACATTCTCTGCAAGCTGACTGAGAAAAACTGAAGTAATGGCAGTGAGTAGTACACATCACAAGAACATGGAAAGATGACCTCAAATAATCATAAAAATGAAACTATATTGCTTGTACAATACAATGACTTACTGATACATATGTGTGCTTTGTAATCACACCTTGAAATGGCATAAATCTCAGCTCTTGGAGGTCTTCACATAGGTCTCTCTAACCACGGCTAAAACTGCCATCTATTTATAGTTGAGTTTGGGAGGCTAACTTCCCTCAATCACTCTCCAATCAATCAATGATTGATTTGATTCTCTATCTACCACAAATCATGAATTCGTGGCTCCTCTTTCCATTCTTGATCATGTGGGCTCAACCACTTAAGATTCTCTTACTTTTACATTAAGTAAACTCTTCAAAAGTTACAAGAGGTAGTTCACAAGTGAACTTTACATAGTCTTCATTTTGAAGCTTCTTTAATGACTTTGTGAGACTCAAGCCAATACTTAGGCTTGTCATAGACTTGCTCCAATAGCTCCCCCTCAAGCCAAGTATGCTTGAGGTCTTCAATCTTCCAAGATTACCTGCAAACCAATCATAGCCTTGAATTTGCAAAGCTTTGTACCATCCAATGCTTTAGTTAGAATATCTGCACATTGTTGATGAGTGGACACATATGATATTTGAATCTCCTTGCTTAGGATCTTCTCTCGTACATAATGATAATGAACTTCAATATGTTTAGTCCTTGCATGAAAAATAGGATTAGCAGCCAAGTGAATAGAACTCATATTGTCACCAAAAATAGTTGGAGTTCCAAACTCCAATCCAAGATCTTTGAACAATGTCTTCATCCACATAGCTTCCTGTGTAGCTATGGCAAGACCTCTATATTCAGCTTCAGTAGAAGAGAGAGCAATTGTGGGTTGCTTCTTGGATGACCATGAAATAAGCTTTGAACCTGCAAAGGTAAGATAACCTGAAGTGCTCCTTCTATCTTCCTTGGAGCCAGCCCAATCTGCATCAGAAAATAGCTTCAAACCTAAATCAGATACATAAGGATAGTAAAGTCCTTCATTTATGGTTCCTTTGAGATATTTGAGTATCCTTTTGGCAGCATCCATATGTGGTTTCCTTGGTGTGTGCATAAATTGGCTTAGCACACTCACACTGTAACATATATCTACTCTTGTCAATGTGGCATAGTTGAGACTACCCACTAAACTTTGATATGATGTGATGTCCTCTATGAGTTCACCTTCATGTGAGCTCAATTTGTGATTAACCTCCATTGGAGTACCTGCAATCTTACAATCTTGCATCTTGAATTTTGCCAACATGTCCTTAATGTACTTTCTTTGAGTGAGAAACAAACCATGATCTTTGTAGACAACTTCCAAACCTAGGAAGTAGGTAAGTGAACCCAAATCACTTATCTTGAACTCTTCTCTCATCTTATCTTTGATCTTCTTCATACCATCTGCATCATTTCCTGTCAATATAATATAATCTACATATACACATAGGTAGATGACCTCGGAATTACTCTTTTTAATAAAGAGTGAAGGATCTGCTTTGCTTGGTTGAAAGCCTTTGTCCTGCAAGAATGAAACAAGCCTGAAATTCCAAGCTCTTGGAGCTTGATTGAGACCATACAATGCTTTGTTAAGTTTACACACATAATCAGGATAAACTTGACTCTCAAAACCAGGTGGTTGTGCCATATATACCTCTTCTGTTATCCAACCATTCAAGAATGCATTCTTCACATCTAGTTGAAGTATCTTCCAATTCTTGGAAGAGGCAATACTAAGCAAAACCCTAATGGTAGGCATCTTTGCCACAGGAGAGAATGTCTCCTCATAATCAATTCCCTGAGTTTGTGCAAAGCCTTTTGCTACAAGCCTTGCCTTATACCTGTTAATGGAACCATCAGAATTCTTCTTGAGTTTATAGACCCATCTTGAGCCTATTACCTTCATGGATGAAGTCTTGGGCACCAAATCCCAAGTGTTGTTTTCCTCGAGTGCTTCAATCTCTTCCTTCATTGCATGCTTCCATTCTGTTTTTGCTTTGGCCTCTTCAAATGATGATGGCTCCTCTTGGTTTATGTCCTGTGCTATGTAGATAGAATGTTTAGTTACTAATGAGGTGTCAAACCCATACCTTTCTGGTTTTTTCTTTTCCCTCATAGATCTTCTTAAGCCATGATTTGATGATTCTGCCTCATGTCCAAGTTCCTGCAATTTTGCTTTACCTTTAGACTTCCATGCTTTGATCTTTTCCATCTGACATTCTTCATCATCCTCTGAGGTGTCTTGTTCTTCAATCTTTGATTGTTCTCTACCAAGCTTTGGAAAATCTTCTTCAAGATCATATGGTAAATTGACCTTCCTGCATGAATCTTCATACCATGAATTGTTCTCATCAAAAACTACATCTCTGCTTACCAAGAATCCTTTGTTGGTAGGGTTGTATAACCTGTAGCCGTTTTGATTGTTGTCATATCCAATAAATACACACCTTTCTGCTTTTGGATCCATCTTGCCTCTAACCTGTGAAGGAACATGAGCAAAAGCAATACATCCAAAAATTTTACAATGATCTAAGCTTGGTCTTCTTCCATTCCAAGCCTCATATGGAGTCATTCCATCAAGGGATTTTGAAGGCAACCTGTTAATCAAGTAAGTGGCTGTAGATACAGCCTCAGCCCATAAGTAATTAGGTAAATTCTTTTCATTTAACATAGACATTGTAGCTTCAACAATTGTCCTATTCCTCCTTTCTGCCACTCCATTTTGCTCAGGAGTGTACCTTGTAGTTACCTCTCTTTTGATTCCTCTTTCTTGAAGAAAAGAATCAAAATCATGGGAGAAGTATTCTCCCCCTCCATCTGACCTTAGCCTTTTTAGTGATTTACCTGTTTGATTCTCCACAAGAGCCAAATATCTTTTGAAACATGAAAAAACTTCATCTTTGTGTTTCATAAAGAATAGGATAGTCCATCTGCTGCAATCATCAATAAAGGAAACATAATACCTTGATCCTGATATTGAAGCTTCCTTGCTTGGTCCCCATACATCTGTATGAACCAACTCCAAGAGATCTCCATGCATATAACCTTTCTTCATGAATGGTAACCTGTGAGACTTTCCAAACTGACATGCACTACACTTATAAATCATATGTTGTTTTGACAAGTTAGGGAGTCCAAGTACACTTTGGTCCCTGCAAATTTGCTTTAATGACCTTTCACCAATATGTGCTAACCTTTTGTGCCATACTTCCAATTCTGTGAGTGTCTGACTACCATAATTAAAGAGAGCAATGTTTCTAGTGTACTGTAATTCAAATGTGAACAATCTACCTGTCTTTTCACCTTTTGCAATTCTTCTGAATCCTTGACTTGGATCTTCAACAAATGCTCCTGCCTTTGTGAACCTGACTTGCAACCCTTTCTCTACTATCTGCCCAACACTTATCAAATTCTTTGTAATGGTAGGGACATAGAGTACCTTACTGAGTAGGTTGATGTTTCCATCAGGTGCTTTGACATTGCCTATTTTCTCCACAGGATGTTTTGTATCATCTCCTGTTTGTACCTCATGCTTATTCCTTGGATCTTCTAAATCTGATAGGAGTGCCACATTTCCTGCCACATGATTTGAACAACCTGAATCTATGTAGAAAATATGCTCATCAGATTTACCTTGTGGCATAGCCATGTTCATGATCAATAATGAATCCTCTTTGTTTGAGTCTTCTGTGTAGTTATTGTAGTCTCTCCTTCCTTTGTAGCCTCCTTGATAGTTTGAATGATTGTAGTTGTTGTAGTTGCCATGGTAGTTGTTGAACCTTCCTCTTGAGTACCCATAACTTCCTCTATTGTATCCTCTGCCTCTTTGATTCCTGGAATTCCTAAAGCAATTTTCAGTTGTATGATTAGTTAATCCACAAATAGAACATGAGTTGGAGTCTTGGGATCTCCCCCTGCCTTGTCTACCTCCTCTTCCTCTACCTCTGCCATGTCTTCCTCTACCTGCATAGTTAGCTTGATATGTACCTGCTTCATCATCCACTTTCTTTGCCTTTCCTTTGTTATCTTTAGACTTGCTTTTATCCGTGTATAAAGCTGAAGATTGATTACCTTTAGAGCTTTCTCCATTTTTGATAAGCTTTGCCTCTTGAGTAAGTAATTGTCCAATGAGTGTGTTGAAATCAGGTACATGCATGTCCATGTACAAATCCATAGCTGTGGTGAATGCTTCCCACTTATCATCTGCCTTCAAGCCATTGATGACCTGCCTTACAATTTGCTCTTCATCTATTACCTCTCCAATGCTTCCCAATTGATCCGCTATGTCCTTGAGCTTTGTGACAAAATCAGTCACATTTTGTTTGGGAGCCTTCTTGAGAGTTGTGAAATCCAGCCATAGTTGATGCTTCCTAGCTTTAGTACTTGAAGCAAAGAAAGCTTCAAGTGCATCCCACACTTCCTGAGATGTCTTACAACTTCTAATGTGAGGCAACAAAAAATCTGAGATAGAGTTGAGGAGATAAGACCTTGCAAGTGCATCCTTGGAGCACCATGTGCTCAATCTTTCTTGCTCTTCTTGTGTTGGTTGACTTTTGTTCCTGAAACTTGGCATAACTTCATCTCCAGCCACATAACCATATAAACTTCTACCTTGGAGATAAGCTTCCATTCTTAATGACCAAGCTGAGTAATTACCTCTATCCAATTTGTCAATTGATGAAGGAAATCCATCTGCCATGTTGTCCAACCTTGCTCTGATACCACTGTGAAGAGATGGATAGGTATGTGTTGAAGATGAAGAGGTGTTGCAAAATCTTTGCTCTACACCATCCAAATGAACTCCAGGAGTAGATGGTGGGCCCTTTTAGCTTGCCAATGGATGTATTAGACACCCTATGTACCTTGGAAGATCACTCTCAAAAAGATAGATCAAAACAGATAAGTTGGAGTTAGCTCAGAGGTGAAAACTTGCTATTCTTGGTTGATACACCTGTCCAGTGTTTTACATAATTCTCTGAGCACAGCAGCAATTAGATTAATTCCTCTTGGGGAAGGCTAGGTAGCTTAAAGAGCTAACTTTATAGAGTAATCTCATCAAAAATAACAAACCACACACTGAGAATGACTTTTAACAAGTGATGACATCATCCCGATTTTCACGGGCTGCTACAGAAATAGACCAGTGAGCAGAAAAAGTAACATAACTCACGATGTAAGAATCCAATGATCATGAAAATTTGTATGCTTATACTAGACAGTAAGCTGAATCCAACAAGCTTTAAATCACTGAATTTGGATGAGTAACCACTGAGAAATGACTCTGACAAGATGACTGAAAAAGTCGGGTACCTGACAGAGAAGTGAAGATGAACATACCCTGTTGACTTCAAATGAACATAACTGAAGATTCCAACATTCAAATGACATGAAAATTTGTGAGCATATAGTAGACTTATAGAGCTAACTTTACCAAGTTAAATCACTGAAAATGATGAACCAAGTGCAGAGAAACATTCTCTGCAAGCTGACTGAGAAAAACTGAAGTAATGGCAGTGAGTAGTACACATCACAAGAACATGGAAAGATGACCTCAAATAATCATAAAAATGAAACTATATTGCTTGTACAATACAATGACTTACTGATACATATGTGTGCTTTGTAATCACACCTTGAAATGGCATAAAGCTCAGCTCTTGGAGGTCTTCACATAGGTCTCTCTAACCACGACTAAAACTGCCATCTATTTATAGTTGAGTTTGGGAGGCTAACTTCCCTCAATCACTCTCCAATCAATCAATGATTGATTTGATTCTCTACCTACCACAAATCACGAATTCGTGGCTCCTCTTTCCATTCTTGATCATGTGGGCTCAACCACTTAAGATTCTCTTACTTTTACATTAAGTAAACTCTTCATAAGTTACAAGAGGTAGTTCACAAGTGAACTTTACATAGTCTTCATTTTGAAGCTTCTTTAATGACTTTGTGAGACTCAAGCCAATACTTAGGCTTGTCATAGACTTGCTCCAACACTTCTCTCCTAACTATTCGCCACCAAACTCTCAACAATTACTTACGGATACGTCATCCCAACCCCGACAACTTCTGCAAGCATCATCCACTCAGGTATTCTCTGAACTTGCATCTATGGGACAATTCCTTATTAATCTATCTCAGCAATTGCCAACCCAGTTCAGAGAAACCACACACCACATTAAAACTGAGTTGCAGCACAAAATCGAAGTACTAGAAGCAGATATTAGTCCTCTACAGGAGGAACTATACGCAGTGAAGGCAGAAAATTATGCACTTCAAGAACAGGTTAAACAGTTACAGGCCAAGATCACAGAACAGGAAGCAATCACCATCCAACGAGATGAAGCCGTAACTGCAGTACAGGAAAAAGAAGAATTGTTGATGACAGCAGATGCAGAGATTAATAAGCTTAAGCAGACACTCGCAGATGCCGAAGATACAAGAATGGAATTAGGCAACTTGCTAGAAGAAACGAAGTCTCAACTACAGGAAATGATACAAAAACACCAGGAACAACAGAGAGAAGCCAAACAGATAGAAGACCAACTAAGAAGAGCACAAGAAACAGCCTACGAAGTTAATAACATACTAAAACATCATCTAAACAAGGAAGCTAAGTATCAGAAGGACATAGATAATATTCGAAAAACAAGGGATGCCTACTTCAAAACGATAGAATTCCAGAACCAGCAAATGGAAAGAATGGATAATCAGATCAGAAATATGAAGGATAGAATCATTGAGCTACAAACACAACTCACCGATATAAAATCAGCCAGAGACGCTGCGTTGGCCAATGATTTTTATTTACAGGAGGCCTTTTTGCAGACACAGGCCAAAATTGTACTTACTGAAGCCATTGCCCTTAGTTCGGTCAGAACAGATGCCCAGTTAGTAGAACCCGATACCCTGAAAGCTTTACTAGAAACTCTCAAGAAAAAAATAGCTCGAACCTTTAGATCAGCCCGAAACATGTATCTTGAAGGTCTCACCGAAGAATAGTAAGGTTCAGTCATGCAATTTTGTACTGCAATGATGAGTTTTGTTTCATAATTTAAAAGCCAAGGTTTTATCATGATATTTTTCTCGCGCATGTAAAAGACGTCTTAAGCCCGAATCGATCTACGGAATAGCATGCGGCATGATGATTTTTTATGCTACAATTTCGGTAAGGGGGATAACGTGTCAGGTCCGAATGAAATGCAATCATCAAAGCAAATGGCAGTTTAAGCCCCAGTGCTTATAAAATAAGTATGTCCAGTATAGTAATTTTCAGACGAGTGTCCTTCGAGCTCTGGTACTAGTTAACAAATTTTCAGTGTCTTATTTTTGTGCAAACCTCACAACCATGTCGGAATCCGATATCCTGAGATGGCAACTCAGAAGGCGCGCAACTGCGCAGACAAGAGTCGTAACTACAACAAACACTACATTACACGAGGACGAAGATGACTCTATGACTTCTGCAACATAAATTGTATTCCACGGATTTTAAAATAGAGCTCGACACCCAGTCTAGAAGAAATGAAAATTGGCTCAGAAGAATCAGACTCCTATAGTTTGCTAAATTACCATGGGAGCAGTGGACAGGCAATGAAGATGCAGAGAATCAGCTACATAGCATGCGACGAACAAAAGGTCTTATTTTAAACCAGGTACAATTTTCACCACAGTTAGTTTCAGTCGCATTTCAATTGCCGTTGTATGATGATATACGCTTTCCTAAATGTTCAAATGATGATCTGAGAAAAGAATTTGGAAACGGCGAAGGTCCCAGACGTTATTATATGATGAAAAATGCCTCATATGATCGCCGTGAACCATTCAAGTGGTACTTAGAAAGACTATGTTTTATAGTCAGATTCGATTTAATGTCTAGAGAGAACTTTTCGCCTCTAGTGCATGCAGAAGGAGGAGGAAAAGTGAGTTGGGCTCACTGGTTGTATAACCACTTGTTTATACAGATTTTTGTTGGGGACAAGCGCAGGTCCCAAACATGCAGTCGTTTGCCAATCTTTTTAGCAGCCTTATTTGACTATGCACACCAACAGGTAGTTAACATCTGTAAGCAAACACCCAACAGTCCAGTTCAAGAACAAATAGCAGGGTCAGAGAATACAGCAGACACACCGGATAGTCCTTTTCCGGTAACAGATCTCAGTGAGCGGCCACCCATCCTGGGCACCCCCTTCAGACTATCCACTAAACGAAGAATCGGCGAAACCTCAGAACCCGTTAGTACAAAAAGAATGCACAAAAATTATTCAGATGATAATATAGAGACAATGCAGAATAAGTTGCAGGAAGTTTCAGACTTCCTAGTGAAACAACAGAACAATTTTCTGACTACACAGGAACAAGTACATGTACATAAACCGCAGTCCAATTTATTGATTCAGCAGAATAAAGAATTGCAAGATGTTTTGAGCAGCAAGGATATATTATTAAAAGAATTGCAGAATAATCAAAACCAGCTAGTTTTAGCTCTGGTTAACACAAAAAAGTCCATTTCAGAATTTGAACAGTGGCAGCAAACTGTTCAAAAACACAAATTCAAGAAGAAATGTTGAACTTTACGGTCATGAATGCTACCTTACAGGCAGAACATGTAGTTCTGCATTCTAGAATACAAGTTCTACAAGAATTAGAGACTCAGTTATTAAAACAAGAAGGCGTTGAAGTGGATGCCATGTTAATGACAAAGACAGATATAGAAGCACTGAAACAGCAATTGTACACTCATGTACATAACACTTGGAAACTTTTTCGTAGACGATGGTTGAGTATACTCGTTCCCCAAATTGATCAAAGGCGGTCTTGTTTTTTGTCAAACAATGAAAACCATCTCATGACAGTCATTCAACGACAGGAAAATCAAATTGAAGAATACAAACAAATGATTAATGAATTACAAACAGAATTGCTACAGGTGAAGGCAAATGTAAATCAATAGCAGAACACTGAAAATCAAATGCAACATAGTGCCGAAGCACATACTGTTAATCTACAGAATTTACAGGATAAGTTTGAACAGAACTCTGAAAAAATTTCAGTGGAGCTTGCGGGTTCGAGTCCACCGTGCGTGCCAGTGTTAGATGGCCGCCGGAGTAGGACAACCGCCGAAATAGGACGAGCATGATCATTGGCTGACATTACGGAAATGAAGAAAAGATTATGCAGAAGTTGGTACGTGAAGGGTGTATAAACTATAAAAGCAATGAAAAGTGAAGGACGCGGGGAATCCGATTTCCTGTAAATTGTTGTTGTTATGATTCTATAATCTATCGAATCTGAATAGTGTTTTGGGAGATGCCCATCTTTCTGAGCTGTCTGAGTTAGTTTCGTGGTGTTGAAGTCCAGAGTACTATACGTATTGATCTTGATTCTGTCTGCGTTACTTATTCATATTGGATTGTGATTTAGTGAAGGTTGAGTGACAGATTGTGTGGTTGAAGGTTATTTAATAGTGTGCGATTGCGGTTCTGTGACGAATACGTACTCTGAGTTTGTGAACGTAGTGCCGTATAAGACGAGTTGTACGAGTAATGCACGGTGAAAGATGTTCTGTCCATTTTACTAAAATTCTCGATGACGACGATCGGTTAAGTATTTCCAGTAAATAGAACTTTGAACTGTAAAATAGTAGAAATACGATGGCGAGTAAATGTGTCTGATTCACTCTGTTGATTTATGATACGTTTATAAACCAGTGAAGGGAATAACTATTGTGTACATCGACTAAACTGAACGGGAGAATCTCGACTGTAAGTAGTTATGGATTAGGTATTGAGGGTGATTAATGAATTAGTTAGACGGATAGTTCTGTTTGAAGGTTTAACGAAGATTTGGGAAAATAGTACAGGGCCTCTGTTTAACAGACCCCTACCACTCCCAAGAACCCACGTTGGATTGTGAATGATTCTGTAAGTTTAATACATCCTCGGTGAATTGTTGTTTGATGTTTAATCTTTATTCGCTAACGATCTTGATTAGCCAGAAATAGGTTATACGAATTACTTAGTTTAACACTGCTAAAGAGGCAAAGAAGAAAGATGTTGGAATGGTTGTTGTAGAGGCCTCTACACCAAAAACAGAGTCTGCAAATCTTGTGCAAGAAGAAGAATGGGTGTTTACTAGTGTCTGCAGCTTTGACCCACCTTCTCATCAACAATGTATGTCTGCACTAGACTCAGATGTTTGGTATTTTGACAGTGGGGCGACCAAACATATTACCCCGCAGCACAGTTTCATCTCTTCACTCGAACTGCCCCTAGAGGGAATATTGTTACATGCACTAATAACTCCTCTTATCTTGTTATGGGAGTTGGTAAGATCATTTTGACTACTATTGATGGTAGTTCTTTCACTTTGTCAGATGCTTTATTTGTGCCAAGGATAAAAAAGAACCTGTTATCAGTTTCTACATTAGCCAAGATTGGCTTGGTTGTGAAATTTCTTGATGACAGGTGTACAGTTCATGATCTGTCAAATGGCGATGTGATTATTGCTTCCGGCATTTTATGTCCTGGGTTGTATAAACTCATAGACTATGAAAGATCTGTAAATGATTTGGCATGTGGAATAAATGATTCTCAGGCTATGTCAGATGCAAAGCTTTGGCATGCACGCTTTGGTCATCTGAATTTTGCTAGTTTGCTACGCCTGTAGAAATCTAAAATGGTCTCCTCATTGCCCAAAGTTGAGGCACTTGGAAAACATGTTTGTAAAGGCTATATTTTGGGCAAAATGCAGCATTCATCCTTTCCAAAAGACGGTTCAGTTCGGGCTACTCAGAAATTGCAGCTTGTACATAGTGATGTCTGTGGTCCTATGCAGACACCTTCTTTTGGAAATTATCTTTACTTCATGACTTTCATTGATGACTTTTCCAGGCATGCATGGGTATATCCATTGAAGGAAAAGTCCAAAGTGTTCATGTGCTTCAAACAGTTTTTGGTTTTGGCTGAAAATCTGTTAGCATGTAAAATGGGACCCTCCGTTCTGATCGAGGGGGGGGATATATGTCTTCTGATTTTAATGCATTTCTGGCTGAACGTGGGATAAAACACCAGTGCACAGTGCCGTATACACCTCAACAGAATGGAGTTGCTGAACCGAAGAACAGGTCTCTCATGGAGATGGCGAGGTGTATGGTCAAGAGTCAGGCTTTACCTCATAGTTTTTGGCTTGAGGTTGTCATGTGTGCAGCATATGTACTGAATAGGTGTCCCACTAAAGCACTGCAGTCTATCACTCCATATGAGGCTTGGCATGATCGTAAGCCATCTGTTGCTCATCTGCGTGTTTTTTATTATTTTTTATCTCGGGGGGATCACTACCGCTAGATTTGCATGCTTTTTCTGACTCAGATTGGGTTGGTTGCTATGACGCTCATGTGTCCACTAGTGGTTTTTGCTTCATGCTTGGTAGCTCATGTATATCTTGGTTGCGCAAGAAGCAGCCTACTATGGCCTAGAAGTGGCGAGGCTGAGTATAGGGCAACTTTCACAACAACTGTTGAGTGTGTGTAGCTCAGACGCCTTATGGTTGATTTGGGTGTTGGCCAGTCTTCTGCCACCACCATCTTCACTGATAGTTAGAGTGCATTGGCAGTTGCGAGGAACCCTGTGTTCCATGCTCGCACTAAGCACATTGAGGTGCATTGTCACTATGTCAGGGAGAGGTTCTCTACTGGGGAGATCAGCTTGGCTTATGTGCCCACACAGGAGAACATTGCAGACCTTTTCACGAAGGCTCTGCCTAGGGAGAAGTTTGAATATTCTCGCAAAGCTTTGGGCTTACTTCCTTTTGTGGAGTGATTTCCACATAGCTTGGCACTTCCTTATACATGAGTGCCAGCTCCTTGTTCACCGCATCACTCCCAGGGGGGATTTGTTGATATGTTTAGGTAGTGATGTGTGTGAACACATTAGGACCGTCGGGGCACCTTTTTCCCTCTTTAGGAGGTTTTTTTCCCCCGGCTTGTATATACGCCTATTGCCCTAATGGGCTACTTATCTTTGTACATTCTCTAGTAATACATTCAGTATTGTGTGTTTGTGCTCCAAGCTTCTTCTTCTTCCTTGTGTTGTTTGCGTGCTTCCGTAGATGTCTATCTCCAACATTTATTTTTATCCTTACTTTTATTTCTATCTGTGTAAAGGGCAGAAGATTGATTACCTCTAGAGTTGTCTCCATTCTTGTTAAGCTTTGTCTCATGGGTGAAGAGTTTCTCCACCAAGGTGTTGAGGTCAGGTATCTACATATCCATATAAAGGTCCATTGTTGTGGTGAAGGACTCCCACTTATCATCAGCTTTAATGCCATTTATAATTTGCCTTACTATCTGCTCCTCTTCTACCTCTTGTCCAATGCTTGCAAGCTGGTCACCCACATCCTTCATCTTGGACACATAGTCAGCAACACTTTGCTTTGGTTGCTTTTTCAAGGTTGTAAACTCCATCCATAGCTGGTTCTTCTTAGACCTTGTATTTGATGACAAGTATGAAGAAAGTACTTCCCAAGTCTCTTGGGAGGTCTTGCGATTCCTAATGCGAGGTAATAAGAAACCAGATATTGATTGAAGTATATAAGACTTGGCTCGAGCATCCTTTGCACACCATGTAGTTAGCCTTTCTTGCTCTTCCCTTGTAGGTTGATGTTTGCTCATGAATGTTGCGCTATATTTCTTCATCTCCTGAGATGTATCCATATAAGCTTCTTCCTTAGAGGGATGCTTGCCTCCTTAGTGACCATGTTGAATGATGGAAATCCATCTCCCATCTTGCTTTCACCTTGCTCATACACCACTATTGGAGGAGATGGTGGATAGACTCCAAACATGAAGTGGTGCTGCAAAATCATGCTTTACACTAGTCAAGAACAAGTGGTGGAGAGTGTAGTAGGCTCCTTTAGCTTCTTAATGATCACAAATAATTACTTATGTGCTTTGGAACATGATCCTCTAACCAATAGATCAAAACAGATGAGTAGAAGGTTGAACCAAGATTATAGACTTGTTATTTTAGACTCTGAACATGTTCAATAGAATGAACAGTGCTCACAACCTACTAGCAATTGGCCAAATTCCTTTTGGTGGTATCTAGTTAACTTAGATGGCTACCAATTGATAGTTATTTCAATAAAATAGATGGACTATACAAGCTTAGCAAGTTAGAGTACTTGCCTTACATTTTTGGGATGCTTCAATGTACAGACCAGAGAGTAAAGATATAAAGATATCTCACGATTGAGGAAACCAATGATAAAGAACTTTGTAGCTATTAACTAGACAATATATTGAATCTATAGTGCTTTACTTCACATTAAATGATCAATCGTGCACTAAGAACAAGCTCTAAGAAGTTCATTATTCTTATATGATCATAACAAAGAAGTGAGGTAGAGAAGCAATCAATGTATATGTATTAAACGACATAGAAATAAAATGACATTGGCAATGTTCAATTGCACAATGCGAGGCTAGTAATGGAGCTATACATTGATCTCACTAATCACATAAGTCCCTCTCAAATGATGTCTCTAATCGGGTTAACTTTCATGTGAACGTTTTTATCCTCTTTATAGTTGAAGTTGGAGCCAAGCTTTGAATTCAAATTCAAATTCTCACCATAAAGTGCATCCTAAACTATAGGATTTATTCTCTCATCAATCAACTACCAAATAACTTGAGATTTGATGCCTCCTAACTCCATGTGAGAGTAGTGCACTAAACATAGGTACTTTTACAAAGATAAAAGGTAATTGACTTTTAGAATGGAGTGGTCATATGTGACTACGTGAGATATATGCTAGTTATCCAAGTATGTAGGCTTGGTCTCTTTGCACCAATCATAAAAAAGCATGTAAATCTCATTGTAGTGATCCTGCCTTGGGATTAAACAATCCAAGTAGTCAGGTATCACTCAAGTAGCGTAAGATGCACCTAAGTGCCTGCCAATGCTTGACACCTAGGCAATGCATAAATTTGCTCATTTGTGAGATAAGAAACTGAATATTTGACTAAGTAATGCATAAGTAAAGCAAGCAACCAACAGCTTGCTAATAGAGAACAACATCAAATGCATCTCTCGCATTATGAAGACTCAATCATAAACTTGTCTCCATAAGAGTGGAAATAGGTAAGGCCAAAATGTTGCAAGAATGTGTCAATATATTTTGTTTGACACAAACCTATTCCACCATCAACTTGTATAATCTAAATGCCCAAATAATGATGCAAATGCCTCAAATGTGACATCTCAAATGAGGCATGCAGATTAGCCTTAAAATCACCAATATGCTTCTCATGAGGACTAGTGAGCAGCACGTCATCAACATACACAACAATGATTAGAAGCACATCATTTGCATGCATAACATCTAATGTGGTCTTAGTAGGACTATTCTCAAAACCATGTGCAATCTGGTAGACATGTATCTTTTCATACCAAGCACGTGGTGCTTGCTTCAAACCATATAATGATGTTTTCAACCTGCACACTTATGTTTTCATGCCCTTTCTACACAAAACCATAGGGTTGAAAAACATAAATATCTTCATGCAAGTTGCCACTCAAAAATGTATTTTTAGTGTCCAATTGATGTGCGTTCCAACCATGATGAGCTGGACATGCACAGATGCTAGAACAGTATTCATTCGGCATGTAGGAGCAAAGGTCTCATCAAAATCTATGCCTCTTTCTTAAGCATAACCCTTTGCAAGAAGCCTAGCCTTATACTTGTCAACTGTTCCATTAGGCTTACACTTCAGCTTATATACCCACTTAGTGCCAATAGCCTTCTTGCTAGGAGGCAAGTCACATAAAGGCCAGGTAACATTTTTCATAATAACATCATATTCTAATTGCATAGTATCCATTCAATTTTTTGAATTTTTTTCTTCATCAAACAAAACAGGTTCATTCTCATCAAGGAGACTAGAGGCAGCCATAGCATAGCAATCTAATGCAAAAGAAGCACAATAAGAGCTTGAACGAGTATGATATGAGAGAGCTGCATCTAATTTGCTATCTTGCAAAGTCTACACCCAACCATTTTGGCATAATTTTTCCTCCTCAATATCAGCTCTCTCATCAACAAGTGATGTTGGAGTTTGAGGCCTATAGAAGCACACAACCAACACAAGAAGGAAGAAGATTCTTGGAGCACAACACACAATACTGAATGAATTACCACTAGAATGTATAAAGATAAGTAACCCATTCAGGTTATCGGCATATATACAAGCCGGGCGAAGAAACATCATAAAGAGGGAAAAAAGTGCCTCAAAAGTCCTAGAGTGCTCACACACATCACTACCTAAATACATCAACAAATCCCCCCTAGGAGTGATGTAGTGTAGGAGGAGCTCGCACTCATGTATAAGAAAGTGACAAGCTATGTGGAATCAATCCACAAAAGGAAGTAAGCCCAAAGCTTTGCTGAAATCTTCAAACTTCTCCCTAACCAGAGCCTTTGTGAAAAGGTTTGCAATGTTCTCCTATGTGGGCACATATGCCCAACTGATCTCTCCAATAAAGAACCTCTCCCGAACATAATGATAGTGCACCTCAATGTGCTTAGTGTGAACATGGAACACACGGTTCCTTGCAACTGCGAATGCACTCTGACTGTCACAGAAGATGGTGGTGGTAAAAGACTGATTAACACCCAAATAATCCATAAGTGGTCTGAGCCACACACAGTCAACAACCATTGTGAAAGCTTCCCTTAACTTAGCCTCACACCTAGAAGTGGCCCCAATATGCTGCTTCTTGCTCAAGAAAGATATGCATGAGCTAGCAAGCATGAAGCAAACACCACTGGTGGACACATGAGTGTCATAGCAACTAGCTCAGTTAGATTCAGAGAAAACATGTAAATCTAGCGATAGTGATCCCCCTTGGGATAAATCAATCCAAGTAGTTGGGTACGACCTAAGTAATGAAAGATGCACTTAACATCCTGCCAATGCTTAACATCTGGGCAATCCATAAACTTGCTCATTTGTGAGATAGAAAACTGATTATCTCGCTGACTAATGCATAATTAAATCAAGCATCCAAGAGTCTGCTCATAGAGAATAGCATAAAATGCATCTCTAGCATCATGAAGAGTCAATCGTAAACCTATCTCCATGCCTCAAATTTGGCATCTCAAATGAGGCATGGAGATCAACCTTAAAATCATCAATATTCTTCTCATGAGGACCAATAAGTAGCATGTCATCAACATACACAACAATGATCAGAAGCACATCGTTTGCATGCTTAAATATAAGGTGCTCTCAATTGAACTGTTTTTAAAACCATGTGCAGTCAAATAGGCATGTATTTTTTCATACCAAGCATGTGGTGCTTTCGTCAAACCCTATAATGCCTTTTTCAACATGCACACTTGGTTTTCATGCCCTTTCTACACAAATTCATGGGGCTGAGAAACATACACTTCTTCATGCAAGTCACCATTCAGAAATGCAGCTTTAATGTCCAACTGATGTACATTCCAACCATGATGAGCTCCAAGTGCACAGATACTATGAAGAATAGTCATTCCTGATGGAGAGTGTTAATCTCCAAAAGAACAACCTACTCTTGTGATTAGAGCACCTCTATACCAAGAGTAAGTCAAAACCTTCACCAAATTAGAGGTTCAATCTCCAAATTATCAAAAGTTGAAAACTTCTGTGAAGAAGATAAAACACAGAAAGTCTGCTGCACAATTTCTTCTCATTCACCTATCAACCATGTAAAGTTTTCTATGAAATTTTGTATGGAGTGTTGCCTAGAGATTGCGCATCTCCTCCAAGTTAAATCTCTTCAAAAGGTTTAGTATAACTTGAGAAATCAACTTCACAAGTTACCTATGTCTAAATTTGCACTTCTGAGAAGTCGATTTTTACACCCCTAACTTCTTGCATATAGTTCTCTCAATATCGAACCCGTTTAAGCAAATGCTTGTAGATACAAGTAGCTTATCTTCTAACTTAAAGATTAACTGCTTGCTTGCATAAAACTTTAAACTGTGGAGTGAGAACTGACCAAAAAATCAAGATCGAAATTTGCACCTGTTTCAGAGAACTGTGAACATTCAACACATATGAATGTTCCTACTAACAATTCTCTTAACCTGTTTACAATTAAACACTGAAACTTAAGCCATAGATTGATTAAATATAGACTTAGATATCCTCAAAAGGATTTCACAAATGATCCACCACAGATGGAGAACACGCAGAAAATTCGGGCGCAACTTTTCTTCGATTACTCAGAAAATTACAGTTGAGTGATGAGAGGAAAAACTCAACTAACTTTTCATATGTCTAATGACACTTACAACTCCTAATTTCTTCACTCCTATGCTCTCTCATATTCTCTTCTATGTTCTCTCTTATGCCCCGATATTTTTCAAGATATTTATAGAGAAATTTGTACAAGTCTATGACTAATCAAAGGTCTAAGTGAACTATGACTATACTAATGTACATATGTGTACATTCCTCACATTCTTTGAATGTAGTCTTCTTCCAAGCTTCAAGAATTGAATCTTCCTTCATTCTTTAACCTTCCAAACATTCAATTGATGATTGGTCTGCACCAACAGCTCCCCCTCAATCATCAATTGAGGTTTTCTCTGTCTTCTTTATACCTGCCATGTCTTTGAATCTTTGTAACTTTGGTCCATCCAAGCTTTTTGTAAGCATATCAGCTATCTGATCTTTTGTTGAAGTATGGATTACTTCAGTCTCCTTATCCATCACCTTCTCTCTCAGAAAGTGATACTGAATCTCAATATGTTTGGTCTTGGCATGAAAAACGGGATTAGCAGCTAAATACAATGAACTCATGTTATCTCCATATATAATTGGTGTCCCCTGCATAATGTCAAAACTCTTCATCAAGGTCTTGAGCCAAATCACTTCCTTTGCAGCTTCAACCATGCCTTTGTACTCAGCTTCTGTAGATGACAAAGCAACTGTATGTTGCTTCTTGGAACACCATGAGATTAGCTTATCTCCCACATAACACATGTATCCATAGGTTGATCTTCTATCATCTGGATTACCTGCCCAATCTGCATTACTATATATTTTGATATTTGTATCTGATGTAAAACCATAATACAAACCTTCTGTGAGTGTACCCTTAATGTACCTCAACACTCTTTGTCCTGCAATCCAATGTTCTTTCCTTGGACAATGCATGAATTGAGACAATACCCCTACTGCATATGATAAATCAGGTCTAGTTAAAGTAGCATAGATAAGACTACCAACCAAACTCTGATATTGTCTCATATCCTTGAATTCTTCACCTCCAAATTTCCTCAATTTATGATTCACCTCCATTGGTGTAGGTGCTACCCTGCAATCATTCATTTTAAACTTGATTAACAAGTTCTTTAAATACCTTTCTTGAGTCACAAACACTCCATGCTGAGTGTATGTGATCTCCATGCCCAAGAAATATGACAAGTCTCCCAAATAACTAATTTTGAACTCCTTCTCCATTTGCTTCTTTAATCTCTATATGCCTTCCTCATCTGTACCTGTAAGAATTATATCATCAACATATATTGTTGGCAGCAGTCAGGGAACCGAAGGAGCCACCAGACGAAGAGAGTCAGAGCGAAGGGACAGCATAGGCAGACATGGCAGTCAAAGAAGATCTGGCAAATAGGCCAATAATTTTCCTCATGAAGAAGTAAGTATGAGCATCCACGCAAATCTAGCACTTAGGCAACCCTTTAACTTTTCAAAAACCCTTACACCAATTAAAAGTGATTCTCATCACTAAAACACCATTGTAAATACCATTTCATATTTTTGTAGCTCCATTTTGTGCAAGCCAAGGAGTCCTTGAGCTTGAGGAGCTTTAGAAGTATCTACCTGTCAATTTTCGTAATTTTTAGATCTCGTTTGAGCCCTCAAATAAGCCCTGGAACCTAATTTTTAACTAGGCCGGACACTAGGTCTGAACAGGGCCAAAGCTAGTCAAAAACTATAAAAGGAGCTAGAGAGCTCATTTTTGGGTTAGATTGTAACTGAAACGAACTTGTAAGAACATTTTGAAAGTAATCTAAAAACTCCATTGATTCTCACTCTTTGTCTTGCCTTGTGTGCGCGTGTGTGTGTATGTGTGTGCATGCTAGTGTGCTTCTCACTCACGCACTTGTGCCGCCACTTGCTCGAGGTCTTCATACCATCCTCACGTCTTCCCGGATTGACATTAAAGGAGGTGCTACTCATCACTGAGCTACACCAAATTTTGGCGCCGTTGCCGGGGATTGAGCTTTGAGGACGAGCGTGTGATGGTAAGACGTAGAGTTGACGCGTTGGAGTTGTAGGTAATTTCTTTATTTCTCCTATTTTTCTCTTTCTTACCTCACCATCATCATCACCATTATCATCATCACCATCTTCCACCTCCATCTCCATCATCGCGAAAATTTCAGTTTTTTGACTATATCCCCATCTCCACCTCATTTCCCTCATTTCACTTGTGAGAGAGAGCGAGAGAGCGAAATTGCGTGTGCTGTTTTTGCATGTTTCTTGAGCTATTTTGCAGGTACAGGTCACATCATCGTCCCCAGCACTCTGCACAGGTACGGATTTCGAAGTAACTATCTGTGTGTCGCCGACCTCTGTCAATCGTGACCAACAGAAAAAACGCTCAAATCACCAAACAAAGTGCAAAACCATGATCTACAGGCCTAGAGCTTCCCAAAAATGTGCTTAGAATTTTGAAACTCCTCAGATTTCTATCAATCGCGATCGCTCTGTCAATCGCGATCGCTCTGTCAATCGCGATCGACAAACCACGACGGACAGATCTGTCAATCGCGATCGACACGTCAATCGCGATCGACAGAGTCAATGACCGATTGACCGCGACTGACGGACCATACGCGTGACACGTGTCAATCGCGATCGAGTCATCAATCGCGATCGACTCATCAATCGCGATCGACACAGTCAACGACTATTTGACCACGATCAACAGACCCTCGCGACCGACCTGTCAATCGCGATCGACCCATCAATCGCGACCGACAGAGTCAACGACCGATTGACCGCGACTGACGGACCATACGCGTGACACGTGTCAATCGCGATCGAGTCATCAATCGCGATCGACTCATCAATCGCGACCGACACAGTCAACGACTGTTTGACCACGATCGACAGACCCTCGCGACCGACTTGTCAATCGCGATCGACCCATCAATCGCGACCGACAGAGTCAACGATCCTTTGACCACGACTGATTGACTTTTCGTAACCCCTGTCAATCGCGACTGACCAATCAATCGTGACTGACAGCCACGACGGACCTGTCAGTCGCGATCGACACGTCGATCACGACTGACCTGTCAATCGCGACCGACAGACTTTGCGAACACGTTAGAAGGGCAATTTAGGTCAAATTTTTAAGGCAAAAGTAGTGGTCTAAATTTTGGCCAAGTGTGGGACAAACAGAAGGGTGTAGCATTGCATTACGAGGACACGACCCAAGTAACTCTAGAATTCCTGTTTGCCTGATAACCGAGCTCAATCCTGTTTTAGCCCCAAAACCCTGAACCGGCATAACTTTCTCATACGAAATCCGTTTGCCGTGATTTTTGTTTTGTTGGAAAGCTCACAGGGAGTACAACCAAAACATCGACTGGTTATAGTTAAATTAAGATCAGGAATATTTGCTAGGGTATTTTGAAGTTGACCATACCCAGGGGGAACAAAAATTCAGGGATCTCTAGAGTTGTGTCCAAAAGGTCATAGTGTAAATTGGTGAAGTGTTGCATGAATGAAAGTGATTGGGTGTGTCTTTTGAATTTAAGTCTTGAGCTAACAGTGGGCCTTTTACAGGTCCTTTGAGAGAAGCAAAAGGTACGCAAGGCAAGAGTAAGTGCAAGCTTGGGAACGCGCGTCCTGGGCACATCTGGGCAACACCACAAGGAAAGGAACTCAAGGTTGGAAAACCCGCAACACTCTCTGTCAATTCTTAGTTTAGGCTAAGTGCGGATAGTGTTAGAAGTAATTCCAGGGAACGACAGGCACAAGCTAAGTCAAAGACTATCTAAGAAAATCAAGTGCAAGTTAAGAGATAACCTGTGTGTGCGAACGTCAATCCTAAAAGGGAAAGAACCTAACGTGAAACGACTAAACTAAAGTGCGAAACTAAACTCAAGTATTCCTGACGACGTGATATCAGACAAGAGTATAAACACGATAATCAACATAAAAAGAACTAAGTGACAGATACAAAAGGACTCAGAAACGTGGTTGTACCTGGGAAAACATTGGGTTAATCAGTTAGGCATATGAACCTTAGATCAGGACGACACCTAGCAAGAGAGAGATAAAGCCTTAGGTCTTCCGAGGCTAGCGTCAATCACACTGCAAGGTCTTGGGCCCAGCAGTTGAGCCACCACTCGTACTACCCTAGCTCTGATACCAGTGAGTCAGAGATGTCTCAAGGCATGGACAGACCGACAGGTAGTTCAGGTGTGCCATACTTGTACAGGGTAGAAGGCCCTTACAAAACGCAATTGGAATACCTTAGGACCAACCGGTTAGGTGCTAGCATCTATGAGGACGGCCTAGGAAGATCCGTGGTCCAGATTAAAAACCCTAACCAATCCATAGGACTAGAGCACCCAGCTGTCAAGTTTGAAAACGGTGCATACCTGGACAAGGAAGGAACCATATACGTAGTCACCAGTCACCCAGATAGGACAGATGAATTTGGAAATGTAATCTCAGAAGCGGACTTAGGTGACTTGGAACAAGGAAACATGGGAGTAGAACCTAGAACCCCCCGAGGTAAATCAGTTCTCACTAGGATTATCACGCCTGAGTGGGTTCCCCAAGACAACAAGAGCATAGAGTTGCTCCTCAATCGAGAAACTGACGAAGCCTATTGGAGGTATAAATCTAATCAGCCAACTGATATAGGGAATATCATGATCTATGAGTTTAAGGATCCGGATAGCCCAGGTAGAGTGACCTACTTAGATCACACTTCGGAAAGGATCTTTGTGGTGACAGAAAATGATAGGCATGCTTACACTTGGAAGGGTGAATTCATTTTCCCTCAACCAAGATCAAATGTATCCTATGGTCACCCTGGAGCTGGAACATCCCAAGCTCATGGAATGCAAAGAGACAGAAGTAGAGATAGACCAGAAGTAAGCTTTGCCAACCCAGTGGGCAGAGAAAGAACGAGGACGGAGACGAATAGGGTAGAACCTGAGATACTTAGAGCTCACAGGAACCAAAGAAATGTGGATGGATTCCCTCTACCGAGACCTAGAGAGCATACAAGAACTTTGAGACCGACCCAGCTTGTTAAGTCCATGAAGAATTACTTTGATGGTACGGGAGATCCGTATGATCATGTGGCGGAGTTCAAGCAAGTCTTGAGAGCTGAACAAGTGGAGGATCTATTCACGCAATACAATGCCTTCGGTCTAACCCTTAGGAACACAGCACTTACATGGTTTCAGCCATTGGATGAGCGACAATTCAGGTGTATAGACCAACTCCTAGAAGCTTTCATTGTAGAGTTCTCTAAGAGTGGCATAAGACACAATACCTCATCATTGATTCACAGCTTCAAACAGACTCCCCAAGAGACTGTAAGATTGGCAGGAAGAAGATTTAGACAATACCTTGAAAGGTGCCCTGTTTCGGAGCTGCCCACACCTGCAAAACAGGTAGCCTTATTCCTTGATGGATTGCTAAGTACGAAATTGAGATCCTATGTGTACCGGAAGGACCCCAGGACGATAGAAGAGTGTGTACGCATGTGCATTGACATTGAAGATAACCTAGGGGAAGAACTAGAGCTCTCCAAAATCTACAAAGATTCAGATAGTGCATCTAGTCACTCTTCCACGCAATCTACATCAATTGAGGAACTCGCTGAGAAAGTAGCTCAGAAATTAGGTGTAACTAGCAAACAAATCCCAAGGTTTGCCCCAGCGAAGAGGTGCTATACATGCGGTGGCTGATGGAGAGTGTTAATCTCCAAAAGAACAAGTTAACCTTGAATTTAGATCACCTCTATATCAAGATTAACCTTAGACTCCACCAAACTTAGAGAACTTTCACCAATTTATCAGAAAATTGATTATTCTGAAAAATTCAGCTTCTTCAGAAAAGTCTGTTGCAGATTAATCACTCATTGACTAATCAATCCTGTAAAGTTTTTGATAAAACTTTGCACAACACTTCGCCTTAAGGTTGCGCAACTTTGCCAAGTTAAATCTCTCAAAAAGATTGAGTACACACTGAGAAATGTGTGAAACACTTTACCTATGCCTGAAAGAGCTTCTCTGCAATGGCGACTTTGACACCTGCAACTTCTTAGCACTGGTTCTCCCAAAGTAAATCCCGTTTGATCAAGATCTTTTAGCCATAGATGGCTTACCTTCCAACTTAGATTTTAAGCCCTCACTTGTGTAAAACTTTACACTGTGGACTGAGCAATGATCATTTCATTGAAGATGAAATGTGCGCCAGATTTTACGACTCTTAGAACATTCTTACATATGAATGTTCCTAATCAAAATTCTCTCAGCCTGATTTCAATTAACCTCTCAAATTCTAGCCATAGATAGATTAGCTATGGACTTAGACACATGCAGAAGGATTTCTCAAAAGATTAAACACAGAAGGAGAATGGGAGAGAAGATCGACGCGCAGAATTCTACAGCATTTTCTTCTTCATTACATTTCATACATATGGTTGATGATACATACAATGTTCATCACCTCTTCACCTATTCTTCTCTATCTGATCTCTATTACTCTCTCCTCCTATGAATACGTATCTGTAGATATATATACGAGTCTAACTCGTCATCTTTTTCAAAATACATTGAACTATTTACAAGAGTAATATACAAAAGAAACCTTTCTGATTCTATCTTCTTCCTCTGAAAGTAATCTTCATTCTTCCACATATCTTCTCAATTTGATCTTCATATAATCACTATTGATGATTGTTCTGCTCCAACAGCTCCCCCTCAATCTTCAATTGTGATTACCTGCATCTTCTTTATTCCAGCCATATCTTTAAACCTCTGCAACTTAGGTCCATCCAAACTTTTAGTCATCATATCTGCAAGTTGATCTTTTGTAGGGGTGTGTATGACTTCAATTTCCTTCTCAATGACCTTCTCTCTCAGAAAATGATACTGTATTTCAATATGCTTAGTTCTAGCATGAAATACAGGATTAGCTGCCAAGTATAATGAACTCATATTGTCTCCACAAATAATAGGAGTACTCTGAATCACATCAAAAACTTTCAAAAGTGTCTTTAGCCATATTACCTCTTTTGCAGCTTCCACCATACCTTTATATTCTGCTTCTGTAGATGACAAAGCAACTGTATGTTGCTTCTTGGAACACCATGAAATCAATTTGTCTCCTACATAGCACAAGTATCCATGTGTTGATCTTCTATCATCCACATTACCTGCCCAATCTGCATCACTATATATCTTGATTCTTGTATCTGAAGTAAACCCATAGTACAACCCTTCTTTGAGTGTACCCTTGATGTACCTAAGTACTCTTTGTCCTGCAATCCAATGTTCCTTTCTAGGACAATGCATGAATTGTGAAAGCACACCAACTGCATATGACAAGTCAGGCCTTGTCAACGTAGCATAAATCAAGCTACCAACCAAACTTTGATAGAGTTTCATATCTTTGAACTCTTCTCCTCCAAACCTAGACAATTTATGGTTCACTTCCAAAGGTGTAGGTGCAACCCTGCAATCTTCCATTTTAAATTTGGTTAGCAAATTTTTAAGATACCTTTCTTGGGTCACATATACTCCATGTTGAGTATAAGAGATCTCCATTCCCAAGAAGAATGATAGGTTCCCCAAATCACTGATTTTAAACTCTTTCTCCATCTGCTTCTTGATCATTTGTATCCCCTTATCATCTGTTCCTGTAAGTATTATGTCATCAACATAAATACACACATAAATGAATCCATTTTCACTTGCTTTGACTAGCAAGCTACTATCTGCCTTTGATGCTTGAAATCCAAGATCATTCAAGAATTTTACAAGCCTATAATTCCAAGCCCTTGGGGCTTGCTTCAACCCATACAAAGCTCTCTTGAGCTTACACACATAATTTGGACTCACTTGATCTTTGAATCCATCTGGTTGCTCCATGTAGACTTCATCTGAAATGTAACCATTTAAGAAAGCATTTTTAACATCTAATTGAGACAACTTCCAACCTTTACAAGCAGCAATTGCAATGAGTGTCCTGATAGTTGTCATCTTTGCCACAGGACTATAAGTCTCATCATAGTCCACTCCATATGTCTGTGCATACCCTTTCACAACAAGTCTAGCTTTGTACCTAGACACACTTCCATCTGCAAATCTTTTAGTCTTGTAAACCCACTTACATCCAATGATCTTCTGACTATTAGGTTTAGGAACCAAATCCCATGTTTGATTCTCTATCAATGCATCATACTCCTCTTGCATAGCATCTTCCCAATTCTTCTTCCCTTTGGCTTCTTCATATGTAGAAGGGTCTTCATCTTCTTTTACCAAATAAGCATAATCTTTAGTAGTCAAGAATGAAGTGTCATAGCTATACCTTGTAGGTTGCCATTTGTGCCTAGATGATCTCCTAACTTCTGCACTTCTTGAGGTCTCTGGTTCATCACATTCTGGATCAAACCTTGGCCTCTCTTCAACTTCAATCTGCACTTCATTACTCTCACTTTCATCAAGTAATTGAACCTTTGCTTTACCTTTTCTTTGTTCCACTACTTCTTCATCATCTGCATGTACATTATATTTACCTGCATACCAAGTACCTTGCTCATCAAATGTAACATCCTTGGATACAATAAATTGCTTTGTGGATGGACTCCACAACCTGTATCCCATTTGCTTATCATCATAGCCAATGAAAACATACTTTTCTGCCTTAGGCTCCAACTTATGCCTCAATTGAGATGGCACATATGCATATGCCAAGCATCCAAATATTCTGCAATGATCCAAGGTAGGTTTCTTACCCCACCAAGCTTCATATGGTGTCATACCCTGCAAAGCTTTACAAGGCAATCTATTAACCAAATATGTAGCTGTATTAACAGCCTCAGCCCACAAATAATTTGGGCAATTCTTCTCTTTCATCATGGACCTTGCAAACTCAACAAGAGTCCTATTTCTTCTTTCTGCTACCCCATTTTGTTGAGGAGAGTACCTGCAAGTAACTTCTCTCTTTATACCTGCATTCCACAAATAATCATTGAACTCATTTGAAAAATACTCTCCCCCTCCATCTGACCTTAGTCTCTTTAATTTTTGACCTGTAATCCTTTCTGCATATGCATGATAGTGTTTAAATGTATTAAACACTTCTGACTTTTCCTTAATCACATAAATTGTGATCCATCTGGTAGCATCATCAACATATATGACATAATATCTTGAACCATTTATACTAAAGTCCTTTGAAGGACCCCACACATCTGTATGCACCAATTCAAGTCTTTCTGAATACATAAACCCATGCTTAGAATAGGATTGCTTATGAGCCTTACCTAATTGACATGCCTCACATATGTATGTCATGTGTTGACCTGCAATGTTAGGCATTCCAAGCACTGAATCATTGTTAATCATTTCTTTGATACCTCTTTCATTAAAGTGTCCAAGTCTTTTGTGCCAAAGATCCAACTTTGACACCTTCTGCTCTCCATATGTGAACATAGCATGTCCAACATTTCCTTGTACCTTCAATGTGAAAAGCCTTCCTTCTTTCTTTCCTGCAATAATTTGTTTATACCCTTGACTAGGGTCTTCCACATAAACTCCATCATTGGTAAACCTTACCTCATATCCTTTTTCCACAATTTGACCTACACTGATCAAATTCTTTGGAATTGTGGGAACATAAAGTACCTTACTCAGAAGAGTGCTCCCATCCTTAGCTTTGACTGAACCAATTGACTTTACCTTATGCTTTGTATTATCACCTGTCTGCACTGTATGATTAATTGCATTATGATCTAGGTCAGTCATCAAAGCAATATTTTCACTTAAATGATTACTACATCCTGAATCAATATAGAACACTCTCATGTCCTCATGTGAGGTTTCACAAGTATTCATAATGAGAGTCGAGTCCTCTTTTTGATCTGATGCATAGTTGTAGTAGGTGCTATTATAGGATTGATTTTGGAAGCTTCTTCCTCCACCTCTTCCAAAAGAATTCCTACCACCTCTACCTCTGAAGTTTCCTCTCTGAAATCTACCACCTCTTGCTCTTTGATTAAAGTTCTGATAATTACCATTGTTTTGATTATTATGCCAACAATCATGAGATAGATGATTGGTCTTACCACATATCCAACAAGCTCTTGCATTCTCTTTGTTGTTTCTGCCTCTTCCTCTACTTCTGCCATTTCCTCTTCCTCTTATGAAGTTTGCTTGGTTTGAAGTACCTTCTTCTTCACTTGATTGTTGCTTCCCTTTGTTGGCTTTCTTCTTGTCTTTAGAGTACATTGCATGACCTGCACTCTTATCAACATCTCCTTTGATATCATTCTCAAAAGTTAGCATATGTCCTAACAATTGATTCAAATCAGGAGTAAAGTGATCTAATGAAAGTTCTGTAGATAAAATGAAAGGCTTCCACTTCTCATCTCCTCTTAGCCCTGTAAGTATTTGTCTTACCAATTTGTCTTCTTCAATATCTTCATCAACTGCACCTAAAGAATCTGCAATGTCCTTCATCTTTGTCACATAATCAGAGATTGATTGTGAGGCCTTCTTCTTGAAGGTAGTAAACTCTGCCCATAGTGAAGCCTTCCTTGACTTGGTTGTATTTTGGAAATGTTCTTCCAAAGCATTCCAAATGTCACAAGCACTCTCAAGTCCTCTAATGTGAGGAAGCAAATAGTCATTGACTGCCATGTAGATGATGCTTCTTGCTTGAGCATCCTTCTTCATCCAATTCTTCAAATCTGCAAGCTCCTCCCTAGTTGGAACACTAGGATCTCTGAATTCTGGCTTTTCTTCATCTCCTGTGATGTATCCTATCAGATCTTTGCTCATAAGATGAGCTTCCATCCTCATAGACCAAGCAGGATAGTTCTCTCTATCCAACTTTTCAATTTGGAGACTATCTCCCATCTTTACTTCACCTGTAGCTTCAAATCTTTAACCTTTACAGATAATAAATGTACCTTTACTTCGAATGTTGCTCCTTCTGATCCTTTTGATGCTCTTTGTATGTCTTCCTTCAATCTTTCTTCAACCTTTACCCTTCTGCACCTTCAAGATGTAAAGATTTGTACTTCTGCAATAGTCGGAGTCTCCTTCACTTCAATTTTGACACAACCTGCTCTGATACCACTGATGGAGAGTGTTAATCTCCAAAAGAACAAGTTAACCTTGAATTTAGATCACCTCTATATCAAGATTAACCTTAGACTCCACCAAACTTAGAGAACTTTCACCAATTTATCAGAAAATTGATTATTCTGAAAAATTCAGCTTCTTCAGAAAAGTCTGCTGCAGATTAATCACTCATTGACTAATCAATCCTGTAAAGTTTTTGATAAAACTTTGCACAACACTTTGCCTTAAGTTTGCGCAACTTTGCCAAGTTAAATCTCTCAAAAAGATTGAGTACACACTGAGAAATGTGTGAAACACTTTACCTATGCCTGAAAGAGCTTCTCTGCAATGGCGACTTTGACACCTGCAACTTCTTAGCACTGGTTCTCCCAAAGTAAATCCCGTTTGATCAAGATCTTTTAGCCATAGATGGCTTACCTTCCAACTTAGATTTTAAGCCCTCACTTGTGTAAAACTTTACACTGTGGACTGAGCAATGATCATTTCATTGAAGATGAAATGTGCGCCAGATTTTACGACTCTTAGAACATTCTTACATATGAATGTTCCTAATCAGAATTCTCTCAGCCTGATTTCAATTAACCTCTCAAATTCTAGCCATAGATAGATTAGCTATGGACTTAGACACGTGCAGAAGGATTTCTCAAAAGATTAAACACAGAAGGAGAATGGGAGAGAAGATCGACGCGCAGAATTCTACAACATTTTCTTCTTCATTACATTTCATACATATGGTTGATGATACATACAATGTTCATCACCTCTTCACCTATTCTTCTCTATCTGATCTCTATTACTCTCTCCTCCTATGAATACGTATCTGTAGATATATATACGAGTCTAACTCGTCATCTTTTTCAAAATACATTGAACTATTTACAAGAGTAATATACAAAAGAAACCTTTCTGATTCTATCTTCTTCCTCTGAAAGTAATCTTCATTCTTCCACATATCTTCTCAATTTGATCTTCATATAATCACTATTGATGATTGTTCTGCTCCAACAGTGGCGACCACATGGCAAACGTGTGTCCCATTATGGCTCAACCCCAGGTCAATCCAAATAGCCAATAGTGCACCATAGAACGAAGATACACCAATCACACCGCACAAGATTGCCCATACAACAAGCAGGCAGTTAGGCAACCCTACCCTCAGCCATACCCGCAGCAAGGAAGATACCAGAACCCGTACCCTCCACAACCATATGGCAGGCCACAACAAAATTACCAACCACAATACCAAAACCAACAAAGGCCTCAGCCTGTGCTAGCACAACTACCCCCAGCCCCAGCTAATGTGATTCCGGTAAAGTATACTGCTGCAGAAGAGAACCTGAATAGAGCTATAGTCCCTGTAACATCCTTGCTTTCTGAGAGTGACCCCGGTGACCATAGCTTCGATTCTACACATGTCGATAGTCCCCAGGCGTACTACATGCAGTCTCCAGAACATGGTGAGTCCTATTACAGCGAAGAGCCAAATGAACCTAGTTGGGAGTCGGATTACACAAACATCATGTATGCAAACCCCAACCCTAGGCCTCAACCCAGGCAAGTAAGGCCTCCATTCCCAAGAGGACCGTGCTACAGATGCCAAGGAGATCACCTCATTCGTGATTGCCCCTTACCCCCACCTCCACAAAACCAGTCAGTGATGATCCAAGGCTTTTGCCAAGATTGTGGAAAAGAGCATCTCTTACGAGATTGCCCTAAGAATCCTAATAATGTGCCAAAAATCACTCCGATCAACGTTATTGGGTTAGTGGTAGATTCCACAGGAAGTGTCACTTCCACTGCTCCCGTACAGGTAGTCAGTAGAGCTCAAGCATTGCAGCAGAATCAAGGGGTAAACCAGGATAAGAACTCAGAGGTTAGTGAAACCGAGAGCGTAACAAAGAAAAGGACTAGAGCATGGAAAGATAGTCGGGAAAGAATGAAAAGACAATGGGCTAAAAAGATGAGTGAACTTGAGGAAAGCATAAGAGAAACCAAAGCTAGGATAACTGAAATCACCTCTCAAACCCCCTCTCACACTATCCCATCACCACCACTCCCATCGCCCTCCGACCCGCCACCTTCCAACCCACGTCATACAATTCCACCACCCCCTAGAGTAGGATCAGTATTAGCTGATCCCATTTCGGAAGACATAGACATGATGCTTAAAGCATATCAGGCCAGAATTCAAGAAGGGCCAAATGTCACAGATCATGACAAGTGTTACCCTAGAGCTGACCTAGAGATAGAACGAACCAAGCTTTGCGCGAAAATGGTCGCATTGGCTCAGACTATGTTTGAAGCCAGTCGCCTTTTCAATTACTCGGGCTCAGCCAGGACGCAATTACACTTGGATGGACTTCTAGAGAAATTAGAGGGAATAATCGCTAGATCTGCCAAGGAAGAAAAAAATCAAGGAAGGGAGAATGTAAGTAAAATCATGACCCATTCCCCACCGGAAGCTTATGTGCCAAATTCCATGGAACCAGACAATTCCCCCTCCCTAGAGCGAATAGAGAGGCTAATGGCACAATCAGAAAAGGAACCTGCCCCTCAAAGAAAGGAAAGGGCAAGAGAACGGATAAGCAAGCCTCTTCAGGAAGCCCATGTGCCTCCTCAAGAAGCTTATCTTCCCCCCCAAAAGGCACATGAGCCTCTCTCGAAAGCTTGTGTACCTCCACAGGATGCCTACATTCCTTCTCAGGGAGCGTATGAGCCTGTTCGGAAAAGTAATAGAATAAGTAACCCTCCCCAGGAAGCTTGTGCTCCAGCTATCTATGAGAACGAGGAAAGAGCCAATGATAGAATAAGCCCTCCTTCCCAGGTTGCTTATGTGCCTAATTCTACAGAGCCAGACACTTCTTCTTCTATGAATCGGTTTGCACCAGACTTCCTACGAGAGATTCAAGAAGACAAATGGGATAACGAAAGTGAAGTCGCCCCTCCCTTTGAACTTGTGGATGATGCACACGACCAATTCCCACAAGACATCCCATCTATTTACGGGGAACATGAGAGTACCCAATCTCATGAGAGATTGGACTTTGAATCTAATTCCATACAAGAGTTACCCCACTTCACAGGCCCATGGGAAGCAAAGTCCACGTGTATGAGAGCACCCACAGTCATGGTAAGAAATGAAGATTCAGTCATACCTAGGAACACAGAGGCAGTGAAGAACACTAACGTGCAGTGCAATCTCAAGTTAGAAGAGCTACTCAGGGTTAGACCTGAATTATGGAAACATGTAGCCAAACAAGTACCAGAGATAGCAAAACCTCGTTCCCAGGTAGGATCCCATAGGACAGTGCCAAAAATTCCCTTGGATAAGATAGGAGATATGTGTGAAGGTGAAGAAGGGAACACCTATCTTCCCATTACCTACCAGGAGTACACCACCAAGGCGATTTTGGACTCAGGTGCAGGAGTTGCAATTGCCACTACTTCCCTATGGAAGCGTTGGGGCAAGCCAGCACTCAGGACAACGAGAATGAAATTGCAAATGGCCGATGGTCATATTGAGAGACCCTTAGGATTGCTGGAAGGAATAACTCTCTCCACTTGTGGTGTCGAGTTTGAGCATACATTTGCCATATGCGACTTCAGCAAAAATCATGCCTATGAGATGATCTTGGGAAGACCATTTATGCGACAGTTGCAAGTGGTACAGGATTGGGGAACCAACTCCTTGTATTTGCAACACTTGGGCGTTACGACCAAAGTCAATCTCAAGGACTATTCTCATAGAGATGTCCCTCCTATCCAATGGAATCCCATCCATAGAGCCAAAGATGATACAGAATCGGTGCATTCCATAGGGTCTGGATCCTCATGGATGCATGAAGACACTCACTTATGGATGTGCAAGGTAGCAGTAGAAGAAGAGAAGAGAGAGAAAGCCAGAGAGGTAGGTGCGAAAGAAACCCATAGATCAATCCAAGACCCAGCTTATGCACCTGTAGTTTTTCCAGACGAAGAATTTGAACCTCACGGTTGGGCAGAAATCTTAGCAACAATGGACGTAGCCATCAATGAAGAACAATGGACACCTCACTGTGATGAGGATGGCTATGACATTTTAGTCTTCTCCATAGAGCCAATCATGGGAGAGGCAGTTCTAGAAGAATGCGAACCTAGCCCTGATGCATATGAGGATGCAAGTGACTCCGATCTAGAGTCAATCATTATGGACCCACCATTTGCATCAGATGAAGAATACTTCCATGAAGTAGAATTTCAACCCCAGAGGCATGGAGAGCTTGCAAACGATGTAATATTAGCAACACATGTGACCCCGAAGGAAGAAGGGAAGAAACGAAAGAAGAGAGAAGTCTCACCAGAAGAGGAAGAATCTTTGTTTGAGGTCCCGGAAAATTTTAAGAAGTATGAGATAGATGATAGGAGGGTCATGATTAGAATGCCTAAACGAGAGGCACAATCAGGAGAGGCCTATGATAACAAAGAAACTACCAAGAAAATAGTAGTGGCCATAGAAGAAGGAGAGGAGAGATGCACGTATATAGGCCATGACCTGACAGAAGAAGAAGAGCACGAATTGATTGCCTTGCTAAGAGAATACAGAGATGTATTCGCTTGGAGTTACAAGGATTTGAAAGGTGTTGACCCGGACATTTGCTCACACACCATCCCCATGACTTCAGATGCCAAACCCTCTAAGCAGAAGCCTTATACATATAACGATAATTACGCTGCTAAGATCAAAGAAGAGATAGATAGACTGGTCGAAGCCGGATTTATCTATGAAATTGAGCACACTGAGTGGGTATCCCCCATAGTAGTGGTGCCCAAGAAGAATGGCAAGCTGCGTGTGTGCATTAACTTGAAAAAGGTTAATGCAGCCACGAATCGAGATAACTATCCGCTTCCCATCACAGAACATCTCTTAGAAAGAGTGGCAGGCAAGGAAGTGTACAGCTTCCTTGATGGATTTTCGGGTTACAATCAAGTAGCCATAGCTCCAGAGGATCAGCATAAGACAGCCTTTGCCACAGAATGGGGCATTTTTGCTTTTAGAGTAATGCCATTTGGGCTTACCAATGCACCAGCTACCTTCCAGAGGCTGATGTGCCATGTGTTTAAGGAGTTCCTAAGGAAGAGTTTAGAAGTCTATGTTGATGATCTTTGTGCTCATTCCAACATTAGACAAACCCATATCCCTGAACTCAGACAAATCTTTGACAAATGTAGAGAATATCAAGTCTGCCTGAACCCAGAAAAATGTGTTTTCATGGTCAGGCAAGGCAAGATTCTAGGACACATAGTGTCAAAGAATGGCATATCTACTGACGAAGAGAAAGTGAGAGCTATAGTAGAGCTACCTAGGCCAAAAAATGTCAAGGAAGTACAAGCTTTCATGGGGCATTGTGGTTATTACCGACGATTTATACACATGTATGCTGTCATTGCAAAGCCCATGTACGGACTTCTGACTAACTTTGAGTGGACGGATGAATGTGAGAATTCCTTCCAGGAGCTTAAACGAAGATTATGTTCAGCACCAATCTTGACCACACCAGATTGGAATAAGCCATTCCATGTTCACGTGGATGCATCCAATTATGCCATTGGATGTGTGCTTGCACAACCTACTGGTGAAGGTAATATGGATCTTCCAATTGCCTATGCCAGTAGACAGTTGAATGCGGCTGAACGGAATCACACCACTACAGAGCGAGAAGGATTAGGCATGGTATATGCAGTTAAGAAATTTAGACACTATTTGCTTGCAAATAAGTTTAAATTTTTTACTGATCATCAAGCATTGCTATATCTCGTAAACAAGCCATGCAATACAGGAAGGTTAGTGAGATGGTTTCTCTTGCTCATGGAATATGACTTTGAGGTTGTGGTAAGAAAAGGGAGGACTCATTTGAGAGCAGATCACCTCTCTAGGCTCACATCGGGAGAAGCCCCACAAGGAGTGTCAGATGACCTTCCTGATGCTTACTTGTTTAATTTGGAAGTGGTGCCGCAGTGGGCTAAGCCATTGGTACCAGTATTGACATACGGGCCTAACCATCGAGTGGTAAACACACGGAATAGAGAGGTTGTAAAAGCCCAAAAGTACCACATCATGGCAGGAAGTATGTACAAGCACACAGATCAAGGGATCTTGGCTTGCTGCGTAGAAGAGGATGAGTACGCTAAATGGTTGCAATTAGCACATGTAGATGCACTAGAGCAACACCATTCAAAGCAACGAACTTTACAGACACTAAGAAGACTCGGAGTACATTGGCCAACTATGGAAGCTGATGTCCAAAAGTTGTGCAAGGAATGCCCAATCTGTTGCACTAAACCACCTGTGGAACATGCCACTCTCTATCAAGTATCCATTGTGCCAGATTGGAGTGAACCTCTAGTATCATTCTTGAGGGCAAACACATTCCCTCCAGACATGAATCTAGCTAGGAAAAGGAGTTTAGAACAAGAAGCCCTGGATTACTCACTCATTGGTGATAATCTATACAAGCGTGGTAAAGATGGTTACCTGAGGCTATGTGTCCATGAAAGTGAATATCTTAAGATCTTAGAAACTGCTCACCAAGGTGTAGCAGGAGGACACTTTGGACCGGATCGGGTGATCAAGGCAATACTATTTGCGGGCTTCTGGTGGCCTACCCTTCACATGGACGCACATACCTATGTGAAACGGTGTGATGTCTGTCAGAGGACTCAGTATCCTAGACGCAAAGATGAGATGCCATTGAAACCTATGATGGGTGGACGTGCATTCTCTAAGTGGGGAATAGACTTTGTAGGTCCTATTAATCCCCCAGCTAAAGGTTCTCATGCGGAATACATCATTGTTGCGACAGATTATCTAACTAAGTGGGTAGAGGTAAAGGCTACGATAAAGAACGATGCTCAAACAACTGCTAAATTCTTGTTTGAGAATGTATTCACGAGATATGGGCTACCTATAGAGCTTGTAAGTGATAGAGGCACTCACTTCTTGAACGAAGTAATTGAGAATCTCCTCCAAGAATTCTTAGTAATACATAAGAAATCTGCCCCCTATCACCCTCAAGCTAATGGACAAGCTGAGAGCACTAATAAGATCTTATGCAATGTACTGACGAAATTAGTGAACACTAAACGCTCTGATTGGGACAAACAGCTACACCATGCTGTTTGGGCATACCGAGTTGCCTACAAAACTGTACTCCAAGCCACCCCCTTTCAGATGGTTTTTGGCCAAAACGCTGTGCTACCCCTGGACTTCTTGATTCCTACATTGAGAGTAGCACAAGAGCACGAATGGACAGGTCATGAGCTCTCCTCTAGGATCTTTGACCTTGAACGATTAGGAGAAACAAGACTGAGAGCAGCTGCAGGAATATATGCAGCCAAGAAGAGACAGAAGGCATACTTCGATGCCCATGTGAAGGATAAGGGTTTGAAAGCAGGAGATCTAGTTTTAGTCTACACACTGAAACAACACGCGAGGAAGCTAGAAAAGAGAGGCTACGGACCTATGATCATCAATAGGATCTCCACGAGTGGAGCAGTACAACTAGCCACGTTAGAGGGTGATGTTCTCCCAAACTACATTAGCGGTTGCAGAGTCAAGTTGTATCAGGAACCCCTCACGGAGGAAATGCTCAGCCGACTCAACACTGCTAAGAAACGCAAAGAGGAAGAAAAGCGAATTCGAGAAGAAGCTCAAGCAGAAGCTTTAGAACGCATCAGAAGGATGAAATTACGAAGGCAAGGTAGAGATCAGCCTAGAACAAATGAGTATGCCAATCAAGGATATCATATGGCAATGTGTGAAGTCGCAGGAACAAGCTCACATAGGATAACTGATCGACGTCCTTTCGTAACCTTAGATATAGGACAAGGAAAGAGTGCAAGGACCGTAAGAGCCTTGATTGACTCAGGCGCAGCCACTAGTGCTGTTAAATTGTCTTACTGTCAAGAGTTGCAGTTAACTGTCAATCCTGTGGAAGCATATCTCATAGGATTGGGAGGCGTGGAAACCCCTTGCATGGGCGAGGTGGAACTTCCTCTCTACATTCATGATGAGGTAATGAAAGTTAAAGTACTAGTGTGTCAAGACGAGGATCTCACTGAACCCCTTGTCTTGGGTCAAGATTGGATTTATGACCAAGCAGTCAACTTAAACCTAAGAAGTGGACTTCTTCAGGTTTGGGTCAATCATAGTCGAATTACAGTAGAGTTAGATAATGGAGCACTCAAAGAACTAGGAAAGGCACAGACTCCTGGTCCCTCCAGGGGTGCACATGAAGTTGACCATGCTGTTCTTGTCCAAAACTATGTGTTGCAGAGGAATGATATTCTCAAAAAAGGAGTCAGGGATGCAACGGAACTCCCTTCTTTTCCAAAGGCCAGAAGGAGGCAGCAACCAAAGGAGGATCAAAGGCAGAAGGAGCAGAGTACTACCCATGCCGGAAATCAAAAGTACCTACGTAGCAAAATATCTCAGCAAGTAAACCAAGTGTGGGTGAGGAAAGGCGAACACCCGGTTGCACTCAAGCCAACCACGCGAGCAAAGCCTCTTATTAGTAACCAACAACACGTCACTAATAAGAAGTCTTTCGAAAATTCTTCTGCTAACGTGAAATCTATTTGGGTGCCCAAGGAGTCGATGAAGGCTAGCCCACAATCAAGACAAATTTGGGTGCCTAAGGCTTGCTTGCGGGCGCAAATGGCTACGCCGAAGCCACAACCTATACAGCGTAACCCATTCACCCGCGCAGTCAGCATTCACTTGTTTTCAACACTCAAGAACACACTAAGGCCCATGAGCACGAACATAATCGCTTGTAAATGGGTCCCTAAAAGGCCTCATTTTCAAGCCGATACAACTATAAAGCTCTCTAGAGCCTCTACAACACCAAGAACAAGACCCATCCACTGCAATTGGCAGCCTAAGACATGTAATAAACCCCCCGACCCCAATTTGTAAATTCATCCCCACTTACTAACTGCATTAGTCTCCTAGGACCACCCACGAACTAACTACACACACTGTCTTTGTGCACCTACTAACCACTAACTCACCATCTACCTCATGTTAATGTTGTAACGGGGACAACAACGGATTCATTCTGTCCATTACGATGTTAACACGTGGTTCTATATTCTCACAGAATCAACCAGCAAACAGGGCCATGGCAGAAGCAGGTGCAAGTTCTCAAGCCGGATCTGGTGCCTAGATTGTGGACATAGAAACACTCCTCCTCGAGCCACATCTCACCGCAAGGCCGCAAGAACTTCAAGCCGTGCATGTGCTCCCCATTCAGGATCCTCCTCAAGGGCACACTTCTCAAGTAGGTAAACACGCGCATTGGTTCAGTGATATCGCTGGACCATTGGGCGATGGAACCTATTTCTGGGAAGCAGAATTGGAATTTAATGGCAAATGGGGTCGATACCACTTTTTCACGCGCGAGTTTGAAAGCTATCAAAACGCCGAAGTCATGCGATCAGTTTGGATCAAAGCGGGTGTGGACAGTTATTTCAGGACCCACTTACCAAAGCCGGATTTCTTACGATGTTCATATCTGATCAGTACCATCACGCCAAGCAGGGCCAAGGGAGGCGACAGCACCTTTGTGTTGCCATCACTGCTACCCGGTCATGAGCTTAAAAGATTCAAGTTGACCCTCAATCTGGTAAGAGAAGCATTGGGTATGTATGGCATGCACATCCCCACTAAGAAGGAAACAATGGTTCTAGGTCGAATGAAACACAAAGATCTTAATAAGTTGAGGGATATGGTAGCGATGACACCTACCATTGCGCTTCACCTGCGGACCATCATGCAACATTTTGCTTTCCCCGCCCAGGAACGATTCACAATGCCCCCGAAGAAAATATGGTTCAGCTTGTATCTAGCAGAGACAGAAAGCCTTCCCATCAATGTGCCACACTGGATCATAGATCAGATCCACCTAGCCCATCAAAGGTGGAACAAGAAGCAGAAAAATGTGCTTCATGGATGTTGCGCTCTAACAAAGATAATCTACACATGTCTGGCCTATGATGTGCCTATTCAGCGGGCACTCATATGGCCCCGCGCCCAGGAATTCCAAAGAAGACTATCAGCAGCAGGTCCCCCATCAAAGAAGATGAGGGGGGGAGTGCAACTACCCTGTGCTCAACCAAGGGGAGCCACCACTACACCCGAAATTACCCCTCCCCAAACACGACGCATTAGGCCATTCACAATCCGGCTACCACGACCAAGCACAGAGGGGCCTAATCTGGTATTTCCACCCGTCCCTTCAGATCTGGAATTCCCACAAGGTTTTACTCTCAACGATCTCACGGATGAAGAAGTGGCTAGACTGATCTATGACTCTAATCTCGAGACGGAAGCTCAGGAATCACAACCCCAGACAACAACAGCAGCCCCCACCCAACCAGAGGTGGTAGAAGTCGACGCCGAGGAACAAGAGGCAGAACAAGAAGAAGAAACCTACGAGGAACAAGAATATGACGAGCTCTCCGAGCTGGCAAGTGCCCCTGCGTATTCGGCACAAATCAAGAGACTATATCGAACCATGCAACTGGTTCAAGAACAGCATAAGATGTCACTGGAATCGGGCAAGAAACTCATGAACCAGTTGCTAGCTGAGGAAGGTGTGGACGAGATGTTCATTGAGTCCATAAACCTTCATGCCGACGCAGTAGGATTGGATGAGGCCATCCATGAGGCAATGGCCTACATTCACAGGTTTGAGAAGAGGGTTCCCGTTCGTCCCAGGAGGTCCGGGAAACAAATTCATACCAATGTATCAGCACCAGAAGAGACAACGCAAGCAGAAGAATATCAGGAAGCACCACTGTCACCACCATCCCCACCTCGCACTACACAATTCACTCCACCACATGACACTAGCACTACCACGTCCACTACCACTACCATTGTCATGGGCATCCCACTCTCTCCGGGAATCCAATTCGGGGGAGTCACCATGCCCACTTTCACCACTCTTTTCACTGACGTCACATCCACTCCACCCACGATCCCCATCTACACTGTCACTCAAACAATTAACACTATGGAAACATCACCTGCCACAGCACCGCTCCCTCCCCCCATGCCACCTTCATCTCCCATACCCCCTCCACCCACATCCCCACTTGCGTCCACATCATTCACAACTCCCATTCCCGCCCCCATTCCCCCTGCATCTTCACCCCTCCCAGCATTATTTAATGTAAATAGCATATTTTTAGCATTAAATCAATGTGTATATCAGCTTCAGAATGAGTACAGAGCGCTGGACGGCCGGTATCAACAACTGACAACACATCATCAGGACTTACAAAGGCAATTTCACATTCTACAAGAGGAAAATGCAGAAGTGAATCAACGCTATTCAACACTTGAGCAGGCTCACCAAACACTATTGGAGGCACCCCAACCATCGACAGAATCAGGTGTAAAACAACTAGAAGCTTTGCTCGAAGTATACCAGGCCGATAATCTGCGAGTCAGACGCAACTTGGCGCTACTACGGAAACATATGGCCACAGCACTGGAGGAGAACAAAAGACTGCAAAAACAAAATGAAGAGAATTTGGAAGCGGCAATGGAAGGCTCCCCTCACGAGATAGATCTAGAGCAATTTAAAGCAATTCCCACGGAGACGATGAAAACCATTCTGGAAAGCTATGCAGATCTCTTGGAAGCCCATGATGACTTGGAAAGAGAGCGTGACACACTTCAGAGCAGGCTGAAGGAACAGGAAGAACAACCGAAGAGTGTCCCATCAACCTCCACCTCAGACGAAGTAAAGGCCTTAACCGAGCAGGTAGCAGAATTACAAAAGAGGCTACTGACATACGAGGGGCAGCCATCCCCTGTGGTAGAACCAGAGCAAGAAGAGCTAGTCCCTATTGAGGTGGATGATTCTTACGAGGAACCGTATGTTCCTATGCCAATGTCAGGCGGGCGACGAACCTCAGAGGGACTAGACACATTGGAAGTGGAAGCACCTGAGTGGCTTCAGACACTGGAAAGGACAGCGAACACTCACGAAGAACGAATGGCAATTCAGATCCAATCACTAGCGAATTTAGAAGAGACTGTCATAAAGTCTGAATACTTCAGAAGCATGTCTCACCATAGATGGATCGGCACCAATAATGACCAATATGTGCCATTCTGTATACTTTTGGCCGATTACAACGCAGAGATTCAACGACAATGTGGCAAGCCTCCAACCTTTGCTACACAATTTGGGCCAGATGATCTACCGAAAAGTGCTCAGCATGGGTCCATCCAACAACCCACCTGGAGAATCAGGCTTTTGGAAACGTATCCAGAAATGGTCCGAACCTGGAATAATATGCCGTTGTTTATTAAGTACAACCCTTGTTACATCCCAGTTCTTTGACGATGCACCTGGCCTGAATTCACTATAGCTGTCAGAGACATCAAAGCCTGTGCAAAATGGTTGAATTATGTTTATCTAGCACCTCCATGAGGACCTCCCATAGTCAATTACATGATTTCTACAATCCGTCACTGGAGTACTAGGCTACGCAATAATCCTGATGTGATGGCCCAGATGTGCATGAAAATATTTGAATTAATGCTGATCACCTTCAGGACGTTTAAAAACATTAAGGACCCTCACTTTTCAGGTGCAGGCTTTATGACAGGAAACCAAGATCTAGTGTATGATATGAGTACCACCCCGTCCATTGAAGTAATATATGCTTGGCACGCCAGAATCAAATACCTCCCAGCCTGCTTTAAACAGACCTTTGAGGAGATGTTCATCACCGGATTCTGGGAATATCACTCCGAAATCTTTATACCCAGACCATCCCATCTCCTCCAATTATTTGCTGTGGAGAGGACTATCTACTCAGAACAATTGAGGGTGCCTCATCCAGATGTTCCCGGTCTTGTGAATTGGGATGAGCTGCTCACAGATCTAGCACGTGGCCTGCGACTCGAAGAACACCACCTAGCCTCCGATGTCGTCCAATACTATGTTCAAAAATCCTCTAGACAAGGGTCTGTCAGGGGCGACAGACGCGAGAGTGGGGGGGGTGTTGGCAGCAGTCAGGGAACCGAAGGAGCCACCAGACGAAGAGAGTCAGAGCGAAGGGACAGCATAGGCAGACATGGCAGTCAAAGAAGATCTGGCAAATAGGCCAATAATTTTCCTCATGAAGAAGTAAGTATGAGCATCCACGCAAATCTAGCACTTAGGCAACCCTTTAACTTTTCAAAAACCCTTACACCAATTAAAAGTGATTCTCATCACTAAAACACCATTGTAAATACCATTTCATATTTTTGTAGCTCCATTTTGTGCAAGCCAAGGAGTCCTTGAGCTTGAGGAGCTTTAGAAGTATCTACTTGTCAATTTTCGTAATTTTTAGATCTCGTTTGAGCCCTCATATAAGCCCTGGAACCTAATTTTTAACTAGGCCGGACACTAGGTCTGAACAGGGCCAAAGCTAGTCAAAAACTATAAAAGGAGCTAGAGAGCTCATTTTTGGGTTAGATTGTAACTGAAACGAACTTGTAAGAACATTTTGAAAGTAATCTAAAAACTCCATTGATTCTCACTCTTTGTCTTGCCTTGTGTGCGCGTGTGTGTGTATGTGTGTGCATGCTAGTGTGCTTCTCACTCACGCACTTGTGCCGCCACTTGCTCGAGGTCTTCATACCATCCTCACGTCTTCCCGGATTGACATTAAAGGAGGTGCTACTCATCACTGAGCTACATATATGCACATGTATATGAATCCATCATCACTTGCTTTGACAAGCAAGCTACTATCTGCTTTAGACACCTGAAATCCAAGTTCTTTTAGGAACTTTACAAGTCTATAATTCCATGCCCTTGGGGCCTGCTTCAAGCCATACAAAGCTCTCTTGAGCTTGCACACATGATCTGGATGCCTTTTATCTCTGAACCCTTGAGGTTGCTCCATGAACACATCATCTGAAATATAACCATTCAAAAAAGCATTCTTCACATCTAATTGACACAACTTCCAACCTTTACATGCAGCAATAGCTATGAGTGTTCTGATGGTTGTCATCTTTGCCACAGGACTATAAGTCTCATCATAATCAATACCATATGTTTGAGCAAACCCTTTGACAACAAGTCTAGCTTTGTACCTAGACACACTTCCATCTGCAAACCTCTTGGTCTTGTAGACCCACTTGCATCCAATAATCTTTTGACTATTTGGTTTAGGAACCAAATCCCAAGTCTGATTTTCCATTAGTGCATCATATTCTTCCTGCATAGCTTTCTCCCATTTTTCCTTACCTTTTGCCTCTTCATATGTAGAAGGGTCTTCATCTGTTTTCATCATGTAAGCATAATCTTTTGTGGCCAAAAATGAAGTATCATAACTATACCTTGTAGGTTGCCACCTATTTCTTGATGACCTTCTGAGTTCTCTACTCCTTGAGGTTTCTGGCTCTTCACACTCAGGATCAAACCTTGGTCTTTCTTCAACTTCATCCTGCACTTCAACATTTTCTTCTTCATCAACTATTTGAATCTTAGACTTACCTTTCTTTTGACTCACTTCTTCTTCATCACCTGTATTGATATTGATTGTACCTGCATACCAAGAACTTTGCTCATCAAATGTAACATCTTTAGAAACCATGAATTGCTTTGTAGATGGACTCCACAATCTATAACCCATCTGCTTGTCATCATAACCAATAAAGACATATTTTTCAGCTTTAGGTTCCAATTTGTGTCTTAATTGTGATGGCACATATGCATATGCCACACACCCAAACACTCTGCAATGATCCAAGGTAGGTCTTTTTCTCCACCATGCCTCATATGGTGTCATACCCTGCAAGGCTTTGCATGATAACCTGTTGACCAAATAAGTAGCTGTATTTACAGCCTCAGCCCACAAATAATTAGGGCAATTTTTCTCCTTCATCATGGATCTTGCAAACTCAACAAGAGTTCTATTTCTCCTTTCTGCTACACCATTTTGTTGAGGAGAGTACCTGCAAGTAACTTCCATTTTTATACCTGCATTCCACAAATAATCACTGAATTCATTAGAGAAATACTCTCCCCCTCCATCTGACCTTAGTCTCTTCAACTTTTGACCTGTAATTCTTTCTGCATATGCATGATAGTGTTTAAATGTATTAAACACTTCTGACTTATCTTTGATCACATAAATAGTGATCCATCTAGTAGCATCATCAACATAAATCACATAATACCTTGACCCACTTATACTGAAGTCTTTTGAGGGTCCCCACACATCTATGTGTACCAATTCAAGCTTCTCTGAATACATCAAACCATGCTTAGTATAGGAATGCTTATGAGCTTTACCTAACTGACATGCCTCACATCTGTATGTCATATGTTGACCTGCAACATTAGGCAAACCAAGCACTGAACCATTGTTAATCATATCTTTAATACCTCTTTCATTGAAATGTCCAAGCCTCTTGTGCCAAAGATCTAACTCAGAGATCTTATGTCCTCCATATGTGAACATAGCATGACCAATATTACCTTGAATCTTCAATGTGAACAATCTTCCTTCTTTCTTCCCTGAAACAATCTGTTTATACCCTTGACTAGGATCTTCAACATATACTTGTCCTACACTAATCAAGTTCTTAGGAATTGTAGGAACATACAAAACCTTACTCAATAAGGTACTACCATCCTTGGCCTTCACTGATCCAATTGACATCACATTATGCTTTGTGTTGTCACCTGTTTGAACAACATGATTAAACACCTTATTCTCCAAATCAGTCATCAATGCAATGTTATCACTCAGGTGATTGCTACACCCTGAGTCAATATAGAAGATTCTTTGATCTTCACTCTGCCTTTCACAAGTTGCATTCATTATCAATATTGAATCCTCCTTTTGATCTGAAGCATAATTGTAGTAGGTATTATTGTATTGTTGACTTTGGAATCCTCTACCTGCATTTCTTCCAAAGTAACCCCTACTACCTCTACCTCTGAAACTACCTCTTTGATTTCTGCCACCTCCTCCTCTTGAATTATAGTTTTGATTGTATCCTCCATTATTCTGAGTATTATGCCAACAATCATTAGATAAATGATTTGTCTTACCATAAATCCAGCAAGCCTTGCCTCCATCTTTGTTGTTCCTCCCTCTTCCTCTACCTTTGCCACCTCCTCTTCCTCTTAGGAAGTTGGCTTGGCTAGTTGTTCCTTCCTCTTCATTTGCTTGTTGTTTTCCTTTGCTACTCTTCTTCTTGTCCTTTGAGTACATTGCATGACCTGCACTCTTGTCACCTTCTCCTTTAACATCCTGCTCAAATGTTAGCATATGACCTAGCAACTGATTTAAATCAGGAGTGAAATGATCTAGTGATAATTCTGTAGATAAAATAAATGGCTTCCATTTGTCATCACCTCTTAATCCTGTAAGGATTTGTCTTACCAACTTATCCTCCTCAATGTCTTCATCAACAGCTCCTAAAGCATCTGCAATATCTTTCATTCTTGTCACATAGTCTGAAATGGATTGAGAAGGCTTCTTCTTGAAGGTGGTAAATTCTGCCCATAAGGATGCCTTCCTTGACTTTGTAGTATTTTGGAAATGCTCCTCCAAAGCATTCCAAATATCAGATGCACTTTCAAGACCTCTAATATGAGGTAACAAATAATCATTGACTGCCATATAGATAATGCTCCTAGCTTGAGCATCTTTTTTCATCCAATTTTTCAAATCTGCTAGTTCTTCCCTAGTTGGAACACTAGGATCTCTGAACTGTGGCTTCTCTTCTTCTCCTGTGATGTAAGCTATCAAATCTTTGCTCATAAGATGAGCTTCCATCCTCATTGACCATGCAGGATAGTTTTCCCTATCCAATTTCTCTATCTGTAGAGAATCTCCCATCTTTCTTCTACCTGTGTATTGAAATCTTCAAGCTTTATAAATGGTATATGTACCTTTGCTTTGAATTAGACTCCTTTTGTCTTTCTTGATGTCGAATGATCTTCTCCTCAGATTTTGACTTCAAGCTTTCACTTCTTAGTCCTTCAAGTGTTGAATTTCTTGAACCTGCAGCAATCGGGATCCTCCTTTCCTTGATTTTGATGTCTCCTGCTCTGATACCACTGATGGAGAGTGTTAATCTCCAAAAGAACAACCTACTCTTGTGATTAGAGCACCTCTATACCAAGAGTAAGTCAAAACCTTCACCAAATTAGAGGTTCAATCTCCAAATTATCAAAAGCTGAAAACTTCTGTGAAGAAGATAAAACACAGAAAGTCTGCTGCACAATTTCTTCTCATTGACCTATCAACCATGTAGAGTTTTCTATGAAATTTTGTATGGAGTGTCGCCTAGAGATTGCGCATCTCCTCCAAGTTAAATCTCTTCAAAAGGTTTAGTATAACTTGAGAAATCAACTTCACAAGTTACCTATGTCTAAATTTGCACTTCTGAGAAGTCGATTTTTACACCCCTAACTTCTTGCATATAGTTCTCTCAATCTCGAACCCGTTTAAGCAAATGCTTGTAGATACAAGTAGCTTATCTTCTAACTTAAAGATTAACTTGTGGAGTGAGAACTGACCAAAAAATCAAGATCGAAATTTGCGCCTGTTTCAGAGAACTGTGAACATTCAGCACATATGAATGTTCCTACTAACAATTCTCTTAACCTGTTTACAATTAAACACTGAAACTTAAGCCATAGATTGATTAACTATAGACTTAGATATCCTCAAAAGGATTTCACAAATGATCCACCACAGATGGAGAACACGCAGAAAATTCGGGCGCAACTTTTCTTCGATTACTCAGAAAATTACAGTTGAGTGATGAGAGGAAAAACTCAACTAACTTTTCATATGTCTAATGACACTTACAGCTCCTAATTTCTTCACTCCTATGCTCTCTCATATTCTCTTCTATGTTATCTCTTATGCCCTGACATTTTTCAAGATATTTATAGAGAAATTTGTACAAGTCTATGACTAATCAAAGGTCTAAGTGAACTATGACTATACTAATGTACATATGTGTACATTCCTCACATTCTTTGAATGTAGTCTTCTTCCAAGCTTCAAGAATTGAATCTTCCTTCATTCTTTAACCTTCCAAACATTCAATTGATGATTGGTCTGCACCAACAATTCCACATGTAGGAGCAAAGGTCTCATCAAAATCATTGCCTCTTTCTTGATTATAACCCTTTGCAACAAGCCTAGCCTTATACCTTTTGACTATTCCATCATGTTTATGATTCATGAAGCTTGTATACCCACTTAGTATCAATGGCCTTCTTGCCACGAGGCAAGTCGCATAAAGACCAGGTACCATTTTTCACAATAGCATCATATTTTGATTGCATAGCAACCATCCACTTTTTAGAATTTTGTGCTTCATCAAAGGAAACAGGCTCAGTCTCATCACAGAGACTAGAGGCAGCCATAACATAGAAATATGATGGAAAAGGAGCAGTACAAGAGCCTAAACGAGCACGATATAACAAAGTTGCATCTAATTTGCTATCTTGCAAAGTCTACACTAGCCATTTAGGCATAGGTTTTGCCTCTTCTATATCATTTCTCTCATCACGAAGTGCATCATGTAAATCTACATAAGAAATTGAATGATCTTCATTATCAGATGAAACCTATAAAGGTAGAAAAGTTGCCTCATTTGGACGTGCTAGATTGTCTACCTATAAAAAGAGGTAGCAAAGTATCGTACATATGATTTGAGATAATGGATGTCTCTCCTTAGTACATGAAAGTAATGGCTGAATAGCATCTTCCACAAAAAACATCACGGCTAACCAAAATGTGTTTTGTGTGTGGACGATATAGATAAATAGTCTCTGCTTTCAGAATTATACCTGACAAAAATACATTTCACTGCTTTATAATTCAATTTCCTCTATTGTTGTTCATGCACTAATGCATATGCCAGACAACCAAAGACATGTAGACGAGAAACAAATGGCTTACAACCATGATAGATTGCAATGCTTTGGTGGGACACCTATGAAGTACATATGGTGCACACATAACAACCTCAAGCTAGAAAATATGTAGTAATGCTTGACTCATGACCATACACCTTACCATCTCTATGTGTGACCTGTTCTTCCTTTTAGTAGCTCCATTTTGTTGGGGAATATACGGCATTGTACACTAATGTTTTATCCCACGTTTAGCCAAAAATGCATTAAAATTAGAAGACATATATTCCCCCCTCGATCAGAATGGAGGGTGCCTATTTTACATGCTGACAGATTTTTAGCCAAAACTAGAAACTGTTTGAAACACATAAAGACTTCGCTTCCACACACATCACTATGAACAAGCTGCAATCTCTGAGTACCTCAAACTGAACCATCTTCTGGGAATGAGGAACACTGCATTTTGCCCAAAATATAGCCTTCACAGACATGTTTACTAGGTGCCTCAAGTTTGGGCGAAGAGGATACCATCTCATATTTGTGCAGGCATAACAAACTAACAAAATCCAGATGATCAGATCATGCATGCCAAAGCTTTGCATCTGACATAGCCTAAGAATATTCGATTACACATGTTGAATCATTCATAGATTTCTTATACAACTTGCGACATAAAATGCCAGAAGCGATAATGATGTCACCATTTAACAGATCATGAATTGTACATCTATCATCAACAAATTTCACAACCAACCCAATCTTGGTTAATGTTTAAATTGATAATAGATTTTTCTTGATCTCTAGCACAAATAAAGCATCCAACAATGTAAAAGAACTACCATTGACAGTATTCAGAATGATCTTATCCACTCCCATGACAAGATAAGAGGAGTTGTTAGCACATATGATAGTATTCCCTACAGGGTCAGGTTGGAGTGAAGTTAAGAAACTACATTGCAAGGTAATATTTTTGGTTGTTGTCCAAGCCCGCATAGCCTAGTGGTTGATGCTTTGAATCTCAAGGAGGAAGTCCCGAGTTCAAATCCTGGTTGGACATATCCATGAGTTCCCAAAGATGGGTGTCCATGAAGTTTCCCAAGATGGGTGCCGCCACCTTATGAGGTCAGGTGTGTGTGTCTTTCCAATTCATTGTACTCTCAAAAAAAAAATTTGGTTGCCCCACTATCAAAGTACCAAACATTTGCATCTACTGCAAACATACACTATTCATGAGAAGATGGGTCATAAGTGCAAATTGTAGTAAATGCCCATTCTTCATTCTGCATAACATTACTAGATGTTGTTTTGGGTGCAGAGGCCTCTGCAACACCATTCGAGACTCTTTTTTCTTTGCCTTTTTTGCAGCCAGTTTTGGACAATTTTTTATGACATGAGCATTTCTTTTACAATATTTTCCAAAAAAAATTCTTTTCTATTTTCTTCTTGTCTTTGTCATCCTTCTTTGATTCTATAGAATTAGCAGATTTCTACTTACTAGTAGATGAGCTCTATTTACCTTTGCTCGTCTGGTTTGCAAGTGCATTCGTATTACATATCTCTCTATTTACAAGAAGAAGGCTCACACGGTAGTTATTTCCTCTAATAAAAACAGAGGACGCGATTCCACATTAGCTATCCCTTAAATAAAGCACAAGCATTTTTATTGAGATGACACATTGTGAGTCTTTGCTGATCGCACACAATTTGAATTTGATACCCACTTTGATCCTTATTTGTACCCTTTAAGGATTACTTTGCCAAGCGGTGTTCAATCCTCCTTAATCTTGCACCTACATTGGCATCATCGAAGTTTTTATTCTCTCTCTACGGTCATCTCACCTTGGCACTATGTGCCCCACATTGTACATCAAGCATATAAGAGAAAAGTGTTGTGTGTGTGCATACTTGTGGGTTGGAGGCTAGTCTAAGCCCACCCACAAGCTTCTTCAAGTCTCTAAGCCTACTCTAAGGCTCAATCGGTGTACATCGGGCTCACTAAGACCCCTCCTCTCGCGTTGACTTCTCTTGGTGTTGTACAAGTGCAGGGCTACTCTAAGCCCCCCCCTCCCCAAGTATTTTAAGTTTGGTGTCCAGTTGTTCATTTCAAGCTTTGCAATTAGTTCAAAGTGGTATTTTTGGCAAGAATATTTGATAGTGTTTCTAAACACTTTATCCTCAAAGCTTTGTAATGACCAAAAGTGAAGGTAGCTCATCATCTATGGCTAACTTCTTACCCTCTTTCACCGTTATTTTTATGCCTAAGGATGAACGCCTCAATGGAAAAAATTACAATCTATGGAAAAATGTCATGCATATATTTACAGAAATCTCCTGCATGAGATAGTAGATGGGTCAGACCCCGAACCCAATAGGGATACCAGCTTAGAAAATTGGCATGTGTGGAACATCAAGGACAAAAGAGCTTTAGGTCAGCTCTTACTTGCCTGCGAAGAACTGACAAAAGGACATATTACTGCTTGTAAGACGTCCAAGGATGCTTGGGATACATTAGCCTGCTTTGTATGGAGACAAAACCCCTTCGAAAATATATGCATTAGAGGTCGAGTTTCATAATTTGACCATTCGGCCACACGACACAATTACCAAGGTCATACCCTAATTTGAGGATTACCAGCGTAAATTAGCACTATGTGGTATGCAGATCTCTAGTGAAGACATGGCCATTTGGCTTCTTAACAAGTTACCTAAGTCGTACGAGACATTTGTCACAACTTTGTATAATCGCGGCCAAGTCTTACCTTGGGAAGAGGTTCATTGACTATTGCTCCTTCATGATTCACGAGCCAAATCGACTTTCTCACAAGATTCAGCCATGAAGGCCAAAGGCCCATTCAATAAGGGCAAAACCTCAAGCCATCATGCTAGCAATGGATCTAAGCAAGGATCGCATCATTCATCGAAGAAGTTCACCTGTAATTTCTATGGAAAATCAGGACACTTAGAAAAGTTTTGCTATAAAAAGAAACAATCATCAAAGGCTTCTACGTTCAGACAAGCATCAAAAGGATCCTAATATAGATCCCACTGCTCGAGTGAGGAACTCTTCATCTCCACGGAAGCCAATGTACTAGTTACTTCTAGCTCCCCGCATGAATGGATCTTTGATAGCGGAGCTACCTCCCATATGTGCAAAGACAAGGACTCCTTTGAAGAACTCAAAGTGCACATGGGAGAAATCTATCTTGGCAACAACAAAAGTTTACCCGTCGATGGAAAAGAGAAAGTTCAAATTACCAACAATCAAGGGGAATGCAAGGCTTTATCCAATGTTCTTTTTGTTCCAAATTTATGTATGAATCTACTTTCTGTCAAGGCCATTACAGATCAGGACAAACAAGTATGGTTTGATCACACCTCAGTTAAGGTAGTTGATCCCCATACAAAGGATGTCATTGCTCAAGGTATAGAACAAAAGGGCTTCTACAAGCTATCTTGCTTTGTATCCAAAGAATCAACCTCAAGTTTGTGGCACCAAAGATTTGGCCACACTTCTTACTTATCAAAAATCTCTTCATCCCAACCTGTGAAGGGATTGCCAAAGATAGGGCAACTTACTGATGTCTGCCAAGCTTGCACCTAAGGCAAACAACATAGGGCCCCAATTCCCAAGGAAGCTTCCACACGAGCGAGGAACCCTCTAGCCGTCATCCACATGGACGTATGTGGACCCATGAACACCCCATCCCTGAGTGGATCCCTCTAATTTTATCTTCTAGTAGATGAACAATCTTGCTATATTTGGGTGTACTTTTTGAAGTCAAAGGCAGACACATTCTCTAAGTTTCAAACTTGGATCAAGGAAGTTGAGAATGAAGCTTCAACTAAAGTTAAAACCATCAGATCAGATGAAGGTGGTGAGTTTATCAATCATGACTTTGATAACTTTCTCAACCAGATAGGGATCAAAAGACAACTCACTCAGTGTCATACTCCATCCCAGAATGGAGTAGCTGAAAGAAAGATATGTAGTGTGATGGAAATGGCACGAACAATGCTTCATCACAAGGATCTACCCTACAAGTCCTGGGCAGACACTATGCATACTGCTGTTCACATTCTTAATCGAGGATTTACAAGTGCATTACACAACAAAACACCCTTCAAAGCATACTATGGAAGAAAACCAAATGTGAATTACTTTTGAGTCTTTGGTAGTGAAGCTTTTGTCCATGTACCAAAAGAAGATAGAAACAAGTTACAATCAAAGTCCAAGAAACACATATTCATAGGGTACAGTGACCAATCAAAGGCATATCCCCTATATGATATGGAAAACAACTCCATCACCATGTCGAAGGATGTGATCTTCAATGAAGCTTCCTCATACTCAAGGAAAGCTTCAAGTACAAGTCTTAGTCCACCTACCTACACTTCAGAGGGGGACTCAATATTTCCAAACTCCAACTCAGAAGCAAGTACTTCAAGTCATCCGAGAAGATCTCAAAGACTTATTGACAAAAGACAACGAGAACAAAGTCACTATGTCAATTATGCCTTAATGCATCAGATTCAACAAATCCCAGAACCATCTAATTACAAATGAGCTCAAGGTCAACCTAAGTGGGGAGAAACTATGCAAGTAGAAATGGATGCAATCAAGAAGAACAAAACTTGGACTCTTGTACCTAAGCCCACAAATCATCAAGTCATAGGAGTTAAGCGGCTTTATAAAATTAAGTACAAGTTAGATGGCACATTAGACAAGTACAAAGCAAGGTTGGTAGCTAAGGGATACAAGCAACAACATGGCATTGACTATGAAGAAACCTTTGCTCCTACTGCAAGATTCACAAACATAAGAATCATCTTAGCACTAAGTGCTCACTTTAAGTGGCCCATTTACCAGCTGGACGTCAAAAGTGCATTCCTCAATGGAGATCTTCAAGAAGAAGTATATGTTGAACAACCTCAAGGTTTCAAGATCAAAGGCAAAGAAGATCAAGTCTACATGCTTCACAAGGCACTTTACGGACTTAAGCAAGCTCCCAAGGCCTGGTATGAAAAGATTCACAAGTTCTTTGAAGACAAGGGATTTCACAAAAGCAATGCTGATGCTAATCTCTATATCTATCAAAAGGAGTCTTTAGTAGCCATCATCATTCTCTAAGTAGATGACTTGAACTTGATAGGCTCAGACAAAGAATGCATCCAATTTATCATCACACAGCTTCACCTTGAGTACTCTATGACAGATCTTGGATTATTACACTACTTCTTGGGTATGGAAGTTTGGCAAACAAAAGAAGGTATCTTTCTATCATAGAAGAAGTACAACTCTGACCTACTTTCTAGATATAACATGGACCAGTGTCGCTCAGTTTCTACACCACTTGATCCAAACATCAAGCTTACACTGGAGGACTCATCATCACTAATGGATGTGCATACCTATCGACAGCTTGTTGGCTCATTACTCTATCTTGCCAAAAGTAGACCAGATATTGCTTATGCAGTTGGTATACTCAGTCAGTTTCCACATAGCATCATCAGACTCATTGGGATGCTGCTTAAAGACTACTTCGATACCTTGCCCTCACCCGACATCATGGTCTTTGGTATAGAGGGGGCATTATCACTCTAGCACAATGGTGAGTACCAACGTGAGAAGATCCACCTCATAATTGTCAATCCGTGGAGACGTGAGGACTAGTATGAAGACTATGAGCAAGTGACAGCACGAGTGTGTGAGTGAGAAGCACACAAGCATGCACACACATACACACACACGCACACACAAGGCAAGAACAAGGAGAGGAACAATGGAGTTCCTTGCATTAGTCAAAAAGTCTCTTACATAAGCTCAATTCACAAACAATCTAGCCCAAAAATGAGCTCTCTAGCTCTTTTTATAGTTTTCTCACTAGCTTTGGCCTTGTCCAGACCTAGTGTCCGGCCTAGTTAAAAATTAGGTCCTAGAGCCCATTTGAGGGCTCAAACAGAGTCTAAAAATTATGAAAATTGGTATGTAGGTAATTCTACTACTCCTCAAGCTCGAGAACTCCTCGGCTTGAACAAAATGGAGTCCATTCTACCAAAAAACGGGATTTACAATGTGTGTGTAGTGATAAAAATCACTTGAATTGGAAATACTTTATGAAAAAAAATGATTGGGCCTTGTTGCCGTATTGTGCATGACTGCTCCGTTGTGTATGTCTGCTCTTCCTATGACCTGTATGTCAACACTCCCCCCTCTGTTCGATAGGGTGGTCAATGTAGTATTGGATGACGTTGGTGGCGAGCTCGTGTTCACCTATCCTTAAGCCTCGTGCTAGATCAGCTTCCAATGCATCCCAATTAATTGCACCTGGGGCATCTGGTTGCGGTGTAGTGTAGTACTCGGAGTACGTAGCTTGTTCGCAGGCAAAAAGATGAAGTAGGTGTGTAGGTTTTGGTGCAAAGACCTCCGAGTGATACTCCCAGAAACCTGATCTGAACATTTCCTCGAATGTCTGTTTATAACATGCAGGGAGGTATTTGATACGTGCATGCCAGGCATAAGCCACACGAATACTCGGGGTGGTGCTCATGTCATACACCAAATCGTAATTTCTGTTGGTAAACCCCGGTAGAAGTACCTGTGGTGCTTCTGCATTTCTAAAGGTTTTCAATACTACTTGCATCATGTCTAAAATCTTCAGCATCATTTGGGCCGCCACATCTTGCATGGGCTTCAGTCGAGGCATCCAGTGTCGAATGGTGGCCATCATGTAGGCTACTGATGGTGGCCCCGTAGGTGGCGCTATGTATGGGTAGTTTAGCCATTCCTAACATTGTGCGTTGTTCTGCACTTTAATGTTGAACGCTTTCCAAGACCTGCGGCGTGGAATTGGACCATAGCATGGATTGTACAGGAGATGTAAAGGTGCATTGTTCCATGTCCGTAGCATTTCAGGATAAGTCTCAAGAAGTTTTTGGCGCCATGTTGGTTGACGAATTTTGCCTTTTTGCACGTCTGGAGGAAGGTCTTCTGGTTGAAACTGGGTAGCAAAGGTAGGAATCTTGCCTGTGACTCTTTGTATTTCTACATTACAATCTGCCAAAATGATATAGTATGGCTTGTATTGGAGTTCTGATGAGAGGATAAGGCATCTAGATGACAGGTTCTTGAAGTAGTCGGATTGTAATATGGTATCTTCGATGACTCTCATGGCCTGATTCTGCACTACGGTTCTTTCTTCATGTGAACTCCCTATTTCTTCCACTTGTCGTAGCCATGGGGGTTGCGGTGCTTTGAACGTATCTTGAGCTTCTTCTGTTTGTTGACCTCCTGGGAAGGGTTGTGGGTCATATTCTTCTTCAAACGTTTGTTCCATAAGAATCTGTACTGTTTCCTCGTCGGTGGGAGCCTCTGGTGGGGATGGTGGTTGCTCATATTGTAGTAGGCGTGCTTGCAATTCCGTGACCTGTTTTTGGACATCTTTTAGAGTCTCTGTGTCTGTTAGAAGCGAAGCCGCAGAGGAGGTGGTTTGAGAGGTAGTCGTCGTGTCTTTGTGTTGTTTTTGCTTCAGTTGATCCAGTTCCTCTGATAACTAGTCATGTGCTTCAAGCATCATAGCATAATCTTCCAATATGATCTTGATATTGTTTGGGGTCACAGCCTGAAACTTTGAGGGACTGATGGGTGCCCTAGGTGTGCTCTCGATAGCTGCTTCTATGTTTTCCTGATTCTGGAGTTGCAGATGTCGATTCTCTTCATGAGCGGCTGCTAGATGTCGCTTGAGCAAGGCCATATTTCGCTGAAGCTTTGAATTGCGGTCGAGCTGTGTCCGTAGATTACCCTCCACCACTTGTAGTGCCTCTTTGTCTGAATTCTGTAACTGTGCCTCCAATATACTATGAGCCTCTTGTAATGTTTGGAACTGTGTATGGAGGCGAGCATTCTCCTCTTCTAGTGTAGCAAGGCGGGTGTTGTAACTCCTCTGAGTGCTCTTGCAGTCGTGCGTTATGTTGCTGGAGCTGATTGTACTATGTTCTTAACTGTGAAATACATGCTAGCATGGTATCCAATGCATTACCTACGGATGAGGGTGTTGTTTGTACAATGGAGGATGCATGGGGAGGGGATTGGGGAAGGGGAAGAGTGAATGTTGTGTCTATTGGAGATGTGTGTGCGGGTGAAGTTGGTGGAGGGGGAATGGGCAAAGGTGGAAGTGTGGGGGGAGGGGGAGGTGCCGTGGGTGGTGAAATTTCCATCCTTTCTGGAGTGGATGCGAGTGTGGTGTCTACCATATACATTGGGATGGTAGGTGGTGTGTGTGAAAGTGGTGAATAGAAGAGAAGTGGGGTGGGGGGGTGAAAATAAAGGAAATGATTGAGACCTGGGCCGAAATGTTCTTGCAAGAAAGTCATGGAGGGGTTGGAGAACTGGAGGGATGGGGATTGGGAGTTGAGGTTGTAGACGCTGGGCGGTCATGAAGGGTGGTGTGGTGGTAGGGAATCCCATGAATATGGATCTCGAGTCAGGGTGGCCTATGGCTGAGGGTATGGGAGATGGTTGTCCTAGGGCAGGCTCTATGAGGGATGCAGTTACGATAGTGGTGGTATTATATAGGGGGTTTTCAAAGGAGGAAAACAAGGTAGAACTAGAGGTTGGACTACAGAAGATAAAAGTTTGCTCGGTGGGTTGGGTGGTCAATACGGTATCTATAGTTTCTGTTCGAGGGGGCGATGGTGGGGGTGTTGGTGGTAGTTGTTGGAGCTTCACTCACTAATTAGACATGGATATATGAAGACATATGAAGAACGGAAGAAGGTAAGCAGATGTGAAGGAAAAGCATTCAAAAAATTAAGCCTAAGTGAAGGGACAAATTCACTATTGTAAATTAGTGCAAAATTAAATCCTAGTCTTAGCATAGGACTTTAGAAATTACGAGTTTGATTCTACGAGTATGTAAATCATAGGTATATAAGTTAATTTGAGTAGAAAGACAATAAGTGAGAACTCAATTTTGTAATCTGAGTGAGTAGAGAAAAGTCGTGTCTTTTCTGAGAGAGATGTTGAAGAGAAACTCCTGAGTGTAAGAGAGATTTCTCTGGCTATGGACAGAATGAGGTCAAGCCATTTTGTATACATCATCTCTGATATACAACACATGTTTGTGTAGAAAGATTTAGTCTAATTCCTCTTGTACATTGAGTTCTAAGTTTTTTCACATGACTACGTAGTTAGTTGACAGTTACGAGATTTCTGGCGCACATTTTCCTGAACTTCTTGAGGTCAGATCTCGAAGTATACGGTAAAGTTTTTAGTAAGTGATAGCTCATTTTAAAGCTACTACCTTCAACTACATTTGGTCAAAATATCTTTAAGAAACGGGATGCACACTCAGAGAAATCAACTTAACAGTGGAGGTATGTCAATTCGATGAAGTATTTCTTCAGTTTTCAGACATAATATAAAGTTTGGAGTAAATTCAGAAGAATTCAAAGGTATTACTTGAAAGTTTCGTTTGATATATCTTGCTTAACATTAGGAAGAGCTTCTATTAGCAATTGATCAAAAGAATTTGCAAAGATCAAGCTAATACAGGTCAGATTGAAAGCTTGAAGAAAAGGCGCAGATTTCTATGAAGTGAAATTTTGATTTTCACTAAATTCAGAGATAAAGATTCAAACTCAGAGTGTTGCTAAGCTAATGGTGGTTATGGAGGTCTTCTAATACCACATTAGTTTAGTTCTTGTGATGTTTTATTCACCAACAAGTGGTATCAGAGCAGAAAAGGTCCTCGAGAGTAAAGGAGGAGTAGATACAAGAGGAATTGAAGAGCTCTTTACTAAAGAAGTAGGAAGCTGAGGTGTTCAACAACAAAAGATATCAGAAGGTTACTTCGAAGTTACTTCCAAGGTTAAAGATCTACAAAAGGTACCATTCTTTAACTTTATACTCACAGGTTGAAGCAGAAGCAAGAAGACTATGGCAGATCATGTGTCCATTGACAAATTGGACAGAGATAATTATCCTGCTTGGGTAATGAGGATGGAAGCATTACTTATGAGTAAGGACCTAATGGTATATCTGGCAGGTGAAGAAGAAAAGCCTAAATTTGAAGATGAGAGTCATCCAAGAAGGGAAGAGCTAGAAGCTTTGAAGTTATGGCAGAAGAGAGATGCAAGTGCAAAGGCTTATATATATAACACTATTACAGATCATTTGTTACCACATATCAGAGGTTTAGAAACAGCTGAAGACATTTGGAATGCTTTGAAGGATCACTTCCAAAACACTACTAAAGCTAGGAAGGCTAGCTTATGGTCAGAGTTCACCACATTCAAGAAGAAGCAGAGTCAAAGCATTAGTGATTATGTCACTAAGATGAAGGACTTGGCAGATAGCCTTGGATCTATTGATGAGGATATTGAAGATCATAGGTTGATAGCACAATTGCTTGCAGGATTAAGAGGTGATGAAAGGTGGAAGCCTTTTTAAGATCAAGGATTCATGATGAGCAAGGCAGATTCTTCTCTATTTTACAAGAGAAGCAACTCAAAAATGAGATACTTATGTGTATATGTTGATGACATCATTCTTATAGGTATTGATGCCAATGGCATCAAAAAAATAAAAAGCAGATGATGCAAGAGTTCAAAATTAGTGATCTAGGATTTTTGAAGTATTTTCTTGGACTTGAGTTAGTAACCACTAACTCTGGAATTTACATCACTAAAAGAAAATATGTGCAGGACATAAGTTCCACTTGGAGAATGCAAAGGTTGCTAGCACCCCTATGGAGGTAAATCATAAATTGAGTGCTCATGAAGGTTATTTGCTTGAAGACATTGCAGGTTATCAAAGCATACTTGGGAGTCTAAACTATGCAACCTTAACAAGAATTGATATATCTTATGGAGTAAGTGTTCTGAGTCAATTCATGCATAAACCTAGAGCATCTCACTTGGAAGCTACCAAAAGAATTTTGAAGTATCTCAAAAGTACTCAAAATCAAGCTCTTTACTTCCCATACATATCAAATTAGAACATTAAGCTATACTCAACTCCAGATTGGGTAGGTTGTAAGGATGACAGAAGATGTACTTCTGGGTATCTTTCTTTCGCAGGTGATAAGCCCATTTCATGGTCTTCCAAGAGCAACCAACGGTTTCTCTATCTTCAATAGAGTTTGAATACATTGGATTAGCCAATGCTTCACAAGAAGCTATTTGGATTAGATTGCTCTACTCAGATTTAGGACTTCACACTCATTCACCTATGATCTTTGGTGATAACGCAAGCTCATTGCATCTTGCAGCCAATCCCATTTATCATGCAAGAACCAAGCATATAAAAGTACATTATCACTATGTTAGAGAGAATCTATTAAGCAAAGAGATTCAATTGGCATATGTATCCACAAACATGCAATGTGAAAATTTATTAACCAAAGCACTTGATGGTACTAAGCTTTGCAGGTTTAAGACTATGATTGGATTGTAGGAAATTCAAGAAGATTCATGAAGAAGTCCAAGCCAAGATGTTTGGCTTGGTGGGGAGTTGTTGGTGCAGATGTCCAAGCCTTCACATTTGGCTAGGCATGGAAGAAAATATGTACAACCACTTGATGAAGCATGTGAACCATAGCTTGTAATTGTTTGATCGTTCACCATTGTAAAAGATTTTGACCTTGAAAGAATCTTGTAAATCCATATACCTCATGGAATTAGGAGAGGGATAACTTATGAGTTTCAATGAAGGAATAACTCCTCAATCATCGGGATCACTTTTTAGTTGGAGCCAAACTTGAATTCAAATTCAAATTTGGAAGAGAACTCATTATAAAAGCTATTGTATAACGTGCAGCTAATCTGGTCTCATTGAGAGCTCTCCTAGTGGTCATTTGTAAGACTTGAGCAGCTTACACCATAGCTCACTCAGTCTCGTATCATTGGACATCATTTCTATGCCAGTGATCTTGTACAACAATGTTCTATAGTACATATACTTCATTTATCATCTCTATCTACTTCTCTGCTATGACAAATCAAAATAGTGAACTTTGTTTGATCATATCTCAATAAGTTCTCAACTATTTTGCATGATCTATATCTTGTTGGAACCATCCCAAAGTCTCTTTTATGTTGTTCAGGTTTTCAAGGCATTTAGTTTAGCCATTTGAGAGAAAATTCCATCGAACTGCTCACTGGTCATCTACCATTCAGTCCCTAAAAAGTCGGGGGTAAGCCTTGGATTGCTAAATTAATTTCTCATAGTATAGTTCATCATTTTTTATGATTCCACTTGTAATCATTACCTATTTAAGCTAATTTGATTCCCTCAAAAGGAATTTTATCAATTGCTACTGTATTTTGAGCACTGAACAAAAGAACCAGTAGGTGTGTGCATGAAAATAGTAAGTTTTGTGACACTAGCTATTTACAAAGTAGTCTATTTTGATTCAATTGTTTCAAGCATCCACTCCAAAGTACTTAGGTACTTTCTTAGTGTCATTTGCAACATAAAAGGGACTAAATCAAAATCTGAAGTGATTTAGGCAGGTACAAAGTAGGTTTTAGCCGTACCACCTCACTTCCTTGAGGTATCCATCCATCTCTTCCAACATTATGGAGTACGTGTGCTTAGCCAGTTCATGCACACTCCTAGGAAGCCTCACATGGATGCAGCCAAAAGGTTATTAAAGTATCTAAAGGGAACAATCAATGAGGGCCTATATTACCCTTATACATCTGATCTCAAATGTAATATTTTCACTGATGCAGATTAGGCAAGATCAAAAGATGATAGGAGAAGCATATCTAGATATTTATCTTTTGCAGGTCCAAAGCTCATTTCTTGGTCTTCAAAGAAAAAACCTACTAAGTTCTTTCCTCAACTGAAGCTGAATACAAAGGATTGGAAAATGCAACTCAAGAATCAATGTGGATCAAGACCATATACATTGATTTAGGGTTGGATTTTGGGACTCAATTTATATTTGGAGACAATATGAGTCCACTACATTTAGCTGCTAATCCTATCTTCCATGGCAGGACTAAGCATATAGAAGTTCATTATCACTTTGTTAGAGAAAATATTGCAAGCAAGGAAATACAATTGTCCTATGTATCTACACATTTGTAATGTGCAAACATGATGACTAAATCACTTGATAGAAGCAAACTCAACAGGTTCAAATCAATGATTGGATTGTAGGAGATACCTATGGAATGAAGACCCAAGCATCTTAGGCTTGAGGGGGAGTTGTTGGTACATTTGGCAAGCCTTGATGCTTGACCAAATATCAAGGATTAATTCATAGATTGTTGAGTGACTACCCATAAGTCACATATGAACACCTCTTGTAAAAGCCATGAGTTTAACACTCAAGGTAAATGTAAAAGGAAGGGATTGAGGGCATCTTGTGACTTTACAAGATGCATTTCATACCAACCTACTACCTATAATCAAATCAGTTAGGATCATAAAAGGTAGCATCACCTTTTAAATCGCACATTCAAAATTCAAATTAGATCACATCTATACAAGAACATGTCTTTTAGATGCATGTAGAACAACACGAAGAAGGACACATTGAGCTTCAAGCTTGTGGCTACACTAAGCCCACACATGTATGAGTAAGCCTACATCATCTTCTTTGTATTCTACAATCATAATCTTATACATTTGATTCAGCTCGTGCAAGCTACATGATGTATATTGTTGTCTCTCACTAAGTGTTCCTTTCAGTGAAATTATTTTGAACATTTTTCTGCGAATACTTATATCTTTGATGATATTCGACTCAATATATGTAGCTTAGATCTTCTAGTTCTTAGCTATACATTTTCTTTCTCTACAAAAATTTAGGCACAAATGGTGCTACTATACAACCCAACCAAGCAAACACAGATTTGTGGCTAATTTAGTCCACTCTAGGAAGGACCCAATAGGTTTATTACTTTATTAATTCAGGATGTAGTCAAGATTGCTACACTTCAAGATGAGCCCTTTTCACTTGTTAGTGTTACCATGCTCAAGCCTTATAAAAACTTGATTTGTCATATTTTTTTCAATATGTTTTTGTATTCCATACATTTGGCCTTCTTATATATATATATTTTTTTTTTTGTAAAATTACAAGAATATCTTTTGTACATTGCTTTTGTAGCATAGTCTTTTGTAGCTCCATCTGCATACAAAAGATCTTAACTTGTTGAGTTCCCAAGAGGATCAATTATGTAAGTTCAACTTGTAAAATCTGCTCGAGGGCCTCCGTGGAAGCGAAGAAGTGAATGTACCATGGGTTGGTGCTCATAGCTGCTTCAGTGTTATTTTTAATGAATTAAGTATGGAAATTAAAGTTTAAGGAGTTCTTTGCAAAGTTAATTCAAAGACATGGTAGGACCCTTTCTCCATATCCACATGAGATAAGGTGTGAATATCCTAAGCTTGTAGCATCTATGATTATTTTCATGATTCTACACATACCTTAAAACTTGATTTTGATTCATTTAAATAAAACCTACACGATTTAGTGTCATTGTTTAAAGAAAAATTAAGTAGGCATATTCTTGATTCCCCTTTTGATGTGCATTCAAATCACTATTTTACAATTCCAAGATTTGTTTTATTAAGCATATTCAACTAATTAATAAAGTAATAATATTGGATACATCATTGATGAGTTTGTAAAATCTTTTGCAAGATATGCTATTTAATCAATAGGCAACGTCTTCTCTAGATATGATGAATCTCGACTAGTAATGTGATGCAAGTAATGCATCTCTTGGACTGGTATGTATGTGTATTCTTCCTCAAGATGCTAATAATTTTCTTATTGAGATGATGAAGGCTGAATATTGTTTTGCATGATCTTATCTCACAGATTACTATATCATTCATTTAAGGCATTCATACTAAAGTTTATTCTAAACAAGAAAAAGATCTTTGTATTGATGAGAATGGTTGCAAGAAATTTATAAAAGATGATTATTAGATTGCATATCAATTGTTTTAAGATTTAAGGATGTTGGACCATGCTTTTGTATTGTAAAATGTAGTTTTGATGTGAGTGAGATTTTGATTGTTGAACACATTTGCAGATACTATGGGTGAAAGCCATAACCACCCAAGCTAGATGTGATAAATAATATATTATACCTATACACAAGAAAGTTAGATAAGAAAATCGAATGCATGTGTGCTTTAATCCATTTGGATTCCTTATTTTCTTATCATATTGCAAAGATTTGTATGATTTATTAAGAAATAATAAAAATGCCATGAGGAAGTTAAGGTGTATTTTGATGTAGACTCTTATGTGTAAGAGAGTTGACTATACTAATGGTAAGCCAATTACTTTGACTATAATACTGATCCAATTTAGTGGGTTATTGACCAAAATGATGATTAAGGTAAAAGATTTACAATATCCAACTTTTCAACATTATCCTGTGTGGGCACATATGCCAAACTAATCTCTCAAATAGAGAACCTCTCCTTGACATAATGATAATGCATCTCAATGTGCATCATGCAAGCACGGAACACAGGGTTCCTAACAACTACCAATGTGCTTTGACTATTAATGAAGATGGTTGTGGCAAAAGACTAACCAACAACCAAATCAACCAAAAGACGTCTAAGCCACACACACTCAACAATCACTATGAAATCTACCCTATATTCAACCTCAAAACTACAAGTGGCCATAGTAGGATGCTTCTTGCTCAACCAAGATATGCATGAGCTACAAAGCTTGAAGCAAAAACCACTAGCTGACACATGAGCGTCATAGCAATTAGCCCAGGTGGTTGCCCAGGCAAAGTTAGAAGAAGCATTTAAATCTCATGGTAGTGATCCCCCTTTGGCATAAACCAATCCAAGTATCTGGGTACCACTTAAGTAGTGAAAGATGCACTTAACCGCTTGCCAATACTTGAGACCTAGGCAATGCATAAACCTAGTCATCTGAAAGAGAACAAACTAAATGTCAGCTCGAGAATGTGTAAGTAAATCAAGCATCCAACAACTTGCTGATAGAGAACAACATCAAATGAATCTCCAACATCATGAAGACTCAACCGCAAACCTATTTCCATAGGAGTGGAAAAAGGTTTGCAATCTTCAAGGCCACAACACGGCAATAATGTGTCAATATACTTTGATTACCACAAAGCTATTCCCCCATCAACGTGGATATATTGAATGCCCAAACAATGATGCAAATGCCCCAAATTTGACATCTCAAAAGATTCGTGCAAATTAGCCTTAATATCAGCAATATGCTTCTCATTTGGACCAATGAGAAGCACGTCATCAAGATACACAATGATAATGTAAAATCCCTTTTGCAATCCCGACATAGCCATGCGTAGCCGACGCCTATCACACAGAGAACATCTACGGTTCTCCTCCCAGCCGCCGAGCCTCTCTCACCAATATGATAATGAGTGTCCCAAAGGACTCACTTGAGAGTTCTAATAGACTCTCCTCTCAAGTCCTCTACCAAGTGAGGTAAGATACCTCAATGATGCATGACCCATATGTATCATCTCACTTAACAAGTTATGCATCCATGATGTGACATTTCCTTCCCCTTGAGAGCATTTTCGTCCTCGAAAATGTAAATGAAATGTCCGTAATGGTAGAAGAAAGTGCTCGGACTCCCCTGAACCCCATGTATTCTATGTACATGATCATCTCTGTGTGTTGTTTCCCCATATCCTTCCCCTTAAGAAGCCTCATATGAGATCATCTCAAATGTGGGAAACCATCTGAATGGTGCCTACTATCTCCCATGTACACTCCACCTCCAAACTATCACTCCCATAACATACAACATCACCAAAATGACCTAAGTCCACATGATGTATCCTCTATGGAGTAATAATATGAAAAGCAAGTGCAAAGTGCCAAGCTCATAAGCTTGACCATACCATAATGGAGATAATAAACCATAAAATCCTCTGAAGTATAGAACAAAGTCCCATATCAAGTGACATCAAACCCATCTAAGACTAAATGATAGATTGCCCTCATACCACTCTAGGTCTTCCTAACCTTGAGTGTAATCACAAGTAGTAGTTTTATCTAAACTACCTTGTGAACTATGCAATTCCATCATCTAGCTCATATATAAGAATTTCTTGGTAGTAAAAGGCAATCTCTACATTTCACCAACCAAGAAATCTGTGGTTTGTCATCCTTTACCATTGGACTAGGTTCTATTGGAAGAGCATCTATTGGCACTAGTGCAAACTCTAAAATATTGTCTTCCCTTATAGTTTGCCATTTGAATGCAAAAAACATTCCGTTTTGAGATTCAGATAATCCCTAAGTACCCATCCTCTTAACTGATGTTTACTCATCATACTCATGATGTAACACCAACTAAGAGTTTGGTACCCTAATAGGTTAGATATATCTCTATCTCCTATAAACCCTAAAGAGAGGAGTCATAACTCTACTCCCAGTCTAACTAATGTCAATAACTAGATCATCTCATCTAGTTAAAGACCATCACTGGAGTAACCTAATGGCTCCTCTCTAGAGTATCCATGTGAGATTCAATCTAACCATTATAATTAACTGATCTCCCTCTTGTCTTTGATAGAAGAGTGCCACTTCTATCTAGACAACCAGAATGAGAAAGTGAAACTCTCTCCATGTCTCTCTCTATAATCTCCTCTAAGGAAAAGAGCTTTGGTAGTGGAATCTATTCCACTTTCCCTTTCCTTTTGGAAGAGACTCCTTTGAATCCATTTGCTCTACTCATCCATAAATGAGAACACATATATAAGTTCTCTATACTTTTTCCTCCCCAAAATAGTGGAGAATTATACTCCCATGTGAAGGAAAATTACATTGAAAAGTAGAGGAAATGAATTTCTTCTCTAAAATATAGAGTAAGAGATATTTCCCAAATACCTCTTCTGTGTAAAGGAAAACATACTCTATTCTTCTCCTATGAAGAAATCATGTTTTCCTTTCCTTCTTTCTCTCTGAAAGAGCAGGAGCTAAAGTGAGACCACTGAGCTATCATGAGATCTCTCCTTGATCTCTAAGCTAATTCCCACTTTCTCCTTTCCTTAAAAGAGAAACTCATGAATTTATTTAGTCCTCTGTTCCATACTAATGGATAATCCTTCATTACACATATTCCTATGAAGATGGAGAACAGATCTCCCGTAACCAATGAAGGTGTATGTAGTGAAGAGTGGAGAAAATAAATCCTTAATAAGGGTCAACGCTCTCTACTAAAATGGTCAACAATGATATGACATGATACCGTAAACACATGTGTATCCATAGTAAAGAACTATCTCTGCCAACCATACTGTATGCATGGATCTATACGATCCACTCAAACTGATGGAATTATCCTTCCTGAAAGACTAAAAAATGAGTATGTGATACCAATGGTGATAAAATGACCTATCACATTCTCTACTGGAAGAATAAATCTTCCCAATACTGTGAAGGATAACTCCCAATCCTAGTAGGAGATGTCCACTAAGAGCTCTCCTCTGATCTAGTGAGACATGACACCATGAATGATGAGTCCTTTTCTCCCTGGCCATAGAAGAAGAGTGCTCAATGGGAAGTCGTTTCCACCGTCCCATACCAATGGAACCTTCTTCCAATCCATGGTTTCATACCTACACTAAACCAAATATATATTCCATATATATATAATGGAATATATAGGTGGACTCTAATGAATCCCATGTCCTCAACTCATATCGGTGGACTCAAATGAGTCCCATGTCCTCAAACTCGTTAGTTTGGTTCTAGTCAATGTGTGACAATGGATATCCCTTTCTGTTCCAAACCAACTTGTTCCTAGGTACAAAGACTGAGTCTAAGTACCTCTCTGTAGATCCCGATATACATATATATGTATTGGGTACCCCAACTGTTCCTAACTAAGGGATCTATGCTCTATACCATAGAGCTAGTGCCATACCTGTGGCCTTCCTAACTATCACTCGAATCACATAAGCACCCGTCGATGCTGTCTCATGAAACCCATCTCTGTGATCCCGTCTATTTGGTTTCCTTAGTAGTGTAGCAAAAGTGCTTCACTACTTGCTCAAGTGATGTATATCACTGAAATTACTGAATTTTTTGGGTATCCCTAGTAATACCCCATAGTCTCCTAATCATCATGTGAGACTCTTGTGAAGATAACTAAATCTTCACTGACTTGGAGATTATCATAAATGTATCTCCCGTGCCTGTATGCAACTTCTCATAACCTATAGGATTGCTTGTGCACATTCCTAATGGTGAAGGTACATGTCCTTCCTTTTAGCAATCCTATGGTCTAGATCCATAAGGATTATGTGTAGGGATCCCGCTACTACTGAAGTTGCCTTATCTATACTACTATGATGGTCCTAAGTCCATCGAATACGTGCTTAAAAGCATGCCTAAACCTTAATGATGTTTGCAGAACCGGCATGTTATCATGCCATATCATTCTTACCTAAAGGCAAGTGCGTATATAACGCCATACGGTAGGAAAAAATTCGACAGCATTTCCCCAGGAAATGGAATTCCAAAAAAATTTAAACCATAGCTCAGTGGCACACAGGCCACCCAAAAACATAGGGCTTGACAGGCCCATGGCATGCACGCCATAAACTTATATATGGATTCCATGACCTGCAAAAACACAAAAGTATTTGCTAGCAACCATTCCCGGTGTTGCATAGCCATATGGTTTCTGTAATCTTCTTTCCTGCAAACAATCAAAAGGTATACTTCCTGCATGTTGATCCATACTTTTAAGAGCTTAAACAATGATCAACACTTGATGTATGCAATCCCATTCATGCATGTAGATAGAGAACATGCCATAACATAAATAAAATGCCAGAAAGCATAAAATATACGTCCCTGAGTAGTCTGATTTTGGAATTGCATTCATCCAATCGCTCTCGACAAGCTTCGAGACCTCTGCACCTTCCTCCTCAGGTCCTAACATACACTTTGAAGTGTCCGAAAATATCGGAGCACTCCTCAAACATGAAGCATGGTCAGTTGATTACAAAAAATAATGCAAATTTAGCTCAAAAATGCATTAGTAATCCTTCTTTAGACCTGCAAAAACCACTTTAGGACCTGAAAATTTTCATAAACTGAAATATAAAGCATGTGCAAATAGGTCCAAGTGAAATTACTCAAATTGCTTTCTCGGTTTGAAAAATATGACTCCCGGAAGGTAGTCGCCAAAAACTGTTCAGATTTTGCAGAGATGTTCAGACCTGCAAAAATACTCATTTTCCAAAATTTTTTCTCATAAACTGAAAGTAGACCTTGTGCTCTTCGAAATGAGCCATAGCGCGTCCAATTTGGAGTTTCCTAGCCCAAGATATGGCCATTCCAAGTGGAACATGTAAAACTAGTGGACTGTTGGAGGGGCTAGAACAAGTGTGAAAATGTGATTTTTGGGATGCCCAAAAGCATTCTTCCATCAAGAAAATACTAAATTTTTCTCCATAACCTCAGAGATAAATATATGAAGATGCTTAGGCCTATTTTCACTTTTCCAAATCCTCCCTTCGTGCCTGCTAAATCGCTCCCCGAAAGAGGCCTAAATCAAGATTTTTGCTTTTATACAAAAACTTGAATAGGAGCTCTTAGCAAGCTTTTAATCCACTCTAATGTGGATTTCTCTTGGATTATGCACAATAATCCATGGGAAGCCTCTAAATGATCTTTTTCTTACTCCAAGAAATGGAGTTTGGCAAAAGATTAATTTCTGAAATTTCCCAAAAAGTGCGGGAAGGGGGTCTTTGAGGAAGTAAAATTCCTCCTTCACTTATCATTTTGATGAATCTAATGATTCGCCTAAGAAGTGCATACACCATATTCTCAGTATATATACTTTTTCCCATCCATCCATAGCTATCGCACCTATTTTTCCCTCTTCCAAAATGGGATTTTCTCAAATTTAGGTGCTGAAATTTTTTGTCAAACTGTGATGGAAGGGGGTTTTGTGGAGCTTCAAACTCCCATCATACTGAGATATATTTTGAATTTCTTGATTGTATATGGAAATCAATACACTAGACTATAAGTGTACATGGTTTTTTCCATAAATCTATGAAAAATACCTTCTCTTTTCCCCTTCCCGAAATGGCTATTTATCAAAAATAACCCCTGAAATTTATGTGTGAATCATAAAAATAGAGTATTTTAGAGATACTCTAAACTTGGCCTTCTTGTATTTTTAAGGTACTCCTTGATCCCAAATGAGAACATATACCTCATGCTCTCCATACATGTGAGTTCCCTCCAAAATCTTGGCCCCTTAATGCTTCATCATCATTTTCAAAAATGAAAATTCTTACAGGAATTAAAAAAAAATACTCCAACCTGGAAGTCGAAGCCATAACTCCTTGCTAAATCTCTGAGACCATTGTCATAAAGTTCTTTTTGCTCCTCTGCTGCCTCGATCTTCTCATCCTTCTCACATTCGGGTGCGGGCATATGATGTATAGACATCTGATGAAGCAAATCAGGAATGGAAGCCCAACGAACTATGCATGTGAGCTCCTTTTCAAACCGTTGCTTCCACTGCCTAGCCAAGTTGACAAGTTCATGAGGTCACGGAGCTCTTCTTCATTTTTCGGGGCTGCTACTATGTGCATATTGCATGTAAATCCACGAGCTGTCACATTGTGATGATCCCCACACATTTGCAAGCGAAATTGTGTGATCTTGGAGCCATGAATAGGAGGTAGTATTCCCGTAAGAGGGATGAGTGCTCTCAAGATAGGCTGCTATAATCTTTTTATCCTCGGAATACAGGTCATCGAGGGAGGTCTCCAGTAGAGGAGCTTCTGCACTGCTTGTAGTAGTAGTAAGCAAGTCCCATTATTGTTGACCCTCGAAGGTAGTTCAATATGGAATAGTTCACTTAGAAGCAAACCGAAGTCGTGTATGTCCTGCTTAAAGCGAAGGTCGCCTGTGCGAGCCATCTGCGTATCGGGGTATCCGGTCGGCTGTGGTTGGAGAACGATTTCAGCAAGTCCATAATCAGAGAGTCTTGCATCGTCCTTGCAGCCAGCCCAAAAAGTCGTCTTGGATAAGCCACATGCCTCTCATGCAGAGGACATGGGTTCGAATCCTCCGATCTGCAACACCGGAAGCATGCCCAAATTCGATGCTCTGATACCAGTGTAAAATCCCTTTTGCAATCCCGACATAGCCATGCGTAGCCGACGCCTATCACACAGAGAACATCTACGGTTCTCCTCCCAGCCGCCGAGCCTCTCTCACCAATATGATAATGAGTGTCCATAAGGACTCACTTGAGAGTTCTAATAGACTCTCCTCTCAAGTCCTCTACCAAGTGAGGTAAGATACCTCAATGATGCATGACCCATATGTATCATCTCACTTAACAAGTTATGCATCCATGATGTGACAGATAATTAGAAGTACATCATGTGCATGCTTAACATCTAAGGTTCTCTTAGTTGGATTGTTCTCAAAACCATGTGGAATCAAGTAGGCACTGTTGTTTCCTGACACGTCAGGTATTTTTTCCTGACTTTCCCGACTTCTGACTTCTGACGTGGATACCTGAGGGGTTCTTGACGTGCCTTTTTCAGAAATTACCCAGTCAGTTTTTAGTGCTCTTGGGTCCCATATATCCTTCATTTTCCAGGTTCAAACAGAACATGCAGCTATCCAATCTCCCCTACCTTTCCTCCATGCAGGCATCCCCAAGGCTCAACCTCTCATGTGTATACCAATGCAGTACTACACCATGCACCTACTGTCAATTGAGGCTTCAGTATCCTATTGTCTCTGCCTCGATTGTGGCAAGATAGCATCATAGACTTGTGCATAGGGTGCAGCTACTGGGATTCAAGGCTGAATTATGCAACTACTGAGGCTTCAGTAGACTGAATTATGCAGTTGGGATTCAAGATTGAATTATGCACCTACTGAGGGTTCAGTACCTTGTTGCCTCTGCCTTGATTATGCCAAGATAGCATCATAGACTTGTGCATAGGTTGCAGGCTGCAGCTGCCGGGATTCAAGACTGAGTTCAATGTTGGAAATAAACTTTCAAGACCAAATTTGGTGCTGGCTATTGGTTGTTTGAGTGGAAGTCTGTACTGTCAATGCACTGCAGTCTACTGCTCACATAGCAGGGACAAGCTAAATCCTAGAAGTTGACAAATTTAATGCTCATCAAGACATTAGGTCCCAACATATGAATCACATCCTGAACCAAACTGCAATGATCCATCCTTAACCTGCATTCTTTTACATGATGGCACGATGCAATCAAAGTGTAAGATATTGCATAGAGTTAAAATCTTCATCTTTGATGTGTAGAATTTAAGATGGTTGTAGCTTGCTTGCATATTACAATGTATGTGAATGGATGGATCGTGTGCACATGCATCATGCATGATGCAATTATGTATGGACATTAGAATTTGGACTATATGATACAATACATGACGGCATGCATATATATATTACACGTAAATGATATAAGAGTACCTTTCATAAGCTTAATATATTAAGTTCTTGCCTTTGCCTTTGTCATACATGACACATGCAATGATGTAATTAATATATGCTACCATGGTGTCTCCGCTATTTTTAAAACATTTTTTGTTAAAATTTTAGGCAGCGTCAGAAACCGTCAGGAACGTTTTACCTTGCCCGTCAGACGTCGGGTAAACGTCAGAAGTCAGAAGTCAGAAACACGTCAGAAACAACTATGCAAGTAGGCATGTATATTTTCATACTAAGAACATGGTGCTTGTTTCAACCCATATAATCCTTTTTCCAACATGCACACTTTGTTTTCATGCCCTTTCTAAACAAAACCATGGGGCTGAAATACATGCACTTCTTCATGTAAGCCACCATTCAGAAATGCTTTTTTAATATCCAACTGATGTACATTCCAACCATGATGAGCTACAAGTCCAAGGATGCTATGAAAAATGTTCAGTATTTCAAGATCCTTTTGGCAGCCTCCATGTGGGGTGCCCTAGGCTTGTGCATAAACTGACTTAGCACACTAACTCCATAAGCAATGTCTATCCTTGTCAAGGTAGCATAATTCAAACTACCCACAATGCTTTGATAACCTGTAATGTCATCAAGTACATCACCTTCATGTGCACTTAATTTCAGATTTACCTCCATTGGAGTACTTGCAACTTTGGCATCCTGCAATTTAAACTTCTTCAACATATCATGTATATACTTTCTCTAAGTTATGTAGATTCCAGAGTTAGTATAAACTAACTCAAGCCCAATGAAATACTTTAGTAATCCAAGATCACTGATCTTGAACTCCTTCATCATCTGATTCTTGATTTGTTTGATGCCACTAGCATCATTACCTGTGAGTATAATGTCATCAACATATACACATAGGTATATTACCTATGAATTACTTCTCTTGATGAATAAAGAAGTATCTACCTTACTCAAGACAAAACCTTGGTCCTGAAGATATGTGGTCAACCTGTGGTTCCATGCCCTAGGTGCCTACTTATGGAGTCATCCCATCTGTTTACTAAATAAGTAGCAGTTAATACACTCTCTGCCCACAACTAGTTAGGTAACTTTTTTTCATTTAACATTGACCTAGTTGTTTCTACAATCAATGTATTTCTTCTTTCTGCTACCTCATTCTGTTCAGGAGTATACCTTGTGGTGACTTCTCTTTTAATTCCTATGTCCTGCAAGAATGTATCAAAATCATTTGAGAAGTACTCACCTCCTCCATCTCACCTTAGCCTCTTTAGATATTTCCTTGTCTGGCTCTCAACAAGTGCAAGATATTTTTTAAAACAACTGAATACTTCATCTTTGTGCTTCATGAAATATAATACAATCCATCTACTGTATTCATCAATAAAAGACACATAATACCTTGATCCAAATTGAGGGATCCTTGCTTGGTCCCCACACATCTGTATGAACAAGTTCTAGGTAGTCTTCATGCATGTAGCCTTTTCTTGAGAAGGGTAACCTGTGAGACTTTCCAAACTGACAAGCACCACATTTGTAGATCATGTGTTCCTTGGATACATTAGGTATCCCAAGCACACATTGATCCTTGCATATTTGTTTCAAGGTTCTTTCACCTACATGCCCTAATCTCTTGTGCCAAATTTCAAGTTCTCATAATGTTTGATCCTTATATCTATAGAGTGCTATATTCCTTGTATCTTCAAGTTCAAAAGTGAAAAGTCTACCTGCCTTTTCTCCTTTAGCTATTCTCTTGAACCCATGCCTTGGATCCTCCTTATGGATGGAGTTCACAATGCTCAAAAAGATGCCCAAGCAAAATGTGACTGACTATGTCACTAAAATGAAGAACCTCGTTGATCAACTTGGAAGCATTAGAGAATTCATTGAGGACGAGCAAATTGTAAGACAAGTGATCGATGGAATCAAGGCAGAGGACAAATGGGAAGCTTTCACCACAGCAATGGATCTATACATGGATATGCAGGTATCTGATCTCAATACTTTGATGCGACAACTATTCACTCATGAAGCCAAGCTTGTGAAGAACAATGACAACTCAAAAGGTAGTCAACCCTCTGCCCTACACACTAATAAGAATAAGAGTAAGGATAGCAAGGGTAAAGGCAAGAGATCGGATGATGAAGCTAGTACCTCCCAGGCTAACTTTGCAAGAAGAGGTAGACGTACAAGAGGAAGAGGCAAAGGAGGTAGACAAGGAAGGGGTGATTCAAAAGCACCTCTCCATGTGCCATGTGGATTGATTAGCCATACAACTAAGAATTGTTTTAGGAATCCCAAGAATTAGAGAGGAGGAGGCTTCAATAGCAGAAGCTATGGAAAAGGAAGATCAAACAATTTCAATGGCTACAACAATATCAATAACCAAGGAGACTATAGAGGAAGAAGAGATTACAACAATTACACTAAAGAGCAAACACAAGAGCACTCACTTTTGTTGATGAACATGACTATGAAGCAAGGTAAATCAGATGAACATGTATTCTATATAGATTCTAGTTGCTCAAATCATGTAGCAAGAAATGTGGCATTATTATCTAACTTGGAAGATCCAAGGAACAAATATGAGGTACAAGTAGGAGATGGCACAAGGCACTCAGTTGAAAAGATTGGAAATGTGAAGACTCTAGATGGAAATATGAATCTTCTCACTAAGGTATTGTATGTACCTACCATAACCAAGAACTTGATAAGTGTTGGACAAATTGTAGAAAAAGGATTGCATGTAAGGTTCAAAAGAAATGAAGCATTTTTTGAGGATCTTGAACAAGGGTTCAAGAGAATTGCAAAAGGAGAAACGATAGGTAGACTCTTTACATTTGAATTACAAGATACTAGGAATATAGCACTTTTCAATTATGGAGGACAAACCCTATCAGAATTAAAAATGTGGCACAAACGATTAGCTCACATAGGTGAAAGAAGTCTGAATCAAATATGCAGGGATTAGAGTGTGCTTGGTTTACCAAGCATATCCGAGCAACATATGATATATACGTGTAGTGCATGTCAATTTGGGAAGTCTCATAGACAGCCCCTTATTAAGAAAGGTTACATCCATGGTGACCTATTGGAGCTATTTCACACAGATGTTTGGGGATCTAGCAAATAACCTTCAATCTCAAGGTCCACGTATTATGTATCATTCATTGATTATTATAGCAGATGGACCATTCTATATTTCATGAAGCATAAGCATGAAGTGTTCAATTGTTTCAAAATAAATCTTGCTCTTGTTGAAAATCAAACAGGAAAAACTTTGAAAAAGATAAGGACAGATGGAAGGGGAGAATACCTCTCCCATGATTTTGATGCATATCTTCAAGATAGAGGCATCAAAAGAGAAACCACCACCAAATACACTCCAGAACAAAATGGAGTAGTAGAAAGAAGGAATAGGACCATTGTGGAGGCAGCGAGGTCCATGATTAATGAGAAGAAACTACCTAGCTACCTATGGGCAGAGGTTGTGTCTGTCCACCTATCTCATAAGTAGGCTCCATCTAAAGCATTGGATGGGATGACACCATAGAAAGCTTGGAATGGAAGGAGGCCTCACCTAGATCATTGTAGAATATTTGGATGCATAGCTTATGCACATGTTCCATCACAAATCAGAGGTAAATTGGATCCTAAGGCAAAGAAATGTGTGTTTATAGGATATGATCTAAATCAAAAAGGGTACATGGTTGTATAATCCAAGTACTAAGGCTTTATTGTTAGTAGGGATGTTGTTTTTTTATGAAAACAACTCGTGGTTTGAAGATGATTGCAAAAAATGCAAGCTACCTTATGATTAGAGGAGTTTCCAACACTACAAAAGGTAAATGATCAACAACATGAAGATACAAGTGACTCTGATGATGATCAAAATAGATCAAGAAGGAATCTCAAGGTATGGAACAACAAAGGTAAAGAGAAGATAGAAGATTTGAGAGATATTGCAGAGTCCTCTCAACAAACAATAAGGAGATCAACTAAGGAAAAGAAGAAGCTAGAAAGGTATAGATTTGACACCTCTCTGGTTACTAAACACTCAATCTATATTGCTCAGGATATCTATTCACAGGAGCCATCAACCTTTGAAGAAGCAAATAAGAAATCAGAGTGGAAAGAAGCAATGGAGGAAGAGATACAAGCACTCCAAGAAAATCAGACTTGGGACCTAGTTCCCAAGAAACAATCCATGAAGATCACCGGATCTAGGTGGATCTATAAGGTAAAAAAGAATTCAGATGGTTCAATAAACAGGTACAAGCAAGGCTTGTGGCTAAAGTGTTTGCTTAGACCCAAGGTTTTGATTATGAGGAGACCTCTCTTGTGGCAAAGATGCCAACAATGAGAGTTCTCATGAGCATAGCTGCTTCAAGAATTGGAACATCTATCAGTTGGATGTAAAAAATGCATTCTTAAATGGATCGATTTCAAAGGAGGTGTACATGGCACAACCTGAGTATATATGCAAACTCAGGAAGGCTCTCTATGGACTCAAGCAAGTTCCTAGAGCTTGGAACCATAGACTTGTTACATTCTTGTAGGATAAAGGATTCAACTTGAGCAAGGTTGATTCTTCACTCTTCATTAAGAAGAATAACTCTAAACTTACATATTTATGTGTGCATGTACATGATATCATTCTTACAGGTGGAATCAGGAAAATCAAAGCCCAAATGAAAGAAATGACCTTGGATTGCTTACCTACTTTCAAGATAGGTGACCTTGGATTGCTCACCTACTTTCTTGGATTGGAAGTTGTCTAGAAATATCAAGGAATGTTCCTTACACATAGGAAGTACATTAAAGATATGATTGAATGGAGAGGAAAAGGTCAAAACCATGCATGGAGATCAAAAGAAGATCAATTCACCTCTTCAACAATAATAAGAAGACAATCGTCAAGGATATGGGTTTGGAACCAAAACTACCCATAGCATCCACATAACTAAAGAGCCAACCACATCGGATGCAAAATTTAAGAAACCATACAAAGATGATAAGTCAAAAATCACTTGTATGCAACCAAACATTGTTCTAAAATGGACCCCTACATGGAGGAATGATCACTTGTCATTTTGAAATCCAATGAATACCTCCAACAAAGGCTGCATCAATATCTTCAAAAATTTTGAAAGCCTTCGCATGCAACAACCATGTGCCTTTGGCATAACCTTGTCTTTTGCACCATTCAGTCATGCATTTCCAAAGTGTGCATTAATATAGGTCCACATTACATGGCCAAACATAGACACAATTGAGAATCCCAGGCACATGTGGCACATTTGACATATGCAAAATATTGTATTGATGTTAACATCTTTCTTCTTGTTTTGTGCCATTGTTCCAAGAAAAAAGGAGGAAAAACACAAAGAGAAAAGATAGGACTATGGTTGAAGAATCTCCTAAGCGAACCATCAACAAAGACATCCATCAACAATGGGAGACAAGCCGATGGTCAATCGCCATGCTAAAGCACAACACGAAGAGATGAACACCTACCAACCTTTCACCATGGTAAGAATCCCCTACTTCGTTAGCATACCCTTGAGCACTTAGCTCAAGACCCAATTTTTTGCACCATGCTTTTTACCATGTATTCCCAAGTATGCATACATAGGGCCACATTACAAGGCCATGCACAAGGCACATATTGTTTTAAACCCATTCACTCATGCACTTAACCATCATTCATTATGGGTTACAAAGTACTTGGCATAAAAAATTGTAAAAGCCATGTTTGGAAGATCCAGAGGACATCTAGGTTACAACATCTATACCTATGGAATCATAAAGAAACCATCAATCGGGAATCCAAAGAAGAACATACAAGGGGACTAACACTCACACAGCTAGCAGTGACATAGTGAAGAACTTGAGAAATGGATCCTACTACATTTGCAAGATAGGAAAACTTGTTGATACATGATGGGCACTACCTCTCAAAGTACTACATGGAACAACCACTCTAACAAGGGTCTGTCAGGGATGATAGACTCAAGAGGGGGGAGGGGGGGGGGGGGGGGGGGGAGTGATGGCACTCAAGGTCAAGCACAAGGAGTGGAAGTGCACCAAAGAAGTGGACACACAAGAAGAGGGAGCATATAAGGATCTCCAAGAAGCACATCTCAAATTCTCAAAAGAAATCCCTATAAAAATAGTGATTTTCATTACTAAAAACCATTGTAAATACCATTTCATTTTGCTACTCCATTTTTTTCAAGTTGAGGAGCCCTCGAGCTTGTGGAGTATTAGAAGTATCACCCTACCAATTTTCATAATTTTTAGACTCCAATTGAGCCCTCAAATAAGCCTTGGAACCTAACTTTTGACTAGGTCGAACACTAGGTCTGGACAAGGCCAAAAATACTCAAAAACTATAAAAAGAGCTATAGGGCTCATTTTTGGGTTTAGCTGGTGAGATATTTAAGCTTTGTATGAGAGTTTCTTTGTAATACAAAGCTTTCCATTGTTCCTCTCTTTGCTCTTGCTATGTGTGCATGTGTGTGTATGTGCGTGCATGCTTGTATGCTTCTCACTCATGCATTTGTGCTTTCACTTGCTCAAGGTTTTCATATCAGTCCTCATGTCTCCACAGATCGACATTTATGAGGTGAATCTCCTCACATTGGTACTTACCATTGTGCTACAGTTACAACGTGTCATCTTGGATCATCACATTTTAGTTTGATATCTCAACACTCCCCCTCAAGCTCAATGTCATGTCCTCTAATCCAAGAATTTTTTGAACCTTCTTTAGATTCTCTGTTCCAAGTGCTTTAGCAAAAATGTCAGCAACCTGCTCATCTGTCCTTAGATAAACAATATCAATATCACTTGCTAATACCTTCTCTATGATGAATCGTGTACCTCGATATGTTTTGTTCTAACATGAAAAATAGGATTTCATGCTAATTGAATGTTGCTAAGATTATCAGAATAGATGATGATTGGCTTGTGCATTTCCACACCTAAATTGGAAAGTAACATCTCTAACCATGAATGCTTCACATGCTATCGTTGAAGCACCTCTATACTCAGCATCTGTACTCAACAAAGCAACAGTGGGTCGCTTCTTCCTGCTCCATGTAATAGCTTTCTTCCTGCTCCATGTAATGAATGCACTCCCAAGTGAGAATAGAAAGCCACTACTAGATCTTCTATCTAGAATACTACTAGCCTATATGCATCAATGTATCCATGAACCTGCAAATCTACACCAGCTTCATAAAACAATGCATAATCCAAAGTAGCACTCACAGAACATAGAGTGCACCTCAGAGCATCTAGATGTGGTGTCATGAGAACTTGCATATATTGACTTTCAAGTCCAACAGTGTAGCTTAGATCAGCCTTATGATTGTGAGATATATCAAACTTCCCACAATTTTCTTGTACATAGTAGCATTTTCCAATGCTTCACCTAATCTAGCATTTGCGAGGAGATGGTTGGATATACTCCAGAGATGAGGTGCTGCTACACAAATCCACCTTTACACCTACCAATGTAGCTTCAGAGTACCTTAGTAGGCACCTTTAGCTTTCCAAATATGCATTTGGATCCACCACATACATTGGAGCATCACCTTCAAATAGCTATGTCAAAATAGATAACTTTCAAGATTGAAGAGTTCCAAAAACTTGCTATTTTGGGACTTGTTTCTTCTCAAGAAATCACTCAGTACTCCCTCACTGATTTCAATTGACCCAAGAGCTTTTAAAAATAGCTAAAATGAAGTGGGTGGCATAGTTCAAGCTTCCAACTAGAGTTTGGTAGCTTGTAATGTCTTCAATGTAGTTTCCCTTGTTGAGTTGTCACTAATTTCTTAGGCACCCAAATTTGTTTGAGTCCTTGTGGCTGAGCTTGTCCTAGTTCCTTTGTGCATCTTTGGGCGTGGTTTGCTTGCGTGGATGGAAGTTGTTGGGGCAAAGTTGGTGGTTGCTCTCCTTTTTGTATCCAAAGTTGCTTCGTGCCTAGAACTACCTTCTTCTTGAATTCTCTTTTTCTATTTGATATAGCGGTTCTCTTGTATTGTTTTACTTGCCTCTTTGGTTGAATTATTGTGATTACAGTAGTCTTTGAAAAAGAAGAGGGGTCTGCTTTCAATTGGCCACTCTAGAAGGTGACATCTTGCCAAGCTGTACTAGTGGCTATCGAGTCAAGCTATATCAAGAACCTCTTACAAAGGATTTGCTAATGAGAATCAACACTGCTAAGAAGCAAAAAGAAGAAGAGTTAAGGGTTAGAGAAGAGGCAGAGTGGAGGCCAGAGAGTGCATTAGGTGAAGTAAGTTAAGCGACCAGGTCTAGATGTCAATCCTGAGACCCCAAGATATCAAATGGCCATGTGTCACACATCATATGCAATTGCTTCTCAAATAATTGATCGACATCCCTTTGTGACCATAGAGGTAGGACAAGGAAAATGTGTAAGGACTGTGAGAGCATTGATTGACTCACGTGTAGCAACTAGTGCAGTTAGAGTTTCATACTACCAAGATCTACAAATGAACATCAATCCCATTGAAGCCTATCTCATAGGATTGAGGAATGTGGAAACCCCTTGTTTGGGTGAGGTGGAGCTTCCCATCTACCTTCAAGTTGTCCCAATGACAATCAAAATGCTAGTGTGTCCTGATGAGGACCTTACAGAACCATTTGTCTTGGGTCAAGACTAGATCTATGACCCTATAGTTAACTTAAACCTAACAAGTCAACAATTCTAGTTTGGGTACATGAACAATGCATTACATTAGAGTTAGAGAATTGCATGAGCACAAATCCAAGTAGCACACAGTCTCTTAGTTCCTCTTGGCCCAATCTTAGCAAAGAAGATGTTGTATGTGTCAAAATCTCTATGATCTAGAAGGACTCAATCATGGAAGAACAATCTCCACTAGTGGAACTTTTAATAATGATCATGGGTCCATATCCTCATTTTTCCAATTTATGGGCATGATGCTTTAGTGTATAAACAAGCACCCAATCTCCTTTTTTCAATCCTTTATCCCTAATGTGTGCATCAAAGTAAGCCTTTTGTCTCTTCTTTGCAGCATAGATGCATGCGGCCACTCGTAGCCTTGTCTCACCTAAGCATTCTAGATCAAAGATCTTGGAGGACAAATCATGTCCATTGCACACATGCTCTTGTGCTACTTTTAATGCTAGGATTAGAAAATCTAATGTTAGCACAACATTCTATCCAAATACCATCTGAAATGGGATGGCATTGAGTACCCTTTTGTAGGCAACTCAGTAAGCCCAAACACCATGATGAAGTTGTTTATCCCATTCAGAGCATTTAATATTTACTAGTTTTATCAATACATTACATAGGATCTTATTTGTGCTCTTGGCTTGTCCATTAGTTTGCAGATGATAGGGTGCAAACTTCTTATGTATCACCAAGAATTCTTGGAGTAGGTTTTAAATGACTTTGTTCAAGAAGTGTGTACCTCTATCACTTACTAACTCTATTGGTAACCTGTATCTGGTGAACACATTCTTGAATACAAACTTAACCATCATTTGAGCATCATTCTTTGTCATGGCTTTGACTTCTATCCACTTTGTAAGCTACTCTATGGCTACAATAATGTACTCTGCATGGGAGTTTCTAGCTGGGGGGTTCATAGGACCTACAAAGTCTATACCCCACTTTGAGAATGCATGTCCTCCCATCATTGGTCTTAAAGGCATCTCATCTTTTCTGATTGGATATTGGGCATGTTGCAATTGTCACTCTTCACATAGACATGTGCATCCATATGAAGAGTGGGCCACCAAAGTCCTGAGAATAGAATGTTCTTAATTACTCCATTAGGCCCAAAGTATCCACTTGCAGCACTGCTATGTGTAGTTTCTAAGACTTTCAAATAATCTGATTCATGAATGCAGAGTCTTAAATAACAATCTTTGCTTCTTTGATATAGGTTGTCTCCTACTATGGCCTAGTCTTGAACCTCTTGCTCCATGCTTTTTTTTTTCACGCTAGACTAACCTCGCAAGGTAGTGTTCCTGATCTCATAAATTCTACCAATGGAGTGCTCCAATCTGGTAATAAAGGGTAGCATGCTCCACTGGGGGTCTCTTTTGGAACCCTAGACAATTCTTAATCCACTCATATTTTTCTATCCATAATAGGCCAATACACTCCTAAACATTTTAGATTCTGCAATGTTCGTTGTTTAGAATAGTGATTTCCTAGCAATCCTTCATGGGCTTGTTGCAACCAACTACTATGTTCATCGTCCTTGACACAACAAGTTAGTACACCCTTTGTATCTTGTTTGTACATATTTCCTATCAATATTTGATATTTCTGTGATTTTATAATTTCACCTTTATTCGTTTCCACGTTCTTATAACAACTTCTAAATTGAAGAGATAAGCATCAGGCAGTTCATCATACACTCCTTGTGATGACCCTCCTGAAGTGATGTGAGAGAGGTGATCTACCCTAAGGTGAGTCCTACCTTTCCTAACAACCACTTCAAAATTGTATTCCATTAGTAAGAGGAACCATCTTCCTAAGCGTCGAGTGTTGCAAGGTTCATTGACCAAATATAATAAAGCTTGACGATCAATGAAAAACTTGAACTGTTTTGCCAATAGATAGTATTTAAACTTATTCAAGACATATACCATGCCTAAGCCTTCTCTTTCAATTGATGTATAGTTTTGTTCTCTCGAATTGAGCTATTACTAGCCTATGCTATAGGCAAATCTATATTTCCTTGACATGTGGGTTATGCAAGAATACATCCTATTGCATGATTGTGCATCCACTATGGAATGGTTTATTCCAATCTGGAGTAGTCAGTATTGGTATTGTGCACAAATGTCTCTTCAACTCATTGAAGGAATTTTCGCATTCGTCATTCTACACAAAATTTGTCAACAAGGCATAAAGAGGTTTATCTATGATTGCATAAATGTGGATAAACCTAAGGTAATATCCACAATGGCCCATAAAGGCTTGTACCACTTTAACATTCCTTGACCTTGTCAACTCTCCTATGGCTCTTAATTTGTCCTCATCTGTTGATATTCCATTCTTAGAAATAATATGACCTAAGATCTTACCTTGACGTACCTTGAACACACACTTTTCTGGGTTCAAAAAAACTTGATATTCTCTGCACTTGTTGCAGATTTGTCTCAGCTCAGGGATGTGTCTCGAAGGAGGATAGGAGAATGAAGCAAAAGACGAAGAAGAAGAAAATCAAAAAGAAAAATCGCTCAAAGCACCACCCTCTACCCAAAGCCCAACAAGAGCACGGATCAGGCTATAACACGAAAGAAGGAAGTCTCAAGGACAGAAAACAAAGATTTATTCGAAGACCAAAAGTTGAAAAGGAGAAGAGGTTGAAACGTTAAAGAGGGTGACTAAGATAGTCACATCCTTAGCCACTCGTTGCATGCTGTGAGAAGAAATCAACAAGCCTCAACAATGCAATAGGCTTGGAGGAATGCAAACAAATAAGTAAACAAGATCCTTCCAATAACCAAAGGCTGAAAAGCGGAAAAGAGTAACTAAGATAGTCACATTCTTAGCCACTAGGTGCAAGCAGTGAACAGAAGTAAAAAGGCTTCAACAATACAACAGGGCCAGCTACGTGAGAACAAAGATTCCGAACGCCAAAAGTTAGAGGCTGAAAAGTTGAAACGGGTGACTAAAACAATCACATTCTTAGTCACTAGATGCATGCATGGCAGCGTGAATTGTCACCACAAAGCCTATCATGGGACGATAGAGACAAACAGGGGGAGAGTGTTGTAGAGAAAAGAGACAAAAAAGGAACCCCAAAAATTTTTCAATTATGAGCATCAATTTTCTTCTTCAAGTTTCTATGGAAATCTCATAAAGCCATGTAAATGTACTAGAGGAGTCCTCTACATGCATAAATCCCAAACATTGTATCATAATCCTTGTAACATATTAGGAGATTAGTGTTTGCCAATAAAAGTGTCTGTCTCTTGTGTGAAAGGACCACTTTTAGGGCACATGTATATAAGTCATTTTGTGACACTTTGTAAAGACCTTTTGCCATTATAAGTAAGAGAAAACTCAGATTTTTGAATTTTCCTATTCTTCCTCTTGTATCTCTTTACCTGTGAGCTTGCATGTGTGATTGTAGCTTGAATTGAGTGCATGGAAGTGTTGTCTACACATTTCATTGCTTTTTTGAAGTGTGTAATGTGTATGTGAAGCTTGAGGATGTCTATGGTGAGACTAGAGAAGTTGTGTAGCTCAATTTTTTGCCCATAACTTGAAGTAATTTGTCAAAAAAGAAGAAGCTACGACCATTGGATGCATCTCATCAAGGGCTTCAAAATGAACTTGGTATTCACCATATTCCAAGTTTGGAGTTGAGAGAAAAGTCCATTTTTGTGCTTACTAATGTTTCATGTATCACGACACCATTTCCACCTGTGTAAGTGATGACATGTGAGTGATGACACCTCACCTGCATAGAACGATAGCTATTCCACTTCATTAAGCATTGTGTAAGTGCAAGTCCTCGTACACTCGATTAGGTTCAAAATACTTTCTGAATTGATCATTTAAATGTGTGATCATCCCCACTATATGTGCTTGTTGGTGATAGAGGAATAGACTCTTTCATCACGTCTCTAAGTTGTCACTTGGGTACACACATTTTTTGGCACCGTTCCGGGGAAGTACGAGTTCAATCGAGGTACTTTGATGATGGTAAGAGCTTCTAGGCAAAGGTATGAGTTGTGAAGAGGTTAGTACTCTACTTTGGTAAGTCATTTTCATTGCATTTATTACTTCGCACTTGGGAAGTGTATGTAGTAAGTTGTTAGACCCAGGGAAGTGAGAGTGAGTGAGTAGGAGTAGAGAGTAGAGAGGAAGAAGTAGGAGAAGAGTCGGTAGGTAGATCCCCCAAAAATCCCAAAAATCTTCATTTTAGTACCTCTTAGCCTTGGGTTTGCCTAGGAGTGTAAAAACCAAAAAATTCAGTTAAATAGTTTACTTATGATCTGCAACTATGGTGGAGCTCTGATGACTAGTATTGCGGGTGTGGTATTGTGAGCTTCTACAGCCTTGTAGAGCAAGAAATCAATGGAGAAGCTTAGAGAGATCATCAATGAGGTGAGATTAAGTGAATTTGCAAGTTAAAATCAAATTGAATTTGCTCAAAATATGACCGAGGCTTTGATCGGTATCGTAGGAGAGGTATCGTGGGATAGAGTGAGAGTTTGATTTCCACAGCCACATAGGGATGGAGAGGAGTGCACAAGGAGCACATTCATGCAAAATTTTCAAAAACTTTCTTTTATTTGAGTGAGGTAAGTCCAAGAATCATGATCGATCGAGTTCAAGTATGGCGATACTTGAATTCTCGTGTGTCGCGATACATTGCAGGTATCATGTATCACCGATACCCATACTCCCAGTGTATCGTTATACTTAGGTATCGTCACGTCGAGTATCGTGTATCGCAACACTCTAAGTATCATGTATCGTGACACTTAAGTATCATGTATCATGACACTCGAGTATCGTCTATTGCGGAGCTCAAGTATCATGTATCGTTTCATGCAAGTATCGTTTGTACTCCAGATATCGTGTATCATTGCTCCTATGTATCAAATATCATGTATCATCCAAGCCCTAAGTATCATGTGTCATGAAGCTCAAATATTATGTATAATTTCATGTCAACTATTGTTTGTATTCCACGTATCGTGTATCGTGATCTTGCCCACGTATTGTATATCATGACCTTAGCCAGTATCGTGTATCCTCAGGATCACTGAGTATCGTTTATCGTCACAATCACTGAGTATCATGTATCATCACGATCATTGAGTATCGTGCATCGTGTATCGTCTCAAGTTCAAGTACCATGTATCATGGAAATCTGTGAACTACAGAAAAGCCTATTAACAAAAAAATCAATCTGGGCCAACTAAACTCGTAGAATAAACACAAATCAAGGAGACCCATTAACCCCACATAGGGATCAGTGAATGAACCTCCGCTCAGGACATGTCCTAGAAAGGCGATGTAATGTCATTTCATCAGCAATAAGTGTAGTTCTACCTAGTGCCAATTCTCATTACTTTGACACCTCTAGTGATTCAGACAAAGAGGCTAGAATGGCCTCTGAAGATATGCATAGCTCTATGCCTTTGGCAGGATTCATGTCCATCATTGAAGGAGAATATAGGATCTCTCTCGAGTACATGAACACCAATTAGCATGATTTTCCAATCTACATAGATATGTTAAATAGATCAGTGGCACGAATAGAGAAAGTGGGTGAATCTGAGATTGTTCCTTGACCTATCGTGAAATATGAAGGAGGATTCTACATGGATAAAAGGGGAATAATATGCAGTGATAGACAACCGTGAAACCATAAAAAAACAATGGGAAAGTGAGAACATAGACCACCATAATAGGGAGAACACCAAAGATAGGATTTCTACACCCAGAGGTAAGTCTAAAGTGAGCAAAGTTTGGAGATGTGACAAGATCCCTCAGGATGACACATTAACTGGTGTGTATATGGTAGTGGAGATGGAGAAACTACTACAAGCCCTTTCATCTTTGTGGGGAGAAAGTAGTAACTCGTGATCGAGATGCATTCCACCAAAGAGTAGCTTATGTAGCTTCCTCTTCCTTTTGTAGCTTCAATGCTTCAATTTCCCTCTTCAACTGAGTCACAACACTCTCCTCTTCTTTATGGGGTTTATTCCTTTTCAAGCTCTCAAGCTCTTTCCTTATCTGAATTACTGAGTCTTCAGCTCTGTATGCACGAGCCATAGGCAGGGTACGCTGCCCCGACGGCCTATCAGACAGCCTTGTTAGCACCATTGGTGTGAAACAAGGTTGCCCTCTCTCACCCACTCTCTTCGGTCTCTACATCGACGAGATCACGGAGTATATACAGCGAGCAGGAGGGCTAGGAGGAGACCTCGGATGTACGCCTGTACACATCCAATTATATGCTGATGACATTGTCTTGCTTTCAGTCAAAGGAGGGGTTGCAGTCACATTTACAGGCGCTCAATACCTTCTGCATGGAGAGAGAACTCATAGTGAACCTTGGCAAGACCAAGGTCATGATCTTCCATACCTCCAAGACAGTACGCCATCGCGCCTCTTCACTGCAACTGGAGGACAAATAGAGGTAGTGGACTCCTACATCTACCTAGCTGTCACCTTCTCAGGCAGCACAGGGGTATTCTCCATGGCATAGGCAGCGAGAGATAGATTGACGCGAGGCTATGCGGCACTTGCAGGATTGGAGAGACGTTGCTTTCAGACACATTTTCAAGAGCCCCGGACTAAGGGGTGGCTCTTTGACACTCTAGTGACACCAACATTGATAAATGCGGTAGGAGTTTGGGCACCTGGGATCACGGAGGCGACGTGGACGCAGATTGAGAGGCCCCAAGTCATCATGATCTCATGCTTACTACGCAGCAATCCCTCCGTTCCACATGACATTATACGAGCTAAGCTTGGCACACCACCGATGCTAGTGGAGGCCCTCTTCCAGTTGGTGACCTTTATTCTGAGGGTCAGAGAGCTCCCCACCAGCGGACTCACCAGGCTTGCATTTGAGAGCTCTAGACATTTAGCATAGACAGGGCATGAGAGAGTATGGTATGCACAGACTTACCGATGGTTAGCAGACCATGGCATGAGCATTACTAATCTTCCCCCTTTTCAATATGACCTCTCTTCCCCCCACATTACCCTCTCTCGTTCGGAGAGGAATAGGATCATCCGTCATGACCTACTACAGATACACATCAATGACACATGGATAGCACCACAGGAGCCTCTTCCCACAAAGAGGCAACACTACCGAGAGCACTTCCAGACTATGACAGCGGATGGTTTCATTCAAAGACCACGATACATGGATACATACATGGCACCAGCTCAGAGAGTGGCCATTGGGCAGCTCAGAGTATCATCACACCAGCTCGAGATTGAGGTTGGGCGAGCAACACATACCCCGAGGGACGAGAGATTATGCAGGATATGTAGAGAGGAGGTAGAGGACGAGGAGCACTATAGATGTAGATGCCGCGCATATGAGGACATTAGAGACCACTACCCACAGCTCTTAGGGGGGGCAAAGAGATCAGGGCTTTATTGGGAGAAAGAGGACCAACGCCCTCTAGGTCGTTTCCTAGTAGAGCTCCAGCACCGTCGTACATCAGACCCATTATGATCGGTACTTGAATTCTGCCTATAATAGTCATATGATGGTGGAGTTGTTCCTTTGGTAGTAGACTCTTCCAGGTCTGAAAATGGAGGAACAGATGGCTGAGCAGCTGTCTGTGTAGCACCAAACGGATTTTCAACGTTTATATCTTAATTGTAATATGCATATGCGGTTGTTCCTTTGATATCTTCTAAATCTGAGAATGGAGGACCAGATGGTTGAACAACTGGTTCTGGGACATTAAAGGGATTCTCATCGTGCAGCACATCAAATGGATCACTTGGATGCATACTAAAGGAACTCTTCTTTTTCCCATTGAGATTGTTTTGTGAGAACTCTTCAGCTTCATCAGACCTGAATTATTGAAAAAACTAACAACCAAAAAAAAGGTTAACTATAGATCTCACATGTTTGTATTGAAAAAAGTAGGGTTCCTGTGATTTTTCGTAAGGATTTCTATGTATGTCCCCAAGACAGCTCCTACATTAAAAATTTAGACAACTTTCATCGGGCAAAATCCTATCAAGCAACACATCGAATACAGAAAGAAACCTCAATCGCCAATTTGAAATATGTGGATAGCATAACCAGGTTCAGAACAATAAGCTAGCAAAGTCGGAAATTCTAACAAAAATATGAATAAATAAACCTCCCTATCTAACAGGTTTCACAAACCCCCCCTCTTCATGTCTTGCCATGCAGAATTGACGGTTGCTCCAAGCTCAAAGTTGCATCACCAGAAATCACTGAATGTACCTGGGCTTGACTTGCTTTGTACCCCCAAATCCAGGGAGTAGATCATCGAAATCTTTCGATCCCACAGTGGGTACCGATTCATCAAGAACGGGCTCTTTTGAAGTAGATGACATGTCTCTACTTTCAGACACCCCAAGTAAATCTTCAAGCACGTTAGGGCATGTTCCTACCGTTGAGCCTCCAGTAAAGATATCATCATACGCAACAGTGGTACTCCTGATTCCTGGCACACCCCCAAATATATCATCATCATAGAGAGGGGGGTCAAAAACTGGCAAAGAAGAGCCTTTATTGGAAGCCGAACATGCCGATGCAGAAGTATTGAATGGCATTCTAAAGATGTCATCATATGATTGTGTTGATGCAGACTGCTGTGACGAAGCAGATGGCCTTGTTGAATACGATGACGTGACATATTTGGGCGGCCCACCGAAGACATCATCATACGTTGGGGGAGCATTAGAAGGTGCAGATCCATAAGTGTTACGCGTCCCATTCATACCGTTTGCAGATCCAAAGAAAAAGTCTTCATCCAGAGACTCAACCAGAATCGGATTAGCGCTCCTTCTGTCATGAATCGATCCATCCTTCACCTTTGGCGCAGACGATGTTCTGTACATAGATGTAGGTTTGGTTGAGGTGGACGATGACGAAGAGAATGGCAACGGCCCAGAAGTCTTTGTAGAAGTCTCAACGAGTGAAAACAAAAATTTATTCGAAGATCAAAACTTGAAAAGGAGAAGAGGCTTAAAGATTGAAGAGGGTGATTAAGATAGTCACATCTTTAGCCGCTCGATGCCTGCCATGAGAAGAAATCAACAGGCCTCAACAATGCAACAGGGTTGGAGGGATGCAAACAAAGAAGTAAACAAGATCCTTCCAATAACCAGAGGCTGAAAAGCAGAAAAGAGTGACTAAGATAGTCACATTCTTAGCCACTAGGTGCAAGCAGTGAAAAGAAGTAAACAGGCTTCAGCAATACAAAGCCTCCGAACACCAAAAGTTAGAGGCTGAAAAGTTAAAACGGGTGACTAAAACAATCACATTCTTAGTCACTAGATGCATGCATGGCACCGTGAATTGTCACCACAAAGCCTATCATGGGACGACAGAGACAAACAAAGGGAGATTGTTGTAGAGAAAAGAGACACACAAAAGGAACCCCAAAAAAATTTCAATTATGAGCATCAATTTTCTTCTTCAAGTTTTTATGGAAATCTCATAAAGCCATGTAAATGTACTAAAGGAGTCCTCTAGATGCATAAATCCCAAACATTGTATCATAATCCTTGTAACATAATAGGAGATTAGAGTTTGCCAATAAAAGTGTTTGTCCCTTGTCTGAAATGACCATTTTTAGGACACATGTATATAAGTCATTTTGTGACACTTTGTGAAGACTTTTTGCCATTATAAGTAAGAGAGAACTCATATTTTCGAATTTTCCTATTCTTCCTCTTGTATCTCTTTGTTTGTGAGGTTGTATGTGTGATTGTAGCTTGAATTCAGTGCATGGAAGAGTTCTCTACCCATTTCATTGCTTTTTTGAAGTGTGCAATGTGTGTGTGAAGCTTGAGGATGTCTGTGGTAAGACTAGAGAAGTTGTGTAGCTCAGTTTTTTGCCCATAACTTGAAGCAAATTTGTCAAAATGGGAGAAGCTACCATCATTGGATGCGTCTCATCAAGGGCTTCAAAATGAACTTGGTATTCACCATATTCCGAGTTTGGAGTTGAGAGAAAAATCCATTTTTGTGCTTACTAATGTTTCGTGTATCACGACACCATTTCCACCTGTGTAAGTGAAAAATGTGAGTGATGACACCCCATATGCATAGAACGATAGCTATTCCACTTCATTGACCATTGTGTAAGTGCAATTCCTCATACACTCGGTTAGGTTCAAAATACTTTCTCGAGGACTAGAGGAATAGACTCTTTCACCACAAGTCTCTAAGTTGTCACTTGGGTACACATATTTTTTGGCACGGTTTCGGGGAAGTACGAGTCCAACCGAGGTATTTGCATGATGGTAAGAGCTTGTAGGCAAAGGTATGAGTTGTGAAGAGGTGAGTACTCTCCTTTGGTAAGTCGTTTGTCATTGCATTTATTACTTCGCACTTGGGAAGTGTATGTAGTAAGTTGTTAGACCCGGGGAAGTGAGAGTGAGTGAGTAGGAGTAGAGAGTAGAGAGAAAGGAGTAGGAGAAGGGTAGGTAGGTAGATCCCCCAAAAATCCCAAAAATCTTTGTTTTAGTACCTCTCAGCCTTGGGTTTGCCCCGGAGAAACCAAAAGATTCAGTCAAATAGTTCACTTGTGATATGCAACTATCGTGAAGCTCTGGTGACTAGTATTGCGGGTATGGTATCATGAGCTTCTACAGCCTTCTAGAGCAACAAATCAGTAGAGAAGGTTAGAGAGATCATCAGTGAGGTGAGATTAAGTGAATTTGCAAGTTAAAATCAAATTAAATCTGCTCAAAATGTGATCGAGGATGTGATCGGTATCGTAGGAGAAATATCATGGGATAGAGTGAGAGTTTGATTTCCACAGCCACATGGTGGTGGAGAGGAGTGCACAAGGAGCACATTCATGCAAAATTTTCAAAAACTTTCTTTTATTTGAGTGAGATAAGTCCAAGTATCATGATCGATCGAGTTCAAGTATGGCGATACTTGAATTCTCATGTGTCGCGATACATTGTAGGTATCATGTATCACTGATACCTATACTCCCCGTGTATCGCTTTACTTAGGTATCTTCGGGTCGAGTATCATGTATCGCAACACTCAAGTATCATGTATCGTGACACTCAAGTATCGTGTATCATGACACTCGAGTACCGTGTATTGCGAAGCTCAAGTATCATGTATCGTTTCATGCAAGTATCGTTTGTACTTCAGATATCATGTATCACTGCTGTTGTGTGTCGAGTATCATGTATCATCCAAGCCTTAAGTATCATGTGTCATGGAGCTCAAATATCGTGTATCGTTTCATGTCAAGTATCCTTTGTACTCCACATATCGTGTATCGTGATCTTGTCTAGGTATTTGTATATCATGACCTTAGCCAGTATCGTGTATCGTCACGATCACTGGGTATTGTGTATCATCACGATCACCATGTATCGTGTATCATCACGATCACTGAGTATCATGTATCATGAATCTCTAGTGTATCGTGTATCGTGTATCGTCTCAAGTTCAAGTATCATGTATCATGGAAATCTGTAAACTATTGAAAAGCCTATTAACAGAAAAATCAACCTGGGCCAACTAAACTCCTAAAATAAACACAAATCAGGGAGACCCATTAACCCCACATAGGGATCAGTGAATGAACCTCCGCTCAGGACATGTCCTAGGAAGGCGGCGTAGTGTCATTTCATCAGCTACAATTTTGCTTTACCTTTAGACTTCCATGCCTTGATCTTTTCCGTCTGAGATTCTTCATCATCCTCTAAAGTGTCTTGTTCTTCAATCTTGGAAAATCATCTTCAAGATCATAGGGCAAATTGACCTTCTTGCATGAATCCTCATACCATGAACTGTTCTCATCAAATACTACATCTCTACTCACCAAGAATCCTTTGTTGGTAGGGATGTATAGTTTGTAGCCCTTTCATTGTTGTCATATCCAATGAATATGCACCTTTCTACCTTTGGATCCATCTTTCCTCTAACTTGTGAAGGAATATGAACATAAGCAATACAACCAAAAATTTTGCAATGATCTAGGCTTGGTCTTCTTCCATTCCAAGCATCATATGGTGTCATCCCATCAAGGGATTTGGAAGGCAACCTGTTAATCAAATAAGTGGTTGTGGATACAGCCTCGACCCATAGATAGTTAGGTAAATGCTTTTCATTTAACATAGACCTTGTAGCTTCAACAATTGTCCTATTCCTCCTCTCTGCCACTCCATTTTGCTTAGGAGTGTACCTTGTAGTTACCTCTCTTTTGATTCCTGTTTCTTGAAGGAAAGAGTCAAATTCATGGGAGAAGTATTCTCCCCCTCCATCTGACCTTAGCCTCTTAATTGATTTACCTGTTTGACCTTGCTAACGCATCTTTGGAACACCATGTACTTAGTCTCTCGTGCTCTTCACGTGTTGGTTGACTCTTGTTTCTAAAGGTAGGTATCACTTCATCTCTAGATACATAACCATATAGGTTCCTCCCTTGGAGATAAGCTTCCATCCTTAATGACCAAGAAGAGTAATTACCTCTATCCAACTTCTCAATTGATGAAGGGAATCCATCTACCATACTTGCTCTGATACCACTATGAAGAGATGGATTGATATGCTCCTGAAGATGAAGTGGTGTTGCAAAATCCTTGCACTACACCAGGCAAATAAATTCCAGAGAAGTGTTGTGGGCTCTTTTAGCTTGCCAATTAGTATATTTGAGATCCTATGTACCTTGGAAGATCACTTTCAAAGAGTTGAATCAAAATACATAAGTTTGACTAAAAGTCAACTAGCTCAAACCTTCTATTTTTGAAATATGACACTCAGTGTTTTACTCAGTGCTCCTTCTCTGATAAAAAAATGGCTAGATATTTTTTAGAGGAGTCTGATTAGGAAGTAAGAAAACCTATTACAAGTTATTTCACTGAAAATGATGAACCATATGATGAGAAATGAATCTAACAATTCACCTATGTCAACCCAACTTTTTAGGAAGCAATAGACATTTATACATAGTCAATATTAAATGCTCATTGCTCATAGCACACAAATCTAATTGAGATGAAATTCTAGAATATGTTAGTATACTTAGAGAGCTACCAATACCAAGTTAAATCTCTGAAAAAGATGAACCATGCTGAGAGAAATCTGCTCTGCAAGATGACTTAAAACTAAGAGAATGTGGCAGAGAACAGTTCATACAATTAGACTTGACAATATGGCAATAAATGACCATAAAATCAAATACATATTGAGTGAGTAGTACAATGAATTACTGGTACATATGTGTGCCTTGGAATCACACACTGATCTTGCAATAATCTCTAAAGATTGAGGCTCTCTTCACGAGTAAAAAGTCCATGTATATATAGTGAAAGTTGGACCCAGATTTTGAATTTGAATGGGAGCTCACCTAAATCGCTTTCCCTAATTTCTAGAGTTAGATTCTAACTAACTCAATTACGAGTTCATGGAGTTTCCTTTGCCTAATCATCAAGTGGATTCAACCACTTCAATTCTTCACTTTTACATCAAGTAAATGTTCAAGGAAATTACAAGAGATGGTTCACAAGTGAACCCTTCATACATTGTCTTCTCTTAAGGTTTCTTCAATGACTTTGTGAGACTCAAGCCAATACTTAGACTTGTCCTAGATTTGCTCCAATAGTTCAAGTGAGACATCCAGCCATTCCTGCTATGCCCAGACCACTAGAACCTGGTAGAAGACGGTGACCAATCCAAGTGGCCAAATGTATGAGGAGCCACTAAGATGGGTCAGGCAAACCTTATAACCACATAGCCAAATTCAAGCAAGTGAGTCATGTTGAACAAGTGGAAGATTTCCTAGTTCAATATGAGTCATTTGGTCTGACCCTCACAGATACTGCATTAGCCTAGTTCCAATCACTTGAACCCAATAGTTTCTTAAACATGGAACAAGTATTTCAGGAAATGATTGAAGAATTCACGAATACTGGCATTAAAAATAACTCATCGTCTTTGATTCACAACTTCAAACAGTCCCCTACGGAGTCAGTTTGCTTGGCAGCTAGGAGGTTTAAGCAATATGTGGATAGATGCCCCACAGAGGAAAGGCCTACACAGCAAAAAATGATCTCATTATTTTCGGAAGGATTAGTCAATGGATCTCTAAGAGCACTAGTCTACATAAAGAGATTCCAAACATTCAATGAATGATTGAAGGAGTGTATAGACTTGGAAGACAATTTGTTAGAAGACTTGAAGATTTCCCAAACCAAGAATAAGAGTGAGGATACTTCTAGTAGTATCTCTAGTTTGAACAAGAATGTGGAAGAGATTGTTGATTTAGTGGCCAAGAAACTAAGTATGCAGGGACTAAAGAATCACCCCAACCCCCCGCTAAGGATGCCAATGCTTAGGAGATGTGTGCACTATGGAGGGGATCATCCTTCTCATGTGTGCAATAGAGGAATTGTCCCACCACCCCCTATGTTTATAACCAACAGCCAGCATAGAATTAAGCTTAGTATTGCAACATTGAGCAGAAATAGAGTAATCACAATATTGAAAATTGTCCTTATAATAGACAACCTAGACCTGTCCAACCACCATAACTCATGCCATATGGATGCCCAGCTAGAGACCAAGGAAGGGATTTCCTAGAAATCCTCAGTACTAGAATCCACCTCCAATTATAGTCGTACGACTACACAGGATACAATCCACCACATCCGATATTAGGACAATGGCCACCTCACCCACAGAATGTTGTCCCCGTGAAATTTGCCCAAGTAGAAGAGAACACTGAGAGAGTCTCAGTTCTGACCACTTCATTAATAGGCGCTAACAGCCATAATCAATTCTATGATCAAAAGTAGGGAGAATACTATGCATACAAAGTTGACTCGGTGAACTATGAGCAGACCTATGAACAATACCCTTAAGAGGTCTATGATAGCTCACATGGATACGGAGCTGAATACGCTACATTAATGTACACTACTCCAAGACCCCAAGTAGCTTCTAGACCCTTGATTAGAACTCAAGTCCTTAGAGGTCCTGTTATCACTGTGCAAGAGACCATTTCATCAGGGAAGGCACTGTGCCTTTCCAACCAACTCCGAAGGTTTGGAAGGATATTATAATGATTGTGGAAAGGAGCATTTGTTTAGGGATTTTCCTAAAAACCCTAACAAGACGAACCAAATTGCTCAGATAAACATAGTAGAAGTGGTAGAGCCCTCTGGGAGTGACAAGGAATATATGGTACCTTTAAAGGCTATTACTAGAGCAAGAGCTAAAGGAAGCCCGAAAAGGCTAAATTCAATCATGCAAGAAACCAACTCTCTGGAGATATCGATGCCTCAAATAGTGGCAGACTCAAAATAGTTTAAAGAAAACTCCAAGGTAAAAAGAGCTCAAAGATGGAAAGCTCGACGAGAGAAATTGAGAAATGTGGACTCAAAAGAAGGAGGAAGAGAAAAGCAGGGAACATCCAAATCAGTCTAAGAGTACTAGAACCATTAAGGATTCTATTAAAGAGGAGAAAGACCAAACAAAACAAGCGAGGTCATTTTGAGCTGATAAAATGCTCGAAGATCTCGCCATGCGGATAAAAGCATATCAATCTAGGATCAAAGCAAGACCAATAATTAAGTTACCCGAGAGGGGATTTGGAAAAAGAAAGGCTAACGATTTGCAAAAGGTAGATTGAAATTGCTCAAAACACACTAGAAAAACATATCCAAAGTCTCCCAGAAACAAGGATACCTAATAGAAAATTTCAAGAATGTTTAGGAGTACATGATCCTTCGAAAGAAAGGAGGACTATCAAGAAAACCAAAAGTGTAGTCGTTGAAAATCATGAAAGAAGTTCTGTGATCTCAGAAGTTGAAGCTAATTGGCTTGAGGATATATGGGCTAGAGTCCAATAAGAAAGATGGAGGAAAACAGAGGGAATTGATCTGCCTTTTGAAGAGTTAGATGCATCCAAAAACCCAAAAATGATGAACCAAGAGATAAACCATGGGGAATGTTTGGAATTGAATAGAAAAGAATTGGAAAGCATAAACACTCTACCTAATTACATGGGAGAGTATGAGCAGAATTCCAAGCTTTATCATGCCGTGACAATAAGAACAAAAGGATGGGAAACCTCAAGCAAAACTTCAGATATAGTACAAAAGTTGAAGGAGAAAAAAGTGCAGTGCTCCATAACTTTGGAGGAATTACTGAAAATCAAACCACAAGTATGGACTAAATTGGCTAAGCAAATGGGGCAAAAAGACACATAGACAATCAATAAGGAGGCTAATGGAGATGTGCGTATAGTCCAAATCCTGTTAGACAAAGTCAGAGATTTCAACGAAGGAGATGAAGGTAACACATGCCTACCCATTACTTACACCATGAAAGCAATGCTATACACAGGAGCTAGAGTAGGAATAGCCACAAAAGAAATATGAGAGAAGTGGGCAAAAGAAGCTTTATGACCCACAAGAATGAAATTACAATTAGCTGATGGTCACACCGAAAGACCTCTGGTATTTTTAGAGAATGTGGTACTTACAACATGTGGAGTAGACTTCGAGCACACATTGGCCATTTGCCAATTTGAGAGAGCAAGTAACTATGAGATGATCTTGGGAGGACCTTTTATGAGATAGCTACAGGTAGTGCAAGACTAGGGAAGAGATGCAGTATACCTGTAACAACCAAGAGGATAAATCTCCATACATACACTTATCGAGATGTTCCACCTCTACAGTGGAACTCAGTACATAGAGAAGAGGATGACCTATCAATCCATAGTGCGGGATCCGAAGACCAATCATGGATGCATGAAGACACCCAACTATGGATGTGTAAGGTAGCCAAGTGAGAAGAAGAAAGAAGATGAACTTGGCAACTAGGTTGTGGAATCTCTAGAGCAATAGATGATCCAACATATATGCCACAAGTGTTCCCATACGAAGAGTTCAAACCCCACCGATGGATGGAGATATTGGCCACAGGCAAGGAAGTATATAGCTTCCTCGATGGATTCTCTAGTTACAACCAAGTTGCAATTGCTCTGGAGGATCAACACAAAAGTACATTTGCCACGGAATGGGGAGTATATGCTTTTGGGGTTATGCCATTTGGCCTAACTAATGCTCCAGCCACCTTTCATAAATTAATGTTTCATGTTTTTAAAGAACTCCTTAGGAAAATCATGGAAGTATACATGGATGATTTATGCACCTATTCCTCTCAAAGAGTGGATCACATACCTAAGTTGAGGAGAATTTTTTAAAAGTGCAGACAATATAGAGTGTGTTTAAACCCAGAAAAATGTGTCTTCATGGTAAGACAAGGGAAAACATTAGAACATATAGTGTTCAAGAACAGAATATCACAAGCAAAGAACTTGGGGACACCAGTAGTGCAACCATCCAAAATGGCTACTGACGAGACTGAGGTACGCCCTCTTTCTCCCCCAATAGTTCATTCACCAATAAGGAAGACCACTATGGACGAATATGATGACCATCCAATGCCATATACTACAGAACTAATGTCACGAGGAAGGAGATAAGGAAGAGAGCTCACACACACAAATTGAGACAGGGAAGAATGATCTTCTTCTTCTTCTTCTATTACATAAAAGGAATGTACAAGAATGACCTAAAAACAAGAATACAACAAGTGCAATATATAAAGACCAGTACATAAGGAAAAACCTAATGTCCGCGAATGAGTGAGCTGGCAAGAAACAATTGTGACATCACTCTCGATAGATAAATCTAATAAAGCTCAATGAAGTATCCCTGACATATACCGGCGTGACCACTATACATGTCAGAGAAACAAAAAACTGGTACGTGTCATCCTGGATCATCACATGTTGAGCTTGATATCTCAACACTCCCCCTCAAGCTCAATGCCATATCCTGTAACCCAAGCATCTTCTGAAACTTCTTCAACTTCTCAGCTCCAAGTGCTTTGGTGAAAATATCAGCAACCTGCTCATCTGTTCTCACATAAACAAGATCAATATCACCTGCTAATACCTTCTCTCTAATGAAGTGATAATGTACCTCGATATGCTTTGTTCTAGTATGGAAAACAGGGTTCCGTGCTAACTGTATGCTGCTAAGATTATCACAATAGATAGTGATAGGCTTTTGCACTTCCACACCCAAATCTACAAGTAACATCTCCAGCCATGATGCCTCACATGCTGCCATTGTAGCACCTCGATACTCAGCCTCTGTACTCGACAAAGCAACAATGGGTTGCTTCTTACTGCTCCATGTAATAGCTGCATCTCCAAGTGAGAAAAGAAAGCCACTAGTAGATCTTCTATCTGGAGTACTACGAGCCCAATCTGCATCGGTGTATCCATGAACCTGCAAGTCTACACCAGCTTCATAAAACAATGCATAATCCAAAGTAGCACTCACATAACGTAGAGTGCGCCTCAGAGCATCCAAATGTGGCTTCTTGGGAACCTGCATAAACTGACTTTCAAGTCCAACAGTGTAGCTTAAATCAGGCCTTGTAATTGTAAGATATATAAGACTTCCCACAATTTTCCTGTAGATAGTAGCATTTTACAATGCTTCACCTGATGTAGTATCCAATTTCAAATTCTGATCTAAAGGCATAGAAATTGGCTTACAATCAGCCATACCATACTTTTGCAGCATATTCAAGGCATATTGCCTTTGCGACATCCATATACCTGTTTCTGTATGTATAAACTCAATGCCCAAGAAATAGCGCAGCACACCAAGATCTTTCATGTCGAATTCCTGCATAAGAAGTTTCTTTACCTCTTTGATGCTTTCTTCATTATCACCACCTACAATCAGGTCATCAACATAAATAGCCACAATAGTGATGCCATCACCATCCTTCCTTGCATATAGTGAGTGATCTGCATCACACATAGAAAACCCAATGCTGGTTAAGTAATCAGCAATCCTTGCATGCCATGCACGCGAAGCCTGCTTCAGCCCATACAAAGCCTTTTGCAACCTGCAAACATATTCTGGATGCTTTGAATCTTCATATCCTTGTGGCTGGTCCATATATACTTCTTCCTGTAACTCACCATGTAGGAAAGCATTCTTCACATACATCTGATGCAAAGTCCATCCTTTTGCTATAGCTAATGCAACAAGTGTCCTAACAGTAGACATTTTAGCTACAGGGCTGAATGTTTCCTCATAATCAATGCCATATGTCTGTGCATATCCTTTAGCTACCAATCGTGCTTTATACTTGTTTATGCTACCATCAACATTATGCTTTACCTTGTAAACCCATTTACAGCCTATGGGTTTCTTTCCTTGCGGCAATGGAACCAGCTTCCATGTATCATTTCCATAAAGTGCGTCCATCTCCTCATCCATAGCTTTTTTCCAATCTGCATTACCAATTGCATCTTCAAAACAAGAAGGTTCAGCATCTTGTATTACCTTTGTCATGTAGGCACAATGGCGAGCCATGTAACTAACATATATCAATCGTTGCACTGAATTACGCATCCTCCCAGATCTTCTTGGTCCTAGGTCACTTCTCCTTGTATCATCTGCATGTGCCCTTCTTACTCCTGGAGTCTTCACAGAGGGCAATCCAAGTTCCTCATCAAGACTCTTTTCTGAACCACTGGAATCTCCATCAACGTCTTCAAAACCTGCACATGTTTTATGACCAGCAGAAAGCTTTTCTTTACCTTTCTTGGATGTATTTGATGAATTTGCTGGACTGAAATTCCCACGTAATATTCCACTCCATGGATTTGAGTTGGAACTATTGCTTGGTGATGCATCCGGTCCACTCAAAACCTGAGATTCTGCACTTGATTTTTCAGCATTTTCTTTGTCATTTGGTTCAAGACTCAGTCCTTCTTTGGCATCTGCATAGAAGCTTGACATTTCATCAAATACCACATCTCTGCTCACCTTTACATGTCATGTGAGTGGGTTATAACATTTATATCCCTTTTGCTCAAGGGAGTATCCAATGAAGACACACTTTTTTGCTTTTGGATCAAGCTTTGTCCTCAATTCATCTGGGACATGTACATATGCAATACAGCCAAAAACTTTCAGATGTGATAAGTTTGGCTTTTTACCTGTTCATGATGTATACAGCAGTATGCACAGCTTCTGTCCAATAACAATGAGGCATATTCTTCTCAGCCATTAAGGCTCTTGCTATTTCTGCAATATGTCTGTTTTTGCGTTCAGCAACACCATTCTGTTGTGATGTGTACCTGCATGAAAACTGACGCCGAATTCCATGATTTTTTAGAAAACTGCTGAACTCATTTGACATGTATTCACCTCTTCCATCAGATCTTAATGTCTGAATGTACTTCCCTGTCTGTTTTTCCACCATAACTTTAAAATTATGGAAGTGAGTAAACACCTCGCTCTTCTCTTTCATGAAATATACCCATACTTTGCGTGTATGGTCATCAATGAAAGTAACATAAAACCTGCAACCACCCATAGATGTGGTCTTTGCTGGACCCCAAACATCTGTATGTACTACTTCTAGTACATTCTCACTAACATGCTTGTCATGTGGAAATGATGCTCTTGATTGTTTACCAAATTGACATGCTGCACATACCTTTTGCATTTCTGCAACTTTGAAATTTGGTAGTCCGTGGACAATCTCCTTTGATTGCATCAGTTTCAACCTTTGTAAGTTTGCATGTCCAATCCGTTTGTGCCATATCTCTATATCTGCAATAACTCCTGCACCTTTTGCAAACATGGCTACATTCATTTCAGGAATCTTCACATTTAAGGTGAACATCCTACCCACTTTATTTCCTTTGGCAACCAATCGTCCATCCTGCTTGTACTCTTCTACATATAATCCATCAGCATTGAACCTGACTTGTAATCCCTGGTCAACCATTTGTCCAACAGAAACCAGATTCTTTGTTATATTTGGAACATGCAGCACATCAGCGAGATGTTTTACCTTTCCGTCCTCCATAGACAATGCTATGTTTCCTGTATGCTCAATAGGATGCGATGTATCATCACCTGTTTCAACATATCCAAGAACTGGCATTTTTTTCAAACTACTAAACCATTCTGCATGACTGGTCATGTGATTTGAAGCACCTGAATCACATACCAGACATTATCATTCGTTTTTGAAACACCAGCAGACATCGTATTCATCATGTGATGTTGAACCATAAACAGCTTCTCATAATCATCTGCACTTGTGGATGCATAGTTGTTTTGCTGCCTTCTGTTATTTTGATTCTTCAACCTACAATCACGTTCAAAGTGTCCAGGTTTACCACAATTCCAGCATCCTTTACTATCATTACCTGAATCATTTCTTTGGAAATTTCTACGACCTCTTTGACTCCCCCTACCTCGAAACTGTCCTCTTCCTGCTGCATGATTCTGTTGTTGACCTTGGTCTTGGTTATTGTTTCCTCTTCCACTTCCAAAATCTCTACCTCTACCTCTTCCTCTGCCAGAGTAGAATACCTGCTCAGAACTGGGCTTTCCTTGGGAGTTTGAATCCTCACCAAGATTCTTTTCTTCAATAATCAGCATAGATACCAAATCAACGAAATTCGGAATATTTTCCCTGGTCTGTATAGAAGTTTTGAACTGCTTATATGCAGCTCCTAAACCACGAAGGCACACTTCCACCTTATCATCATCATCTACATTCATGCCAATAGATGCAAGTGACTCACATATGCTTTTGATTTTTAGAGTGTAGTCACTTACCGACATGCTCTTTTTCTCCAATGTATGCAGCTCGTTCTTGAGTTGCAATTTTCGTGCCTTTGTATTGGTCTCATACAAAGTGACCAAACTGTTCCAAGCCTCTTTTGGAGTCTTGGCATCTTGTATGTGTCCAATCATGCTATCCTGTATGCTAACAGATAGCCAATACATTACCTTTCGTGCTCCTTGATTCCATTCCTCATATGCTCTTAATTGTTCTGCAGTTCGATTCCTTTCTGGTAACTGTGGAGCATTTTCATTCTTTCCTTCGATGTACTTCCAATAGCCTTTTCCCATCAGGAAATTGGTCATTGTGAATCTCCAAGCATGGAAGTTGTTCTTGTCCAGCTTATCGCTCATAAGCTGACTCATTCCATCTGTGTTTGCCATTTCTGCAACAATTCACAACACGGCAACACACTACAAGCAGCACTTCTGCTTGAACACTGTCGCACTATGACGTGGCAGTTCGATCTCAAAAAAACACAGTTTTCGTGTGTATCAACAGTACACGGAATCGCTTCAAATTATGGATCTGGAATATATGAGTGTCGCCGAACACAACGCAAGTTACAATTTCTGAAACTGACCTGGTTTTTCTGTGGGCCCCACCTTGCGCTCGAAACGGAGGTCGAGATGGCTCCGAAACTTCGATCTGACAAAAACGAGTGAGCCTAAAGGGATAACACTTGAAAATATTTTGAGGTCTTCTACCTTCACGTCGATTTTTGTAGCAAACGAAGGCCGTTTGTGAAATCGTGTTTTCTCCACGCCTTGCCGCGTAGTCTTCATCGTCGCCTTCTCCACGAGCTCTCTACAGCCACGCTGGCTCTGATACCATGTCACGAGGAAGGAGATAAGGAATAGAGCTCACACACACAAATTGACACAGGGAAGAATGATCTTCTTCTTCTTCTTCTATTACATAAAAGGAATGTACAAGGATGACCTAAAAACAAGAATGACCTAAAAACAAGAATACAACAAGTGCAATATATAAAGACCAGTACATAAGGAAAAACCTAATGTCCACAAATGAGTGAGCTGGCAAGAAACAATTGTGCGATCACTCTTGGTAGATAAATCTTATAAAGCTCAATGAAGTATCCCTGACATATACCGGCGTGACCACTATACATGTCAGAGAAACAAAAATCTGGTACGTGTCATCCTGGATCATCACATGTTGAGCTTGATATCTCAACAACTAAGTCCGAAAGAAAGGGCACTACTGGTGTCTCACCTCATAGAAAATTTTGAAAATGAGGTAGTGAAAGTCATGAAAGACGCTCAGGTCAAAGGCAAGGATTAAGATGAGATAATGAAGCCCTTTAACCTCCCTTATGGAATCATGAAAGAGTAGAGGCGAAGATACATCAAGAAGCATGGGGAAGGATCCGGACGTGAAGCTCAACTTCAAGGCTAACATTTTTAATTATACTCAATAGAAGTTTGAAACCGCCGATTTTATTTGGAGAATAAAAATTTTGGAGAAAAATCCAACCTTGCGGGTGCACTGGCAAGAGGCACCATATTTACTCCAAGTCAATCTAGCTTTTTGTCCTATGCCACATCGATGCTACTGGCCAAAATTTTGGGACTTGCAAACTCAAGGTATAATAAATAAACAATGGCTCAATTTTCCTTTGCTACCAAGCCCACCACATAACTACCTCCCCACTGAAGAGTACATGGTGAAAACAATTGAATTTTGGATATCTCGATATGCCAAGGTCCCTGATCTCATTATCAAATTAATTAATAATATACTTAGCATGATACTAACAACGCTAAAAGTCTTCAAGCATGCAAACTACACATTTTTGAACTTCATTGGGATAAATCAAGGAGCAAAGATTCTAGTCTTTGACCTTTCTATCATGCCAAGTAGACTCACTATCATGGCCTACTAGAAGCCCCAAAAATTTTCAATTATGAGCATCAATTTTCTTCTTCAAATGTTTATGGAAATCTCATAAAGCCATGTAAGTGCACTAGAGGAGTCCTCTAGATGCATAAATCCCAAACATTGTATCATAATCCTTGTAACATAGTAGGAGATTAGAGTTTGCCAATAAAAGTGCCGGTCTCTGTGAAAGGACCATTTTAAGGGCACATGTATATAAGTCATTTTGAGACACTTTGTAAAGACTTTTTGCCATTGTGACTAAGAGAGAACTCATATTTTCGAATTTTCCTCTTCTTCCTCTTGTATCTCTTCATATTCTGAGTTTGAAGATGAGAGAAAAGTTCATTTTTGTGTTTACTACTGTTTCATGTATCGCGACACCATTTCCACTTGTGTAAATGATGAATGTGAGTGATGACACCTCATCTATATGCAACAGTAGCTATTCCACTTCATTGACCATTGTGTAAGTGCAAGTCCTCATACACTCAGTTAGGTTCAAAATACTTTTCAGATTGATAATTTAAATGTATGATCATCCCCATTATATGTACTTGCTAGTGATAGAGGAATAGTCTCTTTCGTCACAAGTCCCTAAGTTGTCACTTAGGTACACAATGTGGTATCTTCTTTCTTGAGAATGAGCACATAAACTGTCTACATATACTTCTAAGCTCCTTCGCAAGAACTCTTTGAAGGCATGACTCATGAGCCTTTGGAATGTTGCAGTTGCATTGGTGAGCCCAAATGGCATCACCCAAAATGCAAAGATTCCACACTCTGTGGCAAAATACATTTTGTGTTGATCTTCTAGGGCAATGGCTACTTGGTTGTAGCCTGAAAATCCATCAAGGAAGCTATAAACTTCCTTGCTTGCAACACACTCCAATAAATGTTCGATTGGAAGTCGATAGATATCTCTTACCATAGCATCATTAACTTTTTTAAGGTTAATATACACACAACTTTTCGTTCTTCTCGGGCACTACTGCAATGGGGGACACCCATGTAGTATGCTCAATCTCATAGATGAATCCAACTTCAATCACTCTATCAATTTCTTCTTTTATTTTTGCTACATAGATGTCATTATATGTGTAGGGCTTCTATTTGTTGGGATTTGCATCAGCGATCATGGGGATCGTATGAGAGCATACTTTCAAATATACACCCTTCATGTCTCTAAACATCTATGCAAAGATGTCCCTATATTCCCTTAATAAAGCTACAAGCTCTATTTCTTCTTCTGCACATAGGTTTTGTCCTATGTGCATACATCGCTCTTTGTTCTCTTCAATAGTTACAACAATTTTTTTGGTATTTTCTTTATTATCATACGCTTCACCTATGATGGCCTCTCTTTTAGGCATTCTGTCCTCTTTGCCCAAACTTGAGGCAAGTGGTAAACATGTATGTGAAGGCTGTATTTTGGGCAAAATGCAACGTTCCTCATTTCCCAAAAGATGGTTCAGTTCAAGCTATTTAGAAATTGAAGCTTGTTCACAATGATGTTTGTGGTCCTATGTAGACACCCTCTTTTGGAAATTATATTACTTCGTGACTTACATTGACGATTTTCCTAGGCATGCATGTGTATATCCATTGAAAGCAAAGTTAGAAACGTTTATGTGCTTCAAATAGTTTCTGGTTTTGGTTAAAAATCTGTGGGCATGTAAAAGTAGCACCCTTCGTTCTAATCAAGGGGAGGAATATATGTCCTCTAACTTTAATGCATTTTTGGCTGAACGTGGGATAAAACATCAGTGTGGAGTGCCATATACACCTCAAAAAAATGGAGTTACTGAACGAAAGAATAGGTCAGTCATGGAGATGGTGAGGTGTATGGTCAAGATTCAAGCTTTACCACATAGTTTCTGGCTAGGGGCTATTATGCATGCAGCTTATGTACTTAATAGGTGTCCCACTAAAGCGCTACAATCTATCATTCCATATGAGGCTTCGCATGGTCGCAAGCCATCTGTTGCTCATCTACGTGTTTTTGGTTGTTTGACATATGCATTAATGCCTGAACAACAACGCAAAAAAATGGATGATAAAGCAATAAAATATATTTGTTGGGTATAGTTCTGAAAGCAAAGGCTATCATCTGTATCATCCACAGACTAAACACATTTTGGTTAGCGGTGATGTTGTTTTTGTGGAAGATGCTATTCAACCATTACTTTCATGTACTAAGGAGACATCAATGAGCTCCAAAGACATGTATGATACTTTGCTGCCTCTTTTTATAGTTGGGCAGTCTAGTGCTGGTCCGAATGAGGCAACTTCTCAGCCTTTTCAGGTTTCATGTGATGATACAGATCATTCCATTTTTTATGCAGATTTACATGATGCACTTGTTGATGAGAGAGCTGATATTGAGGAGGCAAAAACTATGCCAAAATGGCTGGTGTAGACTTTGTGTGATAGCAAATTAGATGCACCTCTATCATACCATACTCATTTTGGCTCTCATAGTGCTTCTTTTGCATTAGGTTGCTATGCTATGGCTGCCTCTAGTCTATGTGATGAGAATGAGCTTGTTTCAGTTGATGAACCACAAAATTCAGAAATTTGGATGGTTGCTATGCAATCTGAATATAATGCTATAATGAATTCTGATTGTCTAACTCAACATTGATTCTTGCTACACAGTAGTATGTGTAAGTGTATGTCCATATGATTGGGAATTTAGAATCTATTGTGATTATCTGACTCAACATTGATTCTTACTTCACAATAGTATGTGTAAGTGTATATGCATATGATTGGAAATTTAGAGTCTATTGTGATGACTCAACATTGATTCTTACACCACAATAGTATGTGTATGTGCATATGATTGGGAATTTAAAATCTATTGTGATTGTCTGACTCAACATTGATTCTTACTTCACAGTAGTATGTGTAAGTGTATGTGCATATGATTGGGAATTTAGAATCTATTGTCATTGTCTGACTCAACATTGATTCTTATGTATGTGTAAGTGTATGTGCATATGATTGGGAATTTAAAATCTATTGTGATTGTCTGACTCAACATTGATTCTGACTTCACAATAGTATGTGTAAGTGCATGTGCACATGATCGGGAATTTAGAATCTATTGTGATTCTCTGACTCAACATTGATTCGTACTTCACAATAGTATGTGTAAGTGTATATGCATATGATTGGGAATTTAAAATCTATTGTGATTGTCTGACTCAACATTGATTCTTACTTCACAATAGTATGTATGTGTTTACAATATGATTGAGAATTAAATCTATTATAATTGTATATGTAATTGTACATGCATGTATAATTGAGAATTAAAATATGTTGATTGTTTGACGCAACATGATTCTTATTTCATAATGTTATGTGTAATTGTATGCGTGTGTATGATTGAGAAATAAAATCTATTGTGAATTTTTTACTCTATATTGATTCTATATCTTATTTGATGTTGATTTATGTTGTCTTTTTGTAGATATAGTCTTCATAAAGCAATTTGCAAGCGCTATGGGAAAGGGAAAAGAATGGCCATATGTGATTGATCATCAAGAGGGTAAAACAGTGTCCACAATACAATGCAAATGTTGTGCATTATTATGTAGGAAATGTAACTCGGATAAAAGAGCATCTTTTTAGTATAGGTAACAAGGTAGTAGGATGCTCTAATCCAGATAGTGATATATGGGTACATTTTGCAAGTTATGCAAATAAATGTAAATCTCAAGGCATCACTTCAAAAAGATTCAAAAGCATGAGTAGTTCATAGCACTTCCGAAGTTGCCTAGGTGCAAGAATGAGTAGATGCATGGATGATAGTAGAGGATCCTCAAGATATTTCTACTCAAGTCTCTCAAACTATTTTTGAGAATAACCAAGATACATGTACTCCACTTTCTCCAACTACATCAAAGAAGAGTGGACTTGGTGAATGTAGTAAAATTGGTGGATCTAATACTGTGTCGCCATGCCTTGTCCGTACTAAATCACAAAATACTATACCTGTAGCTTTTGAAAAGTAAGATTGTCTCAAGCTTCATCTTGAATGGACTCAAGCATTCTTAGCATGTAGGATTCCTTTCAATTTTATTTATAATCCCATTTTCAAAGATGCTTTGATGTCAACTGCATGGAAAGGATTCACCATGCCAGATTATAATAAAATGCAAACATAGTATGAAGATAAAGTGAAAAAAAGTACTAAAGGTATTTTAAAGCGAACAGTACTTGATTATGTACCCATGTATAGATGTACAATAGCGTTGGATGGATGGACAAGTTGTCAAAAGAAACCATTGATAAATGTCACGGTTATATGTCCAAAAGGAAGCATGTTTTTAGAAGTTGTTGATACTTCTCTTAAAGAAAAAAGTTCACCTTTTCTTGTAAAGGTAAATGAACATGCTATATCGTACGTAGGTGGTCCAAAGAATGTGACTCCGATAGTCAGGGATAATGCCTCTAATTTTTGAAGTGTTGGAATTACACTTCAAAACAAGTATGAAGGCATTACTTGGGTTCCATGTGCAGTTTCATATATTAAATTAATTATTGAGAGTTATAGGTAGATTATCTTTCATTAAAGAAAGCTTATTAGAGGCAAATCATGTGGTCAAACTTATCAGAGAGAATCAATTTTCATATTCGCTCTTTTGATCCAAATCTCCCAAAACTTCAGATTTTTAGTGCCACATGATTTGCAACTACCTATATTGTGTTAAGTGGATTATTCTTATCGAGGCATGGGTAGAGAAGTATCATTCTTATCGAGTTGCGGCATTGTTGGGGCATTATTGTACAGAAAGGGATTTGAGTGTTTGTAGGATAAGGGAGAAAGATAAGAAGAAAGATACAGGCACTGGAAGCTTCTGTAGATTAATTATAAGGGGAAAAGTATAATGGTGATATTCAATACCATCCAATGTTGTCTGTGCAAAATACCAAAGAGTGCATAATCACAAAGTACAAAATACCCAAGGTTCTTGTTGTTGCCGACCTTCCTCCACCTTCTCCAAGCTTGCACTTCTGTACACCTTGCACTCGAGCTTCCACTAGGGGGGGGGATGGACATCTTCTATTGGTGCGCGCACAACTTCAATGAGACCTTGGGACCTTTGGTTGTATGCTTAGCGCTTTTTTTCACACCTTGCACTTCACTTCTCTGCATCGCACACTGTATGTCTCTTACACTTCTTTGCATCGCACACTGTATGTCTCTTACACTTCTCTTGCTTAGTCTAGACTATGCTCTCCTTGCTTATTCTTCAAGAATAATCCTTGCCTTGATTTGAGTGTCGGTTCATGTACGCTCTTAACTACTAGAGTATCTTGGTGCTCACTTTGATGTCCCAAGATTGTCTCCCAAAGTGGCAGCCAACAAATCCCTACATTGTGCTATAGTGACTTTAGACTAAAACAAAAAATTTAATTGCGGGGTCATACTTTCACGTGTGCGTACACTACCACTTCACATACCTTCATATTTTGCCTTTTAATTTCTTCAAATGTGCACCTAAGAGATGGTTCACTCGAACCTTTCAAAACACTTTAAAAACACTTTGAACCTTAGAGAAACTATAGAAATACCTCTGCAACCTGCGACCAACTTTCTCCAATTTTATCCTTTGTGAACAATTAATTGTGCACTACCTATGCACCTTGACACCCAACTTTGAACGCTTTGACTTCACCCATGTTGACCTTTGACCTTGAGCATGTTGACTTTTATTGGTTTGACTTTGACCTTTTGTCTTTGACTATGGTTGACTTTGACTATGATTGACTTTGACCAATATGACTTTTATGGGCTCAAGAGTTGCCCACCACCTAATGGGCTCTCCGTCTCAGAGAGCTACAACCAAAACTCTGAGTAGAGGTGACACCATGATCCCTGTGCTCCAAAATCTTTAAAAGGATACTTGAGAAGCTACCACGTCCACCAAAAGCAGTAGAGAACAGACACCAGAGAAGAACCAAAAGTGAAAATGTTGCACATAAAAAACAAAGGATGGCGAATGGAGGGTAGTAAGGAGGGGGAAGGGAGGGCCAAGGGGGCTGAGATTGAGAGGGAAGGGAGGGGTAAGGATGGGCCTGGGAAGAAGGGTAAACAGGGGGGGGTGAGGGATTGGGATTATGGGCTCTGGAGAGGGCCAAAATGATCAAACAATAGAGCTACAGAGGATGCATATGAGAAATTGTGAAACATACGGTAAAATGTTGTGAGAATATACCATGTGGACCATGTGTGTAATGAAAAACATGCGTCAAATGTGCACAAAATATGTGGGTTTTGACCATAAGTCAGAGAAAAGGTGGTATTTTGTAAAACCTAAGTCAAAAAATGAGTCCAGGGGTGCCAAAAGACATGAAAATGACTCCACGTTTGAAAAAAATGGCCATCCGAGGCTTAAATAAAAAATAAAAATAAAATAAATGTAAAGAAAATTAAAATGAAAATAACTAACTAAATAAATAAAATATGAAAAAATAAAATAAATAAAATAAAATAATAATAATAATAATAAATAAAGTCGATGGTGGGGGGATGGGGGACGGCAGGGGGAGGGGGAGATGGAGAGAGAGGGGGGCGGGGGAAGGGGGGATGTTTTTTTTATATTGAAAATTATCCCCCCTTTTTTTTTGAAAAAAAATCCATGGGGGCCCCTCTTTTTTTTATTAATATCAAAAAATTGGATAAAAATACAAATAAAAGTAAAATGATACGAAAAAATCCCAAAAGAAAAATCAAAAGAAACTCCCTACAGGTTTAGGCCAATTTTCGCACTCAAAACCACATAGAGCTTCCTTTATTCCTCCAATTTAGTAAGAAAATGACATTTGAAAAGGATGAAAAAATGCTTGAAAAATTACCAAAAATTTCCAAAAATTGTGCTTATGCAAAGGGCTATGAAATGGTTGCTAAATTTGTTAAAAACTCAAGGAACAAACATGAAAATAGTTAAAAACTACTAAAACTTGAGCAAAATGATATGGGAAGGCTATGTACAACCTGGACACATTTTGCAAGTTCTAGGTGATCCATAAATCTTCAGTAGTGCTAATGGTAGGCCTTGAGCCTTGATATGTTGATCAGTGGTACCTCTCCTTTTAGAGTCTCTAACTCAACTACACCCCAATTCAGCATCGTCTTAATTTGATAAGATCCTTCGGAGTATGAAAGCCATTTTCCCCTTACTTGTGTGTGGATTTGAGGTCTATGGAGAAGAACTAACATGCCTTTTTTTAAGTTATTGTTCCACAGATTCCGATCATGTGCCTCCTTCCTCTTCATTTGAGTATCTTTCAATTGTTTTGCAGCATGTAGACGTATCTCTTCCACTTTGTGCAGTGCTCCAAGCCTCTGAGAGACACCACAATCCTTCTTTTCCTACATGAATGCTAGTTTTGGTGAACCATGTAGAAATTCAAAGGGTTCAATAGGCAATATCCCATAAACCAATTGGAATGGAGAATTTCCAGTAGCTTCTTTGTAAGCTAATATGTATGCCCATAGGGTACCTTGATACGCTATGCCCCAGGAAGTGGGTTGTAGCATATATTCTTTCCTTAAGATGGAAATTAATACCTTATTGGTGGATTTTGCCTGTCCATTAGCTTTTGTATAATAGGCACAAGAGGTAGAATTTTGTACCTGTTAAAAATTTCCTGCGGGACCTTGTTCACAAAATGAGTACCTTTGTCTATACAAATTTCAAGGGGGCATCCAAATCTGCAAATGATGTTACTATAAATGAAATCAGCAACAGTTTGAGCAGTGCAATCAGGGGAGGCAATAGCTTTAGCCCACTTTGTCGCATAGTTAGTGGCGATCAAAAGATACTTCTCTCTCTTTGGAACTGACGGAGGGTAGATGGGCCCTACAAAGTCTAGCCCCCACTTCTCAAATGGTTGCCAAGAAGTGGAAATAATCAAGGGGTTGTGCCTTTGGTTTGTTGGCTTAGGTCCACATCGCTGACAAACATCACATGTTTTTCTCCATTCCTCTGCATCTTTGAATAATGTAGGCCACCATAAGCCATAATCAAGGATTCTCTGACTCATAATGTGTCTTGGAAGGTGACCACCACTTGTTCCTTCATGTGTAGATTTAAGGACTTCCCTCACTTCTTCTTTTTCCATGCATTTTCTAAACCTGTTATCTTTTCCCTGTCTATATCATTTTCCCTCAATGAAGGTAAAAGGTCTACTTTTGATTAGTAGTCTCTTTCTTTGCACAACACTTGCTCTCTCTGGATACAATTCAGTTTTAATAAAATTCTTGATGTCATCATACCAACCTTTAGCTTTTACAACAAATAGATTAGCGTATGGAAAATCATCATTTACTCCAATTGCTTGATCCATCATGTTGATCCTGGACAGGTGGTCTGCCATGACATTTTCTTTATGTGGTCTATGGACTATAGAAAAATCAAATTCCTAGAACAAAAGCAGCCACCTCCATATCCTCCGAGTTGCTTGTGGCTTGTTCAATAAACACCTAATTGGCTGATGATCAATGATTATAACAAATTTCACACCTAGCAAATAATGAAGAAACTTTTGTACAACAAAAAACCATTGCTAGGGCCTCCCTTTCTGTGGTGCTATAATTTTTTTCAGCCTTAGTCAAAATTCTACTAGCATATTGAATAGGTCTATCAAGTTTGTATTCTTCACTATGTTGAGCCAAAACAACACCCACTGCATATGCACTGGCATCCACATGTACATGAAAAGGTCTTGACCAAGCTGCTATGATAAGAATTGGTGCAACCACCAATTTGGACCTTAATGCGTGCTAGGCATTCTCTTCTTCTTCTTCCCATTTAAAGGGTACTTCTTTACATGTAAGTCTAGCCAGTGGCTTGGCTATCTCTGCATACATTTTGATAAATCTTCTGTGGTACCCAGTATGCCCCAAGAAGCTTTGAATCTCTTTAGGAGATTTGGGTTTAGGTAACTTTAGTATAGAAATAATTTAATCAGGGTCTGGATCCATACCTTTGGCAGATACCATATATCCCAAGAGGGTTCCTTCTGTCACAAGGAAATGACATTTATTTGGGTTTAACTTTAGTTTGGTTTCCATATATCTCTTAAAAACATTATGCAGTTGTATCAAGTCATGATCCAAGCAATCCAAAGGGGTCTCTTTGTGAGATCCTAAAAATGAAGAGAAGTTATCCATGAAAATTCTAAGTGTTTCTAGCAATAAGGGTCCAAAAATGAGGTTGGCAGTCCTGATAAAGGTGGCTGGAGCATTTTTGAGTCCAAATGCCATTTTTACATACACATATGTTCCCCAAGGTATGATAAACGCAGTCTTTTCATGATCCTTTGGGTGGATGGATATTTGATTATAGCCACTAAAGCCATCCATAAAGCTATATAATGTGTGTCCATCCACCTCTTCAATGACCTGCTCTACAAAAGGCATGGGGAATCCATCTGGAATGGTCACCTTGTTGAGTGCTCTAAAGTCAACACAAATCTTTATTTTGTTGGTATTCTTCTTTGGTACTATAACGATTGGTGAAAGCCATTCTGAGTGGTCCACATGAATGATCATTCCTGCATCCTCCATCTTTTGTATTTCCACATAAACAGCTTCAGTATATTTTGGGTTAAGTCTATAAGTCTTTCCTCTTATTGGTTTGGCTCCATCAACAAGAGGGATTCTGTGCTCTCCATAATTGGCAGGCACTCCTTCTAAGTCTTTACCACGCAAAAACATCTACATAGTGTGTCAAGAAAGATTTTACCTTTTCAAGTAGCCCTAGGTGTCTCCACAACAAAGTGGCCACCAAAACTGGCCCATTATTTTCTTCAGTGCATAATTGTACTTCTTTGCCTGGGTTTCTATCTACCATGTTATCCCATGCTCATCTCCAACCTTTTTTTCTTCCAATAGCTTTTCCTGCATTGTTGCATAAGCAGGAGTGTTCTCGATCTCAATGTATTCTTCTTTGTCTTGCATCCATCCTGCAAGGATTTCTTGAATCGGTAAAGAACATTCTTCACTAGTATGTTTTACCTTGTCTTTAAATTTAGTAACTTCTTTCTCTGTTGTTGTTGCATCCTCCTCCAAGTTGTATTTGAGGGGTGTCATCCTTCCCTTCTGTGGCATGTGATGGGTTCTCCCAATCCATCAACCTAAAATTTATCCTCATTTTCATCATAACATTCATCTGTGCAATAATTATTTATAAAAACTCCAAAACAAGAGGAAGAGTTGCGTGCTTGCAGCCAATTCAGAATGTCTTCTTCCTCCTCGAACTCTAATTGTGGTTGGTCATGCATTTCTGGTTCCATGCAAATGCCAACTGATTGCATCATGCTAGTGTCCCCTTGTTGATATGGACCCTCCTCGGACAGACACCGTCTATCGCGACAGACCAAAACCACGACAAACGACAGACTGCATCTATCGCGACAGACAGAGACCCGCGACAGACCCCGTCTATCGCGACAGACTCGTCTATCGCGATAGACACCGTCTATCGCGACAGACCAAAACCACGACAGATGACAGACTGCGTCTATCGCGACAGACACCCGTCTATCACGACAGACAGAGACCCGCGACAGACCCCGTCTATCGCGACTGACCTCGTCTATCGCGACAGACACCGTCTATCGCGACAGACTCGTCTATTGCGATAGACCACTCTATCGCGACAGACACCGTCTATCGTGACAGACAGCCCCACGCGACAGTTAGTGTCTATCGCGACAGACACCGACAGACATTTTCGGCAAAAAAATTAAGGGGTAATTTTTTGGAAATTTAGGCTAAATTTTGGGCATATTGGCATACTCAAAGACTCATACACTTGCAAAGGCCCTAGAAAAATGCATTAAAACTCCTGAAAGGTTCTGTTTGTCTGTTTAACCCCCTAAACCCTGAACGATCATAACTTTTTCATATGAAATCCATTTTTTGAGCTCTAGGGCTTGTCAGAAAGCTTGTTGACATTTTGAAGTTGACACACTGAGGGGTAGATACACCAAGGGAGCTCTAGAGGAAATTTTTTAGCAATACAAAAGGGGGAACAAGGGTCATTAAAAAGTGTCTATCAATTGAAGGATCAAATTGAAGCTAAACTTGGGGTTCTTACAGGATCATCGAGAGCTTTTGGAGAAAGCAAAGTAAGTGCCAGTGCGAACAAGCTTGGGAACGTGCTTCCTGGGTAGACAAGCATCGCTAGGAGGAGTGACTTGAGGTTGGAACATCTCTTAACCCCCTCAGCCCATTCTTAGCAGAGGCTAAGTGCGAGTAGTTGTCCTGATTGACTAGGGATACGATAGGAATACTCAAGTTTGAAGAACTATTAATTTCTCAAGTCCAAGAATAGGTAAATTGCAGTCAAGGGACAACTTAAAGGAAAAGAACATAAACTAAGTGGACGGAGAACATCAAGTACGCCACATTCAAGTATTCATGACGACGCATAATTAAAAACAAGAAAACACATACAAAGGAACTCAAAAGAAACAAGTGATTGGTATCAAAGAATCAGCAACGTGGTTGTACAGGGATCATTGGGTTATTTGTTAGGGCATATGAACCTGAGATCGGGAAGACACCTAGGAAGAGACCGTCAAAGTGTTAGATCATCTGAGGCTAGTGTCAACCATACCGCAAGATCTTGGGCCCAACAACTGAGTGATTACCCCTACGCCCTAGACTCAGAAACTAGTGACTCTGAGATGTCATACAACATGGAAAGACCGGTAGGTAGCACAGGAATGGCATACCTAGAAAGACCTGAGGGCCCCTACAAGACCCAATTGGAATACATCCAGACCAACCGCCTAGGTGCACGCATCTATGAGGATGGTCTGCGAAGATCTCTTGTCCTAATTAAAAATCCCAATCAGCCCATAGGACTAGAACACCCTGTAGTCAAGTTCGAAAATGGCTCCTACATAGATAAAGAAGGAACCATGTATGTGGTCACCAGCCAACCTGAAAGGACAGATGAGTTTGGCAACATAATCTCTGAACCCGAACTAGGTGACACAGAGCAAGGAAACTTAGGAAAAGAGCGTAAAACCCCTCGAGGCAAGTTGGTCCTAATGAGAATAATCACTCCAGAGCTAGTTCTCCAGGACAATAGGAGCATAGAATTGTTTATGAATCGAGAGACAGATGAGGCTTTTTGGAGGTATAAGCCGGATAAGCCTAATGAAGTGAGAGCACTTACCATCTATGAATTCAAAGATCCTGATAGCCCTGGCAAAGTGACCTATTTAGATGATGCTTCAGAGAGGATCTTTGTGGTCTCAGAACATGGAAGACACATCTACACTTGGAAGGGTGAATTTATCTTTCCCCTACCTCGATCCAATGTGTCTTATGGTCACCAAGGAGCTGGAACATCTCAGGTATTTGGAACACAACGAGAGCGAAGTAGAGAGGGACCCGAGGTGAGCTTTGCTAATCCACTTGGAAGGGAGAGAACGAGGACAGAGACTGATAGGCTGGGCAGAGAGAGACATAGGGACCCACGAAATCCAAGGGATACAGATGACTTCCCTCTCCCAAGGCCTAGAGAGCATACTAGAACCTTAAGGCCTACACAATTGGTTAAGTCCATGAAGAATTGTTTCGATGGCACAGGAGATCCGTACGACCATGTAGCAGAGTTTAGGCAAGTTTTGAGAGCTGAACAAGTGGAAGACTTGTTTACTCAATACAATGCTTTCGGCCTAACACTCAAGAACACTACCTTGACGTGGTTTCAACCACTTCACCAGGATCAGTACAGAAATATAGACCAACTTCTGGAAGCATTCGTCACCGAATTTTCCAAAAGTGGCATTAGGCATAACACATCTTCCTTGATATACAACTTCAAACAAACACCTCAAGAGACAGTGAGGTTTGCAGGCAGAAGATTTAGGCAATATCTAGAGAGATGCCCGACTCTAGAGCTACCCACTCCAGCCAAACAAGTGGCCTTATTTTTAGATGGATTGTTAAGTACCAAACTGAGGTCCTATGTGTACTTAAAGGACCCTAGATCCATAGAAGAGTGTGTACGCATGTGCATAGACATTGAGGATAATCTAGGGGAGGAATTAGAGCTCTCAAAAATCTATAAAGATTCAAATAGTTCTAGTAGTCTCATTTCCTCACAATCCACTGTTACACTTATGTGTTCCTCGAGTAGCTTTGATGTGAACCTTTTCCCTATACATGGGCACTTTTTACTCTAGTGCTGGCTAGAGGTTTTTTCCCCATGTTACCACATACTTGATACTCTCATATGTGGTGGTACTTTGTACTTAGGGATATCATTCAGCTCTTACTTCAGTTCAGTTCATCGATCAATAGAGAGAGCTCTTCCAGCCATCGTCTTCTCCGTGGTTCTTGCTGCGTTTGTGCTCCTTGTGTGTGCTTTTTGTGTGTCTCTCGCACTTCTACACACACCCAACAGTGGTATCAGAGCAGGTTCAGCTTCTTCTCAAGTTTCGGTTTTTCGCGTCGCAGCACGCGCGCACTTTAACAGTGCAAATCGACTTCGGAGCATAGAAGTGTGAATTTCAGCAGCCCGGAAACATTTCCACCAGGTGCGCTGGGGTTTTGCCCCCATTTCGAAGCCATTCGTGCAGTCAAAATCGCCATCAGAGTGACGGTTTGTGAGCTGAAATTTCAGCACTCATTTCAGCTTTCGTCGAAGTGAAGATTTTGTCACATTCTTGTTCCTTTGTGAAATGGCGGGAAGCAATGACTTGTTTGGCATGCTTCAAGCTGAAGATAAGCTTGATGGGAACAACTATCCGATGTGGTCTTACATGATGAAGCATGTTCTTGTTGCAAAACAACTTTGGAACATAGTGGCAGATGTAGATCAAAGACCGACAGGTGCTTCTACTTCACAGTCTACTGTCACAGATGGAGCTTCTTCTTCGAGTACAGTGGTTTCTCCTTCTCCACCTACACAGGAGAAGCTTAGATGGGATGGAAAAGATGCTCAAGCTCATGCTTTGATTGCGCTTTCAGTGAAGTGTCATATAGTTCCACACATTCGGTCATGTTCTACATCACGACAGGCATGGGACACTCTTGCTTCTTTGTATGCCGTGCGTAATGAAGCATGTGTTGCATACTTGAGGAAGCAACTTGAGGATGTATGCATGGCTGAAAATGAGTCGGTGGATGTGTATGTGACATGTTGATATATTTAGGTAGTGATGTGTGTGAACACTCTAGGACCGCCGGGGCACTTTTTTCCCTCTTTAGGAGGTTTTTTCCCCCGGCTTGTATATACGCCTATTGCCCTAATGGGCTACTTATCTTTGTACATTCTCTAGTAATACATTCAGTCGTGTGTGTTGTGCTCCAAGCTTCTTCTTCTTCCTTGTGCTGTTCGCGTGCTTCCGCAGACGTCTAACTCCAACAATTGGTATCAGAGCAGGTCGTTGCTTCTTCTAGGGCGCCGTCGACACTCCTCCGTTTGCAGTCTCAGATTCGCACAAAATTTTGTGAGCATACTCACAGTGTTTCCGAGATCAAAACAGCTTCGCTTTGTGGTGCCGAAATCGCGATCTGAGCTCGTTTCGGCCTCCGAACGCACTATCGCAGTGCTTGTGCAGGCTATTTCGTCCTTTTGTGCCAAAGGTATATACCAGTTTCTGTTTGCAAGTTTAAGCGTCTCGAAGTCTGCTACAGGTCTAGCAGAACTCGTTTGGGCAGTTCCGTTCAACTTTTTTAGATACAGTCAATTTTCTGCATCAAGGTATTTTAGTCACCGGCCATGGCTGAAAGCAGTGATGTATTCCGTATGTTGGCTGTTGAGGATAAGTTGGATGGTACCAACTACCCATTATGGGCTTATATGATGCGACATGTACTGGTTGCAAAAGGATTGTGGAACATTGTACAGGGTGTTGAAAGACGTCCTGTTACACCTGTAACGACAGGTACTGCAAATACAGGTGTTGGAGCTGATGAAGATGGTGTCGAAGATGATATTCCGCAGATTCCTGTTCGTGCTGCTGTTTCTGTTGCACCTACTGCAGAGCAGATTCGTTGGGATGGCAGAGATGCCCAGGCACATGCATTGATAGCTTTGTCTGTCAAACGTGCCATTATTCCTCACATTCGCTCTTGCAGAACAGCAAAGGATGCTTGGGATACACTTACCACTTTGTACCAGGCTAGGAATGAGGCTCGTGTTGCTTACCTCCGAAAACAGTTGGAGAGTGAGCACATGAATGAAGGTGATTCTATGGACAGTTTTCTTACAAAGATCAAAGACCTGAAGGAACAATTGATTTCTGCTGATGAGGTTATACCAGATAGCTCACTTGTGCAGACCGTTCTGAATGGTCTTCCTGATTCATATCAGAGTTTTGCCTCTACTCTTCGGTTGATGATGAAAGGCAATCCGAATGCCTTGTCATTTGAGGAATTAGTCTCTGTTCTGTTGCAGGAAGATCAGTCCAGGCAGAACAGGTCCATTATGCGTGTTGCAGATCAAGCTTTCCTGGCTAGTCAGAAGGGCAAAGGAAAATGGAGCTCTTCTACTAGTAAGCAGAAATCTGCAAATGCTGCACATTCGAAGAACCAAGACAAAGATGAGAAAAAATCAGAAAAGCAGAAATTGTTTTGTAAGTACTGTAAAGGTAATGATCATATCATAAAGAACTGTCCAAAACTGGCTGCTAAAGAGGCAAAGAAGAAAGAGGCTGGAATGGTTGTTGCAGAGGCCTCTACACCAAAAACAGAGTCTGCAAATCTTGTGCAGGAAGAAGAATGGGCGTTTACCACTGTCTGCAGTTTTGACCCATCTTCTCATGATCAGTGCATGTCTGTAGTAGACTCAGATGTTTGGTATTTTGACAGTGGGGCAACCAAACATATTACCTCGCAGCGCAGTTTCTTCTCTTCACTTGAGCCTGCTCCTACAGGGAATACTGTCACATGCGCCAATAACTCCTCTTATCCTGTTATGGGAGTTGGTAAGATCATTCTGACTACTGCTGATGGTAGTTCTTTCACTTTGTCAGATGCTTTATTTGTGCCAGGGATCAAAAAGAATCTGTTATCAGTTTCTGCATTAGCCAAGATTGGCTTGGTTGTGAAATTTGTTGATGACAGGTGTACAGTCCATGATCTCTCAAATGGCGATGTGATTATTGCTTCTGGCATTTTATGTCGTGGGCTGTATAAGCTCATAGACTATGAAAGATCTGTGAATGATTCGGCATGTGCAGTTCATGATTCTCAGGCTATGTCAGATGCAAAGCTTTGGCATGCACGCTTTGGTCATCTGAATTTTGCTAGTTTGTTACGCCTGCAGAAATCTGAAATGGTGTCCTCTTTGCCCAAACTTGAGGCACCTGGAAAACATGTTTGTGAAGGCTGTATTTTGGGCAAAATGCAGCGTTCTTCCTTTCCAAAAGATGGTTCAGTTCGGGCTACGCAGAAATTGCAGCTTGTACATAGTGATGTCTGTGGTCCTATGCAGACACCCTCTTTTGGAAATTACCTTTACTTCGTGACTTTCATTGATGATTTTTCCAGGCATGCATGGGTATATCCACTCAAAGCAAAATCCGAAGTGTTCATGTGCTTCAAACAGTTTTTGGTTTTGGCTGAAAATCTGTCAGCATGTAAAATGGGCACCCTCCGCTCTGATCGAGGGGGGGAGTATATGTCTTCAGATTTTAATGCATTTCTGGCTGAACGTGGGATAAAACACCAGTGTACAGTGCCGTATACACCTCAACAGAATGGAGTTGCTGAACGAAAGAACAGGTCACTCATGGAGATGGCGAGGTGCATGGTCAAAAGTCAGGCTTTACCACATAGTTTCTGGCTTGAGGCTGTCATGTGTGCAGCATATGTACTGAACAGGTGTCCCACTAAAGCGTTGCAGTCTATCACTCCATATGAGGCTTGGCATGACCGCAAGCCATCTGTTGCTCATCTGCGTGTTTTTGGTTGTTTGGCATATGCATTAGTGCCTGAACAACATCGCAGAAAATTGGATGATAAGGCAGTAAAATGTATTTTTGTTGGGTACAGTTCTGAAAGTAAAGGCTATCGTTTGTATCATCCACAGACTAAACGCATTCTGGTTAGCCGTGATGTTGTCTTTGTAGAAGATGCTATTCAGCCATTGCTTTCATGTACTAAGGAGACATCTGTTAGCTCCAAAGACATGTATGATACTTTGATGCCTCTTTTTACAGGTGGACAGGCTAGTGCTGGTCCTAATGAGGCAACTTCTCAGCCTTTGCAGGTTTCATATGATGATGCAGATCATTCCATTTCTGATGCAGATTTACATGATGCACTTGTTGATGAGAGAGCTGATATTGAGCAGGCAAAAACTATGCCAAAATGGCTGGTGCAGACTTTGCGTGACAGCAAATTAGATGCACCTTTGTCATATCGTACTCGTTCAGGCTCTCATAGTGCCTCCTTTGCATCAGATTGCTATGCTATGGCTGCATCTAGTCTCTGTGATGAGAATGAGCCTGTTTCTTTTGATGAAGCACAAAATTCAGAAAATTGGATGGCTGCTATGCAATCTGAATATGATGCTATAATGAAGAATGGTACATGGTCTTTATGTGACTTGCCTCCTGGCAAGAAGGCCATTGGCACTAAGTGGGTATACAAGCTGAAGCGTAAACCTGATGGTACAGTTGACAGGTATAAGGCTAGGCTTGTTGCAAAGGGTTATGCGCAGGAAAGAGGCATTGATTTTGATGAGACCTTTGCACCTACATGCCGTATGACTACTGTTCGGAGCATTTGTGCACTTGCAGCCCATCATGGTTGGAATGTACATCAGTTGGACATTAAAACAGCATTTCTGAATGGTGACTTGCATGAAGAAGTGTATGTTTTTCAGCCCCGTGGCTTTGTGCAGAAAGGGCATGAAAACCAGGTGTGCAGGTTAAAGAAGGCGTTATATGGTTTAAAGCAAGCACCACGTGCTTGGTATGAGAAGATACATGCCTATCTGATTGCACATGGTTTTGAGAACAGTCCAACTGAAAGCACCTTATATGTTAAGCGTGCTAATGATGTGCTTCTGATCATTGTTGTCTATGTTGATGACATGCTGCTCACTGGTCCTATTGAGACACATATTGCTGATTTTAAGGCTGATTTGCATGCCTCATTTGAGATGTCTGATTTGGGGCATTTGCATCACTATTTGGGCATTCAGTTTATGCACGTTGATGGTGGAATGGCTTTGTGTCAAACAAAATATATTGACACATTATTGCAGCGTTTTGGCCTTGAAGACTGTAAGCCTATTGCCACTCCTATGGAGACAGGTTTACGATTGAGTCTTCATGATGCTGGAGATGCATTTGATGCTGTTCTCTATCAGCAGGCTGTTGGATGCTTGATTTACTTATGCATTACTCGGCCAGATATTCAGTTTGCTGTCTCACAGATGAGCAGGTTCATGCATTGCCCAGGAGTCACGCATTGGAAAGCGGTTAAGCGCATCTTTCGCTACTTGAGTGGTACTCGGCTACTTGGGTTGTTTTATCCCAAGGGGGGATCACTACCGCCAGATTTGCATGCTTTTTCTGACTCAGATTGGGCTGGTTGCTATGACACTCGTGTGTCCACCAGTGGTTTTTGCTTCATGCTTGGTAGCTCATGTATATCTTGGTTGAGCAAGAAGCAGCCTACTGTGGCCACTTCCAGTTGTGAGGCTGAGTATAGGGCAGCTTTCACAGCGACTGTTGAGTGTGTGTGGCTCAGACGCCTTATGGCTGATTTGGGTGTTGGCCAGTCTTCTGCCACCACCATCTTCACTGACAGTCAGAGCGCATTGGCAGTTGCGAGGAACCCTGTGTTCCATGCTCGCACTAAGCACATTGAGGTGCATTATCACTATGTCAGGGAGAGGTTCTCTGCTGGGGAGATCAGCTTGGCATATGTGCCCACGCAGGAGAACATTGCAGACCTTTTCACGAAGGCTCTGCCTAGGGAGAAGTTTGAAGCTTTCCGCAAAGCTTTGGGCTTACTTCCTTTTGTGGAGTGATTTCCACATAGCTCGGCACTTCCTTATACATGAGTGCCAGCTCCTTGTTCACCGCATCACTCCCAGGGGGGATTTGTTGATATATTTAGGTAGTGATGTGTGTGAACACTCTAGGACCGCCGGGGCACTTTTTTCCCTCTTTAGGAGGTTTTTTCCCCCGGCTTGTATATACGCCTATTGCCCTAATGGGCTACTTATCTTTGTACATTCTCTAGTAATACATTCAGTCGTGTGTGTTGTGCTCCAAGCTTCTTCTTCTTCCTTGTGCTGTTCGCGTGCTTCCGCAGACGTCTAACTCCAACATGACACACATCAAGGACTTGAAAGAGCAATTGGCAAACATAGATGAGATCATTCCGGATGCATCAGTCATTTCTACATTGTTGAAAGGATTACCGGAATCTTTTCAAAGCTTTGCTACTACACTTCGTTTGGTTGCAAAAGGAAATCCTAATATGTATGCATTTGATGAGGTTGTGTCTCTTCTTTTGCAAGAAGAGCAATCTAGAGTGAATAGGAGTGGTTTGATTGAAGGAACACAAGCACTTGCTATCTCACAAAAGGGGAAAAGCAAGTATGGTTCAGCTTTTGGTTCATCAAAACCAAAGCCTCAAGCTTCCTCTTCCACTCATTCCTCTAATGATGGTGATTTGCAAAAGAAGAAGAGATGCAAATATTGCCGGAAGGCTGGTCATACTATTGATGAGTGTAGAAAGCTTGCTAAACGCAATGAAAAGAAGAAGGAATCCGGCATGTCTATTGCTGAAAATTCAGCAAATGCAAAGAATGATGAAGCTAACATGGCTCAAGATTTTTGGGCATGTGTTGTTACATGTCATTATGATGCTTCTTTACATTCTAAATGTATGGTTGTGAGTGAGGCTGATTCGGATTGGTTCTTTGATAGTGGTGCTTCAAAGCACATAACATCATGCAAAAGATTTTTTGCCTCTTTGAAAGATGCACCTAAAGGAGGACATGTTGTGTGTGCAAACAATGCCTCTTATCCTATCATTGGAGTAGGAGAAATTGAGCTTACGGCTGCAAATGGAGGTGTGATTCTCTTGAAAAATGCATTGTATGTGCCCAGTATCAAGAAGAACTTAATTTCAGTTCCGTTGATTGCCAAAGTTGGACTTCATGTACACTTTGTTGATGATAAGTGTATGGTTCATGATTTCAGCAATGGTGATGTTATTGTGATGTCCGGTACATTATGTAATGGTTTGTATCGCATGGATACATACAAGAGGGCTGCCTCGAATGCCTTAGTTGCTCATACTTCTTGCATGGCTGAAATGGAGCTTTGGCATGCTCGTTTTGGTCACTTGAACTTCAATAGTTTGCTCTACTTGCAAAAGAAGGACATGGTTATTGGCTTGCCTACACTTGAGTCCATTGAAAAGCATGCATGTGAAGGTTTCATTCTTGGAAAAATGCATCATGCTTCTTTTCCAAAAGATAGTCACACACACACTACAAGAAAATTACAACTTGTTCATAGTGATGTATGTGGTCCGGTCAAGACTCCATCTTTTGGGAAGCTTGTATATTTTGTTACCTTCATTGATGATGCTACTCGCCATACATGGGTGTATCCTATGAAAGCAAAGAATGAGGTATTTTCTTGCTTCAAAGCATTTTTAGCTATGGCTGAAAATTTTTCTTCACAAAAGCTTTTGACTCTACGCATGGATCGTGGTGGTGAGTACATGTCACATGAGTTTAATGCTTTTCTTCGTGAAAGAGGTATTTCACACCAATGTACGGTGCCATATTGTTGGGGGATTCTTTGACAAGAAGGAGTTTGAGGGTTTGTAGGAGAAAATGAAAAGACCAAAAGAGAAAAATACACCTTGGAAGCTTCTGCCTTTGATTATAGTAAGAAAAGTACAATGTTGGAAGCACAATACAAGCCAAATACTTCTATGTACAATCACACAGAGTGCTTAATTACCAATACCCAATATCCCAAAGCCTTCTTGCTGCCGGCCTCCTCTGCACCAGACCTCCACCTGCTTCCAGCCTATCCTTGTGCACACCTTGCACCAAGCTTCCACAAAGGGGGAGGAGTGAATACCTTCTGTCGGCACTGCAAGAGGAGCTAAGATCCTTGGGGGACTTAGCTTAGCACTCTCTGCACACTCTCTTGGCTACTCTCCATGCACTTCTTCACTTCCCCTTCTCTGCGACGTACAGGTGACTCTTTCACTTCTCTCTCTTGCTCTACTTAGCCTATGCTCTCTTGCTTACTCTAAGATTGGCACAAGAATGGCCCTTGCCTTCCTTTGAGTGTGTCGATCACGTACGCTCCTAACTGCAAGTGAATCTTGGTGCTCACTTTGATGTCCCAAGATTGTCCTCACAAGTGGCAGCCAACGACTCATTGTTTTGTCCTGTAGTGACTTTAGTCTAAAACCAAAAATTTTAATGGGGGGGTCATACTTTCACCTGTGCGTACACTTTTCCGCTTCACATACCTTCACATTTCCTTTTAAGTCTCCACTTTTGCACATAAACCTGAACCTTCCAAAATACTTTAAAACACACTTTGAACCTTAGGGAAATTAGAGAAAATACCTCTGCAACCTGCAACCCACTTTCTCCAATTTACCCTTTGTGGACAATTAATTGTGCACCACCTGTGCACTTTGACACCTGCACTTGAGCACTTTGACTTTGCACCTGTTGACTTTGATCTTGACCTTGTTGACTTTGACCAGTTGACTTTGACCAGTTGACTTTGACTGCAGTGGACTTTGACCAACATGACATTTATGGGCTCAATAGTTGCCCACCACCTAATGTGCTCTCCGTCCCGGAGAGCTATAGCCAAAACACTGAACATATAGGACACCAAATAATGGAGCAGCACAAACTTGAAGAGGACCTCTGAGCAGCAACCAAGTCCACCAGAACAAGCACCAGAAAAGAACCAGAAGTGGGATTTGTGTTATTGAAAAGCAAAAAGGGGGGCAATGTGAGGGTAGAAAGGAAGGGGAAGGGAGGGTTGATGGGGCTAAGAGGGAGAGGGTTGGGAGGGATAAGGATGTGGCTAGGCAGCTGGGTCAATGGAGGGGTAGGGAGAAGGATGCTAGGGCTGGAGAGGGGAAAAATCATCAAACAGGAGAGCTACAGAGGGAACGTATGTCGAATATTGAAACATATGGTGATAGGAAGTGATAATAGACAATGTGGCCAATGTAATAAAATAAAAACATGTGGTAATTGTGAGCAAAACATGTGGGTTTGGACCAAAAGTTAGAGAAAGAGTGGGAATTTGGAAAAATAAAGTCAAAAACTGAGTCCAGAGGTGCCAAAAAACATGAAAATGACTCCATTTTTGTAAAAAACGGCCAACCGAAGCACGATCCAGAGCCAAAAGCTTTTAGCCATGAATAATAAAAAAAATAAGTAAAATAAAAGAAAATAATAAAAAAATAATAAAAATAATAAAATAAAAAAAATAAAATAAAATAAGATTTCCTTTTTTTTTTTTTTGAATTTTCGAATTGTAACGCTCAGAATAAAATAAAATAAATAATAAAAAATAACAAAATAAATAAAATAAAATAAAATAAGAAAAAAAAGAAATAAATAAATAAAATTCGGGGGGGGGGGTGTCAGAACGGGGGGGGAGGGCCAAATTTTAAAAAATAAAATAAAATAAATAAAATAATAATAAAAAAATAAAATAATAATAAAAAATAAAATAACGAAATAAATAAAATAAAATAAATAAAAGAAAATAATAAAAAATAAATAAAATTTTGGGGGGGGGTGGTCGGTGGGGGGGGGGGGGGAAGGGGGGGGGAAGGGGGGGGGAAAAGGTGGGGGGGGGGGTGTTTCATGAACCCCCTTTTTTGTTTTTTTTTTTGTTTTTTTTTTTGTTTTTTTTTTTATGAACCCGAAATTTCTTTGGGGGGCCTCTTTTTTTTTTGGTGAAAAATAGTGCAAAATGTAGAAAAATTAAAGTAAAAATCCAAAAAAATGGCCAAAAAAATTCTAGAAATTTCTCATGAAATTGTGTACAGGGTGAGCCTAAAAATCCTTCATCAAACCACAGAGATCCTCCATTTATTCCTCCTATTTGGAAAGAAAATGACATCGGAAATGGATAAAAAATTCTAAAAAATGCTAAAAAATCCTAGAAAAATTTCCAAAAATACCCAAAAGGTATATTTTAGTAGAAGAAATGAAATGCCTTCCAGGTTTTCTAAAAACACCAGTAACAAAGATGAAATTGATAAGGAAAACTACTAAAACTGAGCAAAATGTGATGAGAAAGTTATGTACAACCTGGACAGATTTTGCAGTTCCAGGTGATCCATACTTCTTTAAGTGTGTTGATGATAGGCCTTCAGCCTTGAAATGTTGACCAGTGGCAAGGCCTCTCCTTTCAGCGTCTCTAACTCCACAGCACCCAAGTTTAGCATTGTTTTGACTCTATAAGGTCCTTCCCAATTTGGAAGCCATTTTCCTCTCAGTTGTGTATGAAGGTTAGGTCTATGGAGAAGAACTAACATGCCTGCTTCAATGTTGTTGTTCCACAGATGTCGATCATGTGCCTCTTTCCTCTTCATCTGAGTCTCGATCAATTGTTTTGTTGCTAGTAGACGAATCTCCTCCACTTTATGTAGTGCCCCTAGCCTCTGAGAGACATCACAATCCTTTTTTCCCTGCATGAATGCTATCTTAGGTGATCCATGTAAAAATTCAAAGGGCTCAATGGGCAATATTCCACAAACCAGTTGGAATGGAGAATATCCTGTGGTCTCTTTGTAAGCTAACCTGTATGCCCATAGGGTACCTTGATAAGCAATGCCCCAGGAAGTGGGTTGTAACATACATTCCTTCCTTAACATTGAGATTAAAACTTTATTTGTCGATTCAGCCTGTCCATTTGCTCTTGGATAGTAAGCACAAGAGGTCCTATGTAGAATTCTATACCTGTTGAAAATTTCCTGCAAGACCTTATTGACAAAATGGGTACCTTGATCTGTACAAATTTCAAGTGGACATCCAAACCTGCAAATGATGCTAGTGTAGATAAAATCAGCAACAGTTTGAGCAGTGCAGTCGGGGGAAGCAATAGCTTCAGCCCACTTGGTCGCATAATCTGTAGCTATCAAGAGATATTTCTCTCTTTTTGGAATCGCCGGAGGATAGATGGGTCCTACAAAATCCAGCCCCCACTTTTCAAATGGTTGCCAGGAAGTGGAAACAACCAAAGGGTTATGCCTCTGCTTTGTTGGCTTAGGTCCACACCTCTGGCAAACGTCACATGCCTTTCCCCATTCATCTGCATCCTTAAATAGTGTAGGCCACCATAGACCAGCATCTAGTATCCTCTGACTCATAATATGCCCTGGAAGGTGCCCACCACCTGTTCCTTCATGTGCAGAGTGAAGGACTTCCCTCACTTCTTCTTCTTCCAAGCACTTCCTAAGTCTGTCATCCTTTCCATGTCTATATAAATTATTGTCAATGAAGGTATATGGTCTGCTCTTGATTAGCAATCTCTTCCTTTGCACAGCACTAGCCTTTTCTGGATACATCCCTGTTTTAATGAAATTCTTGATATCATAATACCAACCTTGAGCTTGTACAGCAAACAGATGAGCATCTGGAAAATCATCAGTGATTCCACTGGCTTGATTCATCATATTGATTCTGGATAGGTGATCTGCCATAACATTCTCTTTACCTGGTTTATGAACTACAGAGAAATCAAACTCTTGGAATAACAATAACCACCTCCATATTCTACCAGTGGCTTGTGGTTTGTTGAGCAAGTACTTGAGAGGTTGGTGGTCAGTTATAATAATGAATTTTACTCCCAACAAGTAATGACGAAATTTTTGGACAGCAAAAACCATTGCTAAGGCTTCCCTCTCTGTGGTGTTGTAGTTCCTTTCAGCCTTAGTCAAAATTCTACTGGCATACTGAATTGGTTTGTCCATCTTAAATTCTTCACTAGGTTGTGTCAAAACTGCCCCCACTGCATAGGCGCTGGCATCTACATGTATGTGAAATATTTTTGACCACTCAGGTGTGATCAAAATGGGAGGAGACACTAACCTTGACCGCAATGTTTGATAAGCTTTTTCCTCCTCTTCTTCCCATTTAAAAGGAATATCCTTGCCTGTAAGCCTAGCCAAAGGCCTGGCTATATCTGCATACATCTTAATAAATCTGCGATGGTACCCTGTATGGCCTAGAAAACTTTGAATTCTTTTGGAGATTTAGGCCTAGGTAGGTCTAATATGGCTATAATTTTATCTGGATCAGGTGCCATACCTTTGGAAGATACCACATGACCTAGTAAGGTACCTTCACTCACCAAAAAGTGGCATTTGTTTGGATTCAGTTTCAGCTTTGTTTCTCTGCACCTCTTAAAAACTTGTTGCAATTGAGTTAGATGCTTTTCTAAACAATCCAAAGGAGTCTCTGCGAGAGTACCTGAAAAAGATGAAAAGTCATCCATGAAGATTCTTAGAGACTCTAGTAGCAATGGTCCAAAAATGAGATTAACTGTTCGGTTGAAGGTAGCTGGAGCATTTCTCAACCCAAATGGCATCTTCAAATATACATAAGTGCCCCAAGGAGTAATGAATGCTGTTTTCTCACGATCCCCAGGGTAAATGGATATCTGATTATATCCACTGAATCCATCCATGAAGCTATAAAGGGAATGACCAGCTACTTCTTCTATGACCTGCTCAGCAAATGGAATTGGAAATCCATCTGGAATGGTGACCTTATTCAATGCCCTAAAATCCACACAGATTCTGATCTTGTTAGTGTTTTTCTTTGGCACAATCACCATGGGAGATAACAACTCTGAATGTTCTACAACGATGATAATTCCTGCATCTTCCATTTTTTGAATTTCTAAATAGACAGCTTCAGCATACTTGGGATTTAACCTATAACTTTTGCCTCTCACTGGTTTTGCTCCTTCTATCAGAGGAATTCTGTGTTCTCCATAAATAGGTGGTACTCCTTCTAAATCCTTATAATGCCATGCAAAAACATCTGTGTAGTGGTGCAAGAATGCCCTTACCTTTTCAAGGAGCCCTGGGTGGTTCCACAACCAAGTGGCCACCAAAACTGGCCGGTTATTGTTTTGAGTGTCTAATTGTATTTCTTTGATAGGATTTCTCTCTACCAGAGCATCTTCCTGCTCCTCTCCTTCCTTGTCTTTGTCTTCTAGCTTTTCTTGCATTGCTTCATAAGCAGGGGTGTTTTGGATTTCAATATGTTCTTCCTTGTCCTTCATCCATCCTGTAGGTATTCCTTGAATTGGAAAAGAACACTCTTCACTAGAATCTTTTACCTTGCCTTTAGCTTTATTAACTTCAATTTCTGTGGTAGTCATATCCTCCTCCAAAATGCATTTGAGGGTTGTCTTCCTGCCCCTTCTGTGGTTTGTAATGGGCTCTCCCAATCCATCAACCTGGACTTTTTCCTTATCTTCATCATAACCTTCAAATGTACAAGAATTATTAAGGAAAACTCCAAAACAAGAGGAAGAGTTGCCTGCTTGGAGCCAATTTAGAATATCCTCTTCTTCCTCAAAATCTATTTGGGGTTGATCTTCCGATTCTGGTTCCAGGCATATGCCAACTGTTTGCATCATGCTAGTGTTTCCTTGATTATTTGGGCCCTCTTCTAAATAAATCTGTGTCAGCTCTTGCCCTTTCTTTTGTACCCACATAGTGTCCTTGCCCCAATCATGAATGACACTTGCATGCCTCAGCCATGGTCATCCAATTAAGAGGGGAAATCCTCCTTCAACCTGGGGCAATCTTAAAACCACAAAATCCAAAATGAATAGATTACCTTGTACTTCAAGTGGAACTTTTGGGATCACTCCCAGGGGTCTTACTTTGCTCTGATCTGCCAAAGTAACACTGAAATTTGCAGGCCTTGAAGGGTGGAGTCCAATCTTTTTCATTGTATGTTTAGGCATCAAGTTAATGCCAGAACCACCATCCACAATAACTCCTTTAAATTCATGACCCTTGATAGATACTGTCAGCCGAGGACTTTTATAATCTGTAAGGGGTGCTTCCCTTACAATTTTTCCTTCATGTAAAAACAGCAGTCTTTGCCACCAAACTTGTAGTGGAAGCTTCATCAATTATCTGCAATAACTCTGATCTGAATTTCCCATCCATCTTTATTAATTCAAAAATACTAACCTCTTTTTTCATGGACTTGAGTAGTTTTGAAGCCTCTGATTCCTTGAGAGCATGGGCTCCAGGAGACTTATCAAACTCCTCATGAGCCATGTTGAAGGCACGCCCAATGGCATCACTAGTGCATATGGGATCTTCTTTTTGCTTTGTATCTGCACCTGTGGTCCTTTTATCTTCAGATGGTTCTCTGTTTTGATTCCATTCCTTAATCTTTCATCCTTGTCCTATGTCTGTTGGGGCCTTCCCCTTGCTTCTTGTCTGCACAGTCAAACATTCTATTTCTTCTAATTGCACCACCCTGGTAGATGGTGATGGCTCATTACCTAGATCACACTCTTCTTCTTTGTGCACAGAAATCATTTGGATATGGGGCCCTGATGAAGAGGCTTGATTCTTGGGGCAACAATTTGTGTAATGGTCTCTGGCCTGAGGGCAGTTCCTGCAAGGAGGTGCATTCTCTGGTAGGGTGCACCTACTTTGGTAGTGCCCGCATTCTCCACACCTAAAACAGATGATTGGCCTCCTAGGCCCATTTCCAAAATTATTCCTTTGTCTAGGATTATAGTTGTTACCTTGATTTTGTGCAGTAGCCATCACATTTGTGGTTGTTGGGGGTCCTCCTTGTGTCCAGTATGTCGTTGCAGGCATTCCCCTTGATTGGCATTCATGGGCCTCATGACCAACCTTCCTGCATAATTGGCAAGTTACACTTAGCAGAGGACACTCACTTACTATATGCCCTTGTTTGTTGCACATGGAACACCAAAGACCACTCTTGATGCCCCCTCCTTTGAGCTCCTGCAACTCCTGTCGTAGCTGAGCTAATTCCTCTGCTTGGGCCTCCTCTTCCTTTTGAAGCTTGAGTGCTTCAATCTCCCTTCTCAATTGAGCCACAGCAGTCTCCTCCTCTTTGTAGGGCTTATTTCTCTTTAAGCCCTCCAACTCCCTCCTCAGCTGGATCACTGTATCCTCCATCTTTGTACCATATGTTGATGGTGAAGAAGTTGTCCCATATTGGTGCCTTATTTGCTCCAGTCGTGTAGCCGTGGTGATGAACTCCTCTATGGAGCTGTAGGTAGTACTAATTCCTTTATTTTGCATTGAGTGGCTACTGGTAGGGGCTTGGCTAACCATTTCTTGACAAAAAAATCATGGGGTGGATCTGGTAGTTTAGCCATTAGTGCTTTGGCTCTAGTCACAAACTCTGGGAACTTTTCTCCTGGACCCAATCTCAAGTTCTCTAGCTCTTCTATGATAATCTCTGCTGTATTCCCCTGCTGGAATTGATTTCTAAAAGCCTCCTTCATCAAATCCCAAGTGGTAAAGTGGTTTTTAGCAAATTGACTAAACCACTTGTCTGCCAATCCTTCCAATGTGGCAGGGAAGAGTATCAAAAAAGCATCTTCCCTACCCATTAGACCTCTAGTCTTGCATAATGCCAGAAATCTTCTAATGTGCTCATCTGGATCCTCCTGAGCTAGGCCTTTAAAAGAAGGGAACTTTATATTTAATCTAGAGAGCAAAGTTTCCAAATCTACCTGACCCGCCATGCTCTTGACTGATGATGTTGAAGATAGTGGGCTGGAGGATTCTTCTAGCAACCTTCCTTCTTGTCTGCTTGCAAGTGACCCTCAATGTTTGTGACCGGGTTGCGGTCATGAGCAGTTCATAGCCCACTTGAATATGAGGCACTTGATAAGAATATTTTACCTTTTGTTTGATGAAGTAGTACTGTGGTTGTGGTTCTGTCGACACTTGCTCTCTTCTATGCTTTGCACTTGATTTCTCCTAAGCTCAAATCTCCTTGGAGTCACACCGGGCGTGCCAAATTTTGTTGGGGGATTCTTTGACAAGAAGGAGTTTGAGGGTTTGTAGGAGAAAATGAAAAGACCAAAAGAGAAAAATACACCTTGGAAGCTTCTGCCTTTGATTACAGTAAGAAAAGTACAATGTTGGAAGCACAATACAAGCCAAATACTTCTGTGTACAATCACACAGAGTGCTTAATTACCAATACCCAATATCCCAAAGCCTTCTTGCTGCCGGCCTCCTCTGCACCAGACCTCCACCTGCTTCCAGCCTATCCTTGTGCACACCTTGCACCAAGCTTCCACAAAGGGGGAGGAGTGAATACCTTCTATCGGCACTACAAGAGGAGCTTGAGATCCTTGGGGGACTTAGCTTAGCACTCTCTGCACACTCTCTTGGCTACTCTCCATGCACTTCTTCACTTCCCCTTCTCTGCGACGTACAGGTGACTCTTTCACTTCTCTCTCTTGCTCTACTTAGCCTATGCTCTCTTGCTTACTCTAAGATTGGCACAAGAATGGCCCTTGCCTTCCTTTGAGTGTGTCGATCACGTACGCTCCTAACTGCAAGTGAATCTTGGTGCTCACTTTGATGTCCCAAGATTGTCCTCACAAGTGGCAGCCAACGACTCATTGTTTTGTCCTGTAGTGACTTTAGTCTAAAACCAAAAATTTTAATGGGGGGGCCATACTTTCACCTGTGCGTACACTTTGCCGCTTCACATACCTTCACATTTCCTTTTAAGTCTCCACTTTTGCACATAAGGGGGGTTCACCTGAACCTTCCAAAACACTTTAAAACACACTTTGAACCTTAGGGAAATTAGAGAAAATACCTCTGCAACCTGCAACCCACTTTCTCCAATTTACCCTTTGTGGACAATTAATTGTGCACCACCTATGCACTTTGACACCTGCACTTGAGCACTTTGACTTTGCACTTGTTGACTTTGATCTTGACCTTGTTGACTTTGACCAGTTGACTTTGACTAGTTGACTTTGACTGCAGTGGACTTTGACCAACATGACATTTATGGGCTCAACAGATATACACCTCCACAAAATGGTGTTGCCGAGCGTAAAAATAGAACTCTACTTGAAATGGCACGATGTATGGTTAAAGCAAAGCATCTTCCTCATAAGTTTTGGATGGAAACGGTCACGTGTGAAAATTATGTGTTGAATCGTTGCCCTACAAAAGCATTGAGAGTCATCACTCCTTATGAGGCTTGGAATGGTCATAAGCCTATGGTTAGTCATATGCGTGTGTTTGGTTGTTTGGCATATGCTCTTGTGCCATCACAACAACGTCACAAACTTGATGACAAGGCAAAGAAATGTATATTTGTTGGTTATAGTGCTGAAAGTAAGGGATATCGGTTGTACCATCCATTGACGAACACAATTATTGTGAGTCGAGATGTGGTATTTGCTAAAAATTCATTTTTTCCTCTACTTGAATGCAAAAAACTGCCAAGAGTTAGCTCACAAGATGTGTTCGATACACTCATGCCTTTGTTCCAAAATGGAGCGATTGACTATGGCCATGTAGACCAGCCAACTGAGGTTCAAAGGGCTGAAAAATTCCAGCCAAATGGGGCTGAAAATGTACAGAATTTGCCATCAAACATGGCTGAAAAAATTCAGCCAAAAATTATGAAAACTGTTGGAAATTTTCAGCCACATATGGCTGAACATTTGCGTCAAAATATGGCTGAAACTGAGCATGAAATTCAGCCCACGCATGATGTACATATTGAAGATGTTTTACATAATGAACACATGTCTATCAAGAGTGCACAATCTATGCCAAAGTGGCTGAAACAAACTTTGCAAGATAGCAAATTGAGTGCACCTTTACTTGGTAGAACAAGATCAAGCTCTCACCATGCATCAAGTAATTTTGTGGATTATTCTCTTATTGCTACAACATGTAATGAAGAGCCACTTTCTTTTGAAGATGCATGTGACGATCCACAATGGATGAGTGCTATGCAATCAGAAATGGATTCCATATATAGGAATGGTACTTGGGAGTTATGTGAATTTCCAAAAGGAAAGAATGCCATTGGTACAAAGTGGGTTTACAAGATTAAGAGAAAATCTGATGGTAGCATTGATCGCTACAAAGCTAGATTGGTTGCCAAAGGATATGCACAACAATATGGCATTGACTATGAGGAAACTTTTGCACCTACTTCACGTATGACTACCATTCGTACCGTGGTTGCATTGGCTGCCCATCGAGGTTGGAAAGTGCATCAGTTGGACATAAAAACAGCCTTCTTGAATGGAAATTTGCAAGAAGAGGTCTATGTGAAGCAACCTCCTGGATTTGCTATGAAAGGGAAAGAGCATATGGTTTGTCGCTTGCATAAAGCCTTGTATGGTCTCAAGCAAGCTCCACGTACATGGTATGACAAAATACATAAGCACTTGATTGCTCTTGGCTTCACATGTAGTCCGATTGAAAGCACACTCTATGTATGCAAAAATGGGGCTGATCTTATAGTTCTTGTTCTTTATGTTGATGACATACTCTTGACTGGGTCATGTGATGCAAACCGTTACATTCTTATGGCTGATTTGCAGCATACTTTTGATGTCACTTATCTTGGTCTTTTGAGCTACTATCTTGGCATCCAATTTGTATCCGTTGAGGGGGGAATTGTTATGCATCAAGGAAAGTATGTTGAAAAACTACTTCAGCGTTTTGACTTTGAGGATTGCAAGCCAGTTTCCACACCAATTGAGACAGGATTTAGATTCTCAGTTGAGGATTCCAGTGATGCATTTGATACTTCTCTTTATCAGTATGCAGTTTCCCAGTTGAGTCGATTCATGCATAGCTCTGGTAGTAAGCATTGGCAAGCAGTGAAACGTGTGTTTAGATATCTTCGAGGCACTTTGAGCTTAGGTCTCTTTTATGGCAGAGATGTTCAACCATGCTTGCATGCTTTTACAGATAGTGATTGGGCTGGTTGTTATGATACTCGCGTGTCCACTAGTGGTAATTGCTTTTTCCTTGGTGACTCATGCATATCTTGGTTGAGTAAGAAGCAACCTACAGTGGCGACATCGAGTTGTGAAGCTGAGTACAGGGCAGTTTTCACAGCTACAGTGGAGTGTATATGGCTGAGACGCCTATTGATGGATCTTTGCATGGAGATTGATGCTGCTACGCATATTTTCACTGATAGTTAGAGTGCTTTGGCTGTTGCGCGAAACCCAGTGTTTCATGCACGGACCAAACATATTGAGGTGCATTATCACTATGTGAGAGAGCGCCTTCATGCAGGAGATATTGATTTGGTATATGTGCCTACACAAGATAATGTGGCAGACATATTCACCAAAGCTCTTCCACGGGAAAAGTTTGAAGCTTTTTGCAAAGCTTTAGGCTTGTTACCTTGTGGGGGATGATCTGTAACTCCCTGTTTGTGTTCACATCATTTGCTCCAGGGGGGTTTGTTACACTTATGTGTTACTCTAGTGCTGGCTAGAGGTTTTTTCCCCATGTTACCACATACTTGATACTTTCATATGTGGTGGTACTTTGTACTTCGGGATATCATTCAGCTCTTACTTCAATTCAGTTCATCGATCAATAGAAAGAGCTCTTCCAGCCATCGTCTTCTCCGTGTGTCTTGCTGCGTTTGTGCTCCTTGTGTGTGCTTTTTGTGTGTGTCTCGCACTTCTACACACACCCAACATCCACATCAATTGAGGATCTAGCAGAAAAGGTAGCTCTGAAATTAGGTGTCTCTAGCAAGCAGATTCCTAGATTTGCACCAGGAAAACGATGCTATACCTGTGGAGGAGACCATATGGCTAATGTGTGCCCTATCATGGTCCAACCCCAAATGAACCCTAACAGCCAATATTGCACCATAGAAAGGCATTACACCAATCACAGTGCATAAGACTGCCCATTTAACAAACAAGTTGTTAGACAAAATTTTCCCCAGACTTATCCACAGCAAGGAAAGTACCCTAATCAGTATCCACAACAACAGTATGCTAGGCCCCAACAAACCTATCAACCACCCTATCAAGGGCAACAAAGACCGCAACCAGTCCTAGTGCAGCAACCCCCTGCCCCCACCAATGTGATTCCAGTAAAGTATGCAGCGGCAGAAGAAAATCTAAATAGAGCTTTAGTGCCAGTGACATCTTCGCTTTCAGAAAGTGATCCAAGTGATCATAGTTTTGACTCCACCCATGTTGAGAGCCATCAGGCCTACTACATGCAATCTCCGGAGCATAGTGAATCATATCATTATGAAGAACCGAGTGATTCTAGTTGGGAGCCAGAATATGCAAATGTCATGTATGCAAACCCCAACTCGAGATCCCAACCTAGGCCGAGGAGACCTCCATTTCCTAGAGGGCCATGCTATCGCTGCCAGGGAGATCACCTCATTCGTGATTGCCCTCTACCTGCACCTACACAAACCCAATCCGTGACAATTCAAGGCTTTTGTCCGGATTGTGGAAAGGAGCATTTGTTACGAGAGTGTCCCAAGAATCCTACCAATATGCCAAAAATTGCTCCTATCAATGTCATCGGGCTAGTGGTAGACTCCACACGTAACCCACCCACCACCCAGAGTAGGGTCAATCTTTGCAGATCCCACTCCCGAGGATATAGATATGATGCTTAGAGCCTATCAGGCCAGAATTCAAGAAGGTCCAAATGTAACGGATCATGAAAAATGTTACCCTAGAGCCGACCTAGAACTTGAACGAACCAAGTTGTGTGCCAAGATGGTGGAATTGTCCCAAGCCATGTTTGAGGCCAGCTGCCTTTTCAACTGCTCTAGCTCCAGTAGAACACCATTGCATTTTGATGGTCTGTTAGACAGATTGGAGACGATACTTGCAAAATCAGGAAAAGGAGCCGACTCCCAGGAAAAGGAAAGGGCAAGTGATAGAATAAGCATTCCTCCCAAGGAAGCTTATGTGCCTAACTCCACTGAGCCAGACACCTCTTCTTCTATGAATAGGTATTCGCCAGAGTTCCTGAGAGAGATTCAAGAAGAAAAATGGGCTAAAGAAAGTGAAGTACTCCCTCCCATTGAACTTGTGGATGACACGCACGATCAATTTCCACAAGACCTTCCTTCTATTTACGGAGATCAGGAGAGTGCACAATCTCAGGAGAGATTAGACTGCGAGTATAATTCCATACAAGAACTACCCCACTTCACAGGCCCATGGGAGGCTAAGTCCACATGTATGAGAGCACCCACAGTCATGGTAAGAAACGAAGACTCAATCATACCTAGGAATACAGAGGTAGTGAAGAATACTAAAGTGCAATGCAATCTCACTTTAGAGGAGCTACTCAAGGTCAAGCCTGAAGTGTGGAAACATGTAGCCAAACAAGTGCCAGATGTAGCAAAACCCTGTTCTCAGGTAGAATCTCATAAGACAGTACCGGAAATACCTTTGAACAAGATAGGGGACATGAGTGAAGGAGAAGAAGGAAACACCTATCTCCCTATCACTCACCAGGGCTACACAACCAAGGCCATTTTGGACTCAGGTGTGGGAGTTGCAATTGCTACCACTTCCTTATGGAAACGTTGGGGCAAACCAGCACTCAAGCTGACGAGAAAGAAATTGCAGATGGCTGACGGTCACATAGAAAGGCCCTTAGGACTACTAGAAGGGATAACTCTCACTACGTGTGGTGTAGAGTTTGAGCACACATTTGCTATCTGTGACTTTAGCAAAAATCAAGCCTATGAGATGATTCTGGGAAGACCTTTCTTGAGGCAGTTGCAAGTGGTGCAAGATTGGGGGACCAATTCTTTGTATTTGCAACACTTGGGTGTCACTACCAAAGTAAATCTCAAAGATTTCTCGCATAGAGATGTGCCCCCTATTCAATGGAATCCCGTCCATAGAGCTAAAGATGATACTGAGTCTGTGCTTTCCATAGGATCAGGATCCTCATGGTTGCATGAAGACACCCACCTATGGATGTGTAAAGTAGCTATAGAAGAAGAGAAGAGGGAAAAAGCCAGAGAGGTAGGTGCAAAAGATACCCAGAGATCAATTCAAGACCCATCCTATGCACCAATAGTATTCCCTGATGAAGAATTTGAGCCTCACAGTTGGGCAGAAATCTTAGCAACGATGGATGTAGCTATCAATGAAGAGTAGTGGACACCCCATTGTGACGAGGAAGGCTATGACATTTCAGTCTTCACAATCGAGCCAATCATGGGAGATGCAGTTTTAGAGGAATGCTAACCTAGCCCTGATGCATTTGAGGATGCAAGTGACTCCGACTTAGAGTCAATCGTCATGGATCCACCATTTGCATCAGATGAAGAATATTTCTATGAAGTCGAAGCTTACCCTCAAAGACACGAAGAAATTACAAATGAGGTGAGATTAACCACACAAATGACCCCTAAGAGTGAGGGAAAGAAGAGGAAGAAGAGAGAAGTCCCACCAGAGGAGGAAGAATCTTTGTTTGAGGTCCCAGAAAATTTCAAGAAGTATGAAGTTGAAGATAGGCGAGTCATGATAAGAATGCCAAAACGCGATGCACAAGCAAGAGAGGCCTATGATAACAAAGAAACCACCAAGAAAATCGTGGTAGCCTTAGAAGAAGGAGAGGAGAGATGCACATACATTGGACATGACCTTACTGAAGAAGAGGAGCAGGAGTTGATAGCCTTACTACGAGAATATAGGGATGTGTTTGCATGGAGTTACAAGGATCTCAAAGGTGTAGACCCGGACATATGCTCACATACTATCCCAATGACCTCAGAGGCCAGACCCTCTAAACAAAAGCCATACACGTACAATGACAACTATGCTGCCAAGATTAAAGAAGAGATAGACCGCTTGGTGGAAGCCGGATTTATCTATGAAATTGAGCACACTGAATGGGTATCCCCCATCGTAGTGGTGCCCAAGAAAAATGGCAAGTTACGTGTATGCATTAACTTGAAAAAGGTTAATGCAGCCACTATCAGAGATAGTTATCCGCTTCCTATCAGTGAGCATCTATTAGAAAGGGTAGCAGGAAAAGAAGTATACAGCTTCTTGGATGGATTCTCTAGTTACAATCAAGTAGCCATTGCACCAGAAGATCAACATAAGACGGCTTTTGCCACAGAGTGGGGTATTTTTGCTTTTAGGGTAATGCCGTTTGGGCTTACTAATGCTCCTGCAACCTTCCAGAGATTGATGTGCCATGTTTTTAAAGAGTTCCTGCGAAAGAATTTGGAAGTCTATGTTGATGATCTATGCGCTCATTCCAACATTAGACATAAACATATACCTGAACTCAGGCAAATCTTTGACAAATGTAGAGAATATCAAGTATGTTTGAACCCAGAAAAGTGTGTTTTCATGGTCAGGCAAGGCAAGATTTTAGGATACATAGTGTCAAAGAATGGTATCTCCACTGACGAAGAGAAGGTGAGGGCTATTGCAGATCTACCTAGACCCAGGAACGTCAAGGGAGTACAAGCTTTCATGGGGCATTGTGGTTATTACTGACGCTTCATTCACATGTATGCCATCATTGCAAAGCCTCTGTACGGACTTTTGACAAACTTCAAGTGGACTAACGAATGTGAGAACTCTTTCAATGAGCTTAAAATGGCGATTGTGTTCAGCACCAATCTTGACAACACCAAATTGGAACAAGCCATTCCATGTCCATGTGGATGCATCCAATTATGCCATTGGATGTGTGCTGGCACAACCTACTGGTGAAGGTATCATGGATTTTCCAATTGTCTATCCTAGTAGACAGTTAAATGAAGCTGAACGGAACTATACCACCACCGAACGAGAAGGCCTAGGCATGGTATATGCGGTCAAAAAGTTTAGACATTACTTGCTTGCAAATAAGTTTAAGTTTTTCACTGATCATCAAGCATTGCTATACTTAGTAAACAAGCCATGCAATACCGGTAGATTGGTGAGATGGTTCCTCTTACTAATGGAGTATGACTTTGAGGTGGTAGTGAGAAAAGGCAAGACCCGCCTGAGAGCAGATCATCTTCTCTAGGCTCACATCAAGAGAGGCCCCACAAGGAGTAGCAGATGATCTTCCTGATGCTTACTTGTTTAATTTGGAAGTTGTACCACAGTGGGCCAAGACCTTAGTGCCAGTACTGACATATGGACCTAAACATCGAGTAATCAACACTCAAGATAGGGAGGTAGTAAAGGCCCAGAAGTACCACATCATGGCAGGAAGTATGTACAAACATACAGATCAGGGGATCTTAGCTTGTTGCGTGGAAGAGGATGAATACACGAAATGGTTGCAATTAGCACATGTGGGTGCATTAGAGCAACACTACTCGAGACAAAGAACCCTACAAACATTAAGGAGACTTGGAGTATAATGGCCAACTATGGAAGCAGATGTTCATAGGATGTGCAAGGAATGTCCAATCTACTGCACTAAACCACCAGTGGAACATGCCACTCTTTATCAAGTGTCCCTAGTGCCAGATTGGAGTGAACCATTAGTGGCCTTCCTAAGGACGAGAACATTCCCTCAAGAGATGACATTGGCTAGGCAAAGAAGTTTAGAACAAGAAGCCCTAGATTACACCCTCATTGGGGATAATTTATACAAGCGTGGCAAAGATGATTATCTCAGATTATGTGTCCATGAGAGTGAATATCTGAAGATCTTGGAGACTGCTCACCAAGGTGTAGCAGGAGGACACTTTGGACCAGATCGGGTGATCAAGGCGATACTCTTTGCAGTCTTTTGGTGGCCTACACTTCACATGGATGTACATATCTATGTGAAGAGGTGTGATGTTTGCCAGCGAACTCAGTATCCTATCCGAAAAGATGAGATGCCGTTGAAACCTATGATGGGTGGACGTGCATTCTCTAAGTGGGGAATAGACTTTGTTGGTCCTATTAATCCCCCAGCTAAGGGTTCACATGCTGAGTACATTATTGTGGCCACAAATTATCTGACTAAATGTGTAGAAGTGAAAGCCACGACTAAGAATGATGCTCAAACAACAGCAAAGTTCTTATTCGAAAATGTATTCACCCGATATGGATTGCCAATAGAGCTAGTAAGTGATAGAGGCACCCACTTCTTGAATGAAGTCATTGAAAATCTTCTCCAAGAATTCTTGGTGATACACAAGAAGTCTGCCCCCTATCATCCACAAGCTAATGGACAAGCTGAGAGCACAAATAAGATCTTATGCAATGTGTTGACTAAATTAGTGAACAACAAACGCTCTGATTGGGACAAACAGCTACACCACGCTGTTTGGGCATACAGAGTAGCCTATAAAACGATACTCCAAGCCACACCCTTTCAGATGGTGTTTGGCCAGAATGCAGTGCTACCATTAGATTTTCTCATACCTACCTTGAAAGTAGCACAAGAGCATGATTGGACAGGCCATGAGCTATCATCTAGAATCTTTGATCTTGAACGATTAGGTGAAACATGACTGAGAGTTGTTGCAGGGATTTATGCAGCCAAGAAAAGGCAGAAAGCTTATTTCGACGCACATGTAAAGGATAAGGGCTTGAAAGCGGGAGACCTAGTCCTAGTCTACACCTTGAAGCAACATGCACGGAAGTTAGAGAAGAGAGGCTATGGACCAATGATTATCAATAGGATCTCCACAAGTGGAGCAGTTCAACTGGCCACTCTAGAGGGCGATGTACTACCAAGTTACATAAGCGGATGTAGAGTCAAGCTATATCAAGAACCCTTAACTGAAGAAATGCTCAATCGACTTAATACTGCAAAGAAACGCAAGGAAGAGGAAAAGCGAATTAGAGAAGAAGCACAAGCCAAAGCTTTAGAACGCATCCAACGAATGAAACTGAGACGACAAGGTAGATACCAACCCATGACTGACGCTAATGAAGCTCTAGGATATCACATAGCCATGTGCAAGGTTTCATGTGAACGGTCCAATAAGATAGTTTATCGGCGACCTTTTGTCCCTAGAAGTAGGACAAAGAGAGAATACAAGGACTGTGAGAGCTTTAATTGACTCAGGAGCAGCCACTAGTGCAGTTCGACTCTCTTATTGCCAAGAACTGCAATTAAAGGTCAATCCAATAGAGGCATACCTCATAGGATTAGGAGGTGTGGAAACCCCATGCATAGGTGAGGTGGAACTTCCCCTCTACATTCAAGAGGTTCTAATGGCAGTCAAAGTGCTAGTTTGTGGAGACAAGGATCTTACCGAACCTCTTGTCTTGGGCCAAGACTGGATCTATGATCATGCAGTCAGCCTCAACCTAAGAAGCGGACTTCTTCAAGCATAGATAGGCCAGAACCACATCACGATTGAATTAGAAAATCAAGCACTTAGGCCACTAGAAGAGGCACCAAATCCTGGTCCCTCCAGGAAGGCATCTGAAGATAACAATGTTGTTCTTGTCCAAAGTTCTATGGTGCAGAAGATTGTCATGTTTGATGAAGGCGTAGAAGTCAACAAGGAGTTCCCTTCTTTACCAAAGAGAATTCAAGGAAAGCAAGGTGTGCAACACACGACACAAAGGAGGCCTATAATCAAGAAGTATGAGCACCAATTGGTACAACAAAGAGTACCTCAAGGCGTGAAGCACATTTGGGTACGCAAGGGTGAACAACCCACGGCTCCAAATACAAGGTCTCTAAGGAGCACGAAACGAGCTACCCCATCGAGGATCACAACGAGAAAATACCCGAGGCAACACTTTGAACATTCCTTTTCTATTTGGGTTCCAAAGCGATCAATGAAGGCTAAACCAAAAGCTCGACAGATATGGGTGCCCAAGACCTGCATACAAGCCCAAATAGCTTCACCCCCATTCACAAGCTTGAATCAACACCCACAAGCACCTGTGGTGCAAATCTGAGGGCAAACACCTACACTCCACACCACCACGTTTTCAGACACACCTAGGAATGTATGGAAGTGGGTACCCAAAAGGTCCCAAAGTCAACACACATGTCATCACCACTAAAAGCTATGCTTCCACCATCAAAATATGGAGACCTAAACCCCGTACCAAACCACCTGACCCAATTGTGTAAATCAGTCCCCTCTGATGTAGGTGCATTTCGAGTAAATTGCACATCCAAAGTATGCTTCTAGGATGAACACTGCCCTACTAACCACATTTACACACATCACAAACAGTTCACCCAGTAACATCTAACCACTCGGATTGTCATGTTGGTATTGTGAAGGGAACACTATAACATCCTGTTTCCTATGCAATGCTAATGTGCCTCTCTCTTCTTCTAGCAGATAAGCATCAACAGCCACCAGCAGTCTCATGGAAGAAGCAGCAGGTTCGAGCTCACAAGTAGGAGTACATACTGCAGGGATTGATGTGGATAGTCTATCGATTGATGTGCCTCCAACTGAACGACCTGTAGAGTTGCAGCACCTCCAACAAATACCTATCCCTGATCCGCCCACAGGAATAACAGAAAGGGTCCATGCCAACTCTCATTGGTTCAGCGGCATGCCAGGATCCTTAGGTGAGGCCAAGTATATCTGGGAGTCCAAGTATGAGCATGATAAGCAATGGGTCAGATTTCAATTCTTTTCCAAGGAATTTGAGACTCTCCAGAATACACAAGATCTGCAGACCGTATGGGAGCGTGTAGGATTAGCAGAATACTTTGCAGCACCTTTACCAAAACCTGATCTCCTACGATGTTACTACTTGGTCTCAACGTTACAGGCGCATGAAGAGAAAGATAAACCAGGTTCATTTGTCATTCCTTCTTTATTGGACAACAGCGAGTTGAAAAGATTCGAACTCACTCTTGAATTGGTAAGCGCTACATTCAACATGCATGGCACGCATGTACCATCTGAGAAAGATCCTCTTATTCCCCCTAACATGAAGAATCAAAAGCTTCAAAAGCTTAAAGATATGGTGGCACTCACTCCCAATGTGTCTATCCCTCTCTGAATGTGCATGCAGCATTTTGCTTTCCCTGGTCAAGATCGCTTCACACAACCGCACAAAAGAATTTGGTTCGCTCTTTACTTGGCAGAGACTGGGGCATTGCCAATTAAGCTTCATGTATGGATTATAGAGCAGTTGTATGAAGCAAATAAAAGAGCACATAGGAAGCTAGTGGTGAATGGGTGCTGTGCAATCACGCGCATCATCTACAAGTGCTTAGCATATGATGTACCTATCGAACGTGCTTTAACGTGGGCACAACTACAAATGTTCAAGAGACTTAAGGCCGCCACACATCAATCCAAACGCATGAGGGGCTCTATTCCTTGTGTCCAAACACGCGAAGTACTAACAACCCCAGAAGTCTCGCCATGAAGGGATGCCACGGTGCCTCCATTTACCATTCGCATACCAAGATCGGGATCTGAAGGAACATCACAAGCTGCCCCCTCGGCTCCTCCCATCCCTACTGAATTCAAATTTCCTGCGACTGGAGGCGCTGAAGGGCTGAGCACCTTCGATTTTGAGTCATTCTTGCAGAATATACAACTCTCTGACGTAGAGTTCTATTCATAAACAGAAGAACAAGGCACATCTTCCCAAAGAAGGAGGAAATCCACAGATGACCGCCATGTACACTAGAATGATGAACAGCAGAGAACCTTGTCGCAACAACTAGAACACTCAGAGGCAGAAGAAGAAGGAGGAGAAGGAGCAGACGAAGAAGAGACCACTGAAGCCCCAGCTTATACAGCAGAACTCCGAAGGCTGTATCAAATCATGGAACAAGTGCGATCGCAACAACCGCTCACCGAAGAGAGTAGTAGGGTGCTCATGGCTCAACTATTGGAAGAAGTAGGAGTGGACTCTGAATACAGCGAAGGCCTACTCCTGGTGGCAGAAACGTATGGAGTAATTGAAGCAGTTCGATCAGCAATTGAGAGGCCTCCTGTTCAATATGATCCGCAGAGATTCCACACACGACCACGATCCGGTAAGAACATCCAGATCCCCATCACTACGGGGGAAGAGCCTATCACTACATCTGAACCTATCGAGACAATCACCCAGACTGCAGCAACTACTGGCCAAGAGGTCCTGGTCACCCCGGATGAGTTAACCGAACCACTACCACCAACCCCTCCCCCATCACCTCCTCGAACGGAAGCTGTAAATATCTCTTCGACTACCCAACCTACAGATCAAGCCTTCATCTTCCATAGTCCAACCTCTAGTTCCACTTTGTTTTCCTCTTTTGAGAACCTTCTGTATAATACCACCACCGTCATAACTGAGTCTCTCATGGAGTCTGCCCTAGGACAACCATCCCCCATGCCCTCAGCCATAGGCCAACCTGATTCTCGATCCATCTTCTATGGATTCCCCGCCACCACATCCCCTTTCATGACCTTCCCTCCCCCATGCTCCTACATCCCACCCCCCATACTGCCAATCCTTCAGCCTGCCCATGACTACCTTGTTAGAATGTTGCAATCCACCACCCAATTCTCATCGCCGGTCTCATCCCCACCATCCACACAACACTTATTCACTACTCTCACACACACACCACCTACCATTCCAATCTACATGGTAGACACCACACTTGCATCCACTCCTGAAAGCATGGACATTTCACCACCCACAGCACCTCCCCCACCCCCCACACTTCCACCCTCTCCCATTCCCCCTCCACCAATTTCACCCACACATATACCTTCAATAGACACATCATTCACTCTTCCCATTCCCCAATCCCCTCCCCGTGCATCTTCCATGGTACAAACCACACCCTCATCTATGGGCAATGCATTGGACACCATGCTAGATTGTAGATCAAAATTAAGGACAGAGTACAATCAGCTCCAGCAACAGAATGGACGCCTGCAAGAGCACTCGGAGATGCTACGACACCACCTTGCTACACTGGAAGAGGAGAATGCTCGCCTCCACACACAGTTCCAAACATTACAAGAGGCTCATAGTGTATTGGAAGTACAGTTACAGAATACAAACCAAGAAGCAATACAAGTGGTAGAAGGCCATCTACAAACACAACTAGAACGCAATTCAAGACTTCAACAAAATATGGCACTTCTTAGAAGACACCTTGCAGCTGCTCACAAGGAGAATCGACGCCTACAGCAACAGAACCAAAAGAACTTAGAAGCAGCCATCGAAAGCATACCAGGGGCACCCATCAGCCCCTCAAAGTTTCAAGCAGTGACCCCCGACAATATCAAGATCATATTGGAAGACTACGCCATGTTGCTTGAAGCACATGACCAGTTATCAGAGGAACTAAGTCAACTGAAGCAGAAACAACAAAGAGACACCTCATCAGCGGCTTCACTTCTCACAGACTCAGAGGCCCTAAGAGATCTCCAGAAACAGGTCACAGAGTTGCAAGCACGACTACTGCAATATGAAAGACCACCTTCCCCACCACAAGCTCCCACCGATGAGGAAACAATACAAATTCCTGTGGAACAAACGTTTGAAGAAGAATATGACCCACAACCCTTCCCAGGAGGTCAACAAACAGAAGAGGGTCAAGATACATTCGAAGCACCGCGACCCCCATGGCTACGATAAGTGGAGGAAATCGGGAGTTCACATGAAGAGCGAACAGTTGTGCAAAATCAGGCCATGAGGGTCATAGAAGACACTGTATTACAATCCAACTATTTCAAAAACCTGTCATCTCAACGCCTTATTCTTTCATCAGAACTCCAATACAGGCCGTACTATATCATTTTGGCAGATTATAACGCAGAAATACAGAGAGTCACAGGAAAGATTCCTACCTTTGCTACCCAGTTTCAATCGGAAGACCTTCCTCCAGACGTGCAAAAGGGCAAAATTCGTCAACCAACATGGCGCCAGAAACTTCTAGAGACCTATCCTGAAATGCTGCGAACATGGAACAATGCGCCTTTACATCTCCTATACAATCCATGCTATGGCCCTGTTCCACGACGCCGCTCATGGAAAGCTTTCAACATCAAGGTGCAGAATAATGCTCAATGTAAAGAGTGGCTCAATTATCCATACATAGCACCACCGCAGGGACCACCATCAGTAGCCTACATGATGGCCACCATTCGACATTGGATGCCTCGACTGAAGCCTATGCCAGATGTGGCAGCCCAAATGATGCTTAAGATTTTGGATATGATGCAGGTAGTACTAAAAACCTTTAGAAATGCAGCAGCACCACAGGTACGTCTACCGGGGTTTACCAATGGAAATTATGATTTGGTGTATGACATGAGCACCACCCCCAGCATTCGAGTAGCTTATGCCTGGCATGCACGAATCAAGTATCTTCCCGCATGCTACAAACACACATTCGAGGAAATGTTCAGATCAGGTTTCTGGGAGTATCACTCGGAGGTCTTTGCACCAAAACCTACACACCTACTTCATCTTTTTGCATGCGAACAAGCTATGTACTCCGAGTACTATACTACACCACAACCAGATGCCCCAGGTGCAATAAATTGGGATGCATTAGAAGCTGATCTAGCAAGAGGCTTAAGGATAGGAGAACATGAATTAGCCACCAATGTCATCCAATACTATATCGACCACCCTAAAGAACAGAGGTCTGTCAGGGGCGACAGATGCTAGGAAGGGGGGAGTGTTGGCATACCAGTCATATGAAGAGCATACAGGTACAATGGAGCAGTCATGCACAATATGGCAACAAGGCCCAATCATTTTTTTCATAAATATTTTCCAACTCAAGTGATTTTCATCACTACACACCCATTGTAAATCCCGTTTTTGGTAGAATGGACTCCATTTTGTTCAAGCCGAGGAGTCCTCGAGCTTGAGGAGTATTAGAATTAGCTACATACCAATTTTCATAATTTTTAAACTTCGTTTGAGCCCTCAAATGGGCTCTAGGACCTAATTTTTAACTAGGCCGGACACTAGGTCTGGACAAGGCCAAAGCTAGTGAGAAAACTATAAAAAGAGCTAGAGAGCTCATTTTTGGGGTTAGATTGTTTGTGAATTGAGCTTATGTAAGAGACTTTTTGACTAATGCAAAGAACTCCATTGTTCCTCTCCTTGTTCTTGCCTTGTGTGCGCGTGTGTGTGTATGTGTGTGCATGCTTGTGCTTCTCACTCACGCACTTGTGCCTTCACTTGCTCATAGTTTTCATACTAGTCCTCACGTCTCCACGGATTGACAATTATGAGGTGGATCTCCTCACGTTGGTACTCACCATTGTGCTAGAGTGACATATTCCCATGCTCGAATTGAGTTTTGAATGCATCTTTCATTAAATCCCAAGTGGTGAAATGGTTTTTAGCAAATTGGCTGAACCATTTATCTACTGCCCTTCTAATGTGGTAAGAAAGAGTATCAAAAAGGCATCCTCTCTTCCCATCAAACCTCTTGTTTTGCATAATGCTAAGAATCTCCTAATATGCTCGACCGGATCTTCTTGAGCTAAGTCTTTGAAAGAAGGAAATTTCATACTTAATCTAGAAAGTTTTGACCTGTCATGTTCTTTACTGATGATGTTGATGATACTTGACTGGAGGATCTTCTAACAACTTTCCTTCTTGTTGTTCTACAAGTGACCCTCAATGTTTGAGACCGGGTTGCATTCGTGAGATGTTCATAATCCTCTTAGGATGAGATAATTAATAAGAATATTTACCTCTTAATCCAATGAAGTAGTACTGTTGGCACTTGAATAATGCTTCTCCATACTGCAATATTTCTTCTATGCTCAAATCTCCTTATGGTCCTACCAGCCATGCCAAATTTTATTGGGGGATTCTTGTGCAGAAAGGGATTTGAGTGTTTGTAGGAGAAGGGAGAAATATAAGAAGAAAGATATAGACACTAGAAGCTTCTGTAGATTGATTATAAGGGGAAAAGTACAATGGTGATGTTCAATACCATACATTGTTGTTTGTGCAAAATACCAAAGAGTGAACAATCACAAAGTACAAAATACTCAAGGTTCTTGTTGTTGCCAACCTTCTCTGCACCAGACCTCCATCTTCTCCAAGCTTGCACTTGTGCACACCTTGCACTCAAGCTTCCACTAGGGGGAGTGATGGACACCTTCTGTCAGTGCGTGCACAACTTCAATGAGACCTTGGGACCTTTGGTTGTATGCTTAGCACTTTTCTACGTACTTCTTAGCCACTCTTCATGCACACCTTGCACTTCATTTTTTTGCATCGCACACTATATGTCTCTTGCGCTTCTCTTGCTTAGTCTAGACTATGCTCATCTTGCTTAGTCTTCAAGAATAATTCTTGCCTTGATTTGAGTGTCAGTTCATGTACGCTCCTAACTGCTAAAGTATCTTGGTACTCACTTTGATGTCCCAAGATGGTCTCCAAAAGTGGGCAGCCAACGAATACCTATTTTTTCCTATAGTGACTTTAGAATAGAACATAAATTTTAATTGGGGGGCCATACTTTCACTTCATTGTACGCTGCCATTTCACATACCTTCATATTTTTCCTTTTATTTTCTTCAAATGTGCACCTAAGAGAGGGTTCACCTGAACCTTCCAAAACACTTTGAACCTTAGAGAAATTACAGAAATACCTCTGTAACCTGCAACCAACTTTCTGCAATTTTACCCTTTGTGAACAATTAATTCTGCACTACGTCTGCACCTTGACACCCGACTTTGAACACTTTGACTTCATCCATGTTAAACTTTGACCTTGAACATATTGACTTTGACTAGTTTGACTTTGATCTTTTGTCTGTGAGTACGATTGACTTTGACCAATATGACTTTTTTGGTCTCAATAGGCATCAAAGTGTATGCCTATAATACAATAACCAAATTTCTGGCGTAATCTTGAAAAAAATCATCGGCATCACTAAACCTTTTATGGAACTTTTATCAATGGTTGATACTGATTTGCATGGAACAACATTCGTTTTGGATCCAACATTTCAACTCAATGGTCAAGCATCAAACAAAGAAGTCATGGAAAACTTCAAAACCACATGTCAATTATTATTGCCAGGTATAGATGGTCGAGATGCGTTCCACCAAAGAGTAGCTTATGTAAATCAAGAGGGATCTTTTGGAGATCTATGGCACATTGAAGCAATTCAAAAGCATCCACCTCCTATTTGGTGGAAAAGTACGGAGGTGAATCAGTGGAGTTGCAACATATAGCTATGAGACTGCTTTCAGTAGCAGCTTCAAGTGGTAGTTGTGAACATAATTGGAGTGCCTATGATTTTCTTCATTCAAAACGAACAAATTACTTAAGTGTATGACATGCTAATGATTTGGTATATATGTTTTGTAATATGCATTTGTTACATGCTCCAACCAAGATAGCTTCTACAAAAACACAACAAACTTTTTGAGAATTTCAAACTCATGAAAGTTTAACAAATGATTCATGGAGTGATCATGATTTAGATGCAGATCACAATGATGGTTCAAATATGGAAGAAATAGATGATGTGGTACTTGTCATAGATGATGATATTCAAAAAGAAGAAAATGATTGTAATAAAGTAAGTCTATGATCTAGGGGTCTGGCCGGTTCAGACGGATCTAAAATCGAAAAGCATTTGGTTATCCATGTGTATGAACAAAGATCTCGAGTTTAGATTAACTACGAGGTCTTGTGCTCTCGTAAACAAGTGATCCACTTAGCTTAGTGGTTAAGTCTCAAGGATGTGAAGGAGGAGGTCTTGGGTTCAATTCCCATGGGAGACATAGGGAGAGTGTTTTGCCCAAAGAGATCTAGAGCCTTCTAGAAGCATGGACTTGAGTTAACTGGAGTTAATTGGGTTTTGCCCAAAGAGATCTAGAGCCTTCTAGAAGCATGGACTTGAGTTAACTGGAGTTAATTGGGATGCTTGGCGCACATGCAGTTACATGGCTAACACATGGATGGTTAGTATCCACCTACCCAAGAAGGTTGTCCCCTAGAGGGAGCTATATATAGAGGCATTTGGTTGGGAGGAGAGTCATCTCTCAAGCACGTGGTGGTCGTAATCCTTGTTTTCTTGCATTGGTATCAGAGCAAGCTTTCATGGTGACCTTCGGGGCTCATCATCTTTCTTAAGCATTCATGGAGTCCTTGTAGGATTCATTATCATCTTCTTTATTTCTCTTTGGAAGTTTCTTAGACGGGCTGCTCGCGTGTGCAATTGTAGAGATGAACTGAATAGCTCCCGGATGTGATGCGCTATTGTAGAAGATACACTGGTGTAGAAGCTAGGAGAGCAAACTAAAAGAGACCTGTTTATGAAGTGCAGAGATGGATAGTGAACCACTCCGTCATCTCTTTTTTAGTTTAACTTATATCACAACTTCTAAAGATCACACAAAAAACATCATCAGCTGTATGTGGGGATTTGAACCTGCGAGCACAAATTGCAGAGGTCATTGTCATATCCAAATTGTTGTCGCGCATTCATGAGATGTATTTCTCCAAATTTAATTAAGATTCTGCGCGGTGCTGCTGAGAGCTTGTGTACAAGCAAAAAATGAAGAGCAATGTCCTCAAATGATGCAGAACGGGGATTCAACCCATATCTACCATCGCTAAGCCCCTTGCTCTATCCACTAGAGCATACAACGATCATGATCCCAACCTGCTACGCCAGCTTTACATCAAAAATTTATTATCTGTGCTGAAATAGTTCACTTCACGAGCAAAAGAAAAGATCAAGATTTTCATGCGCGTAATGGACGAGTCTTGAACTCTTCACCTCAGACATGGCTATCGATCGCCATAGCCATGACTCAACACATTTGGCCATGTTTTCCTTTTGAATATATTTATTTATTGGTGTTGATCTCCGAGCCTACCGTCGCTCACAGAACTTTTGCTGTGTGATCTCCATGGAGAATGATCATATTTTAGAGACCGGTTCATGGACAGTTCCTCATGAAGCATCTGCACATCTAGTCCACATGCAGACATACATGTGCTGAGACGTAAATGAATGGGAACACGATTGCTATTACATAGTCACAATTCTGGAAGATAAAAGTTACTCCGACAGTCAATTATGCACTGTCCAATGTTAACAGAGATCAGAATTGCTCTCAGCATACGACGTCTCTCACATATTCTGTACATGGGTTTTCATATATATCTTCACTGCATAATATCAGGGAAGAAAATTTTGTAGATCACGTCTCTCACACATTCTGTATATAGCTTCATGTATATGTCTTCGCTACACAAAATCAACAAAAGACAAATGATCCTCTCACAGGCATTCTGCTACATTCTATCTTAAAATAGATTTTTTTTTTTCGCCACGCTGCAATAGCTCACGGACAAAAGATAGAGAGGACATTTTTAGAAGAAGACTGCGAGACATCGAACCCACGATGCCGATCAGAGGAATCAATTCTTCTTTACATGAAGCACGATTCGTTTCGGTGCATATATATCTCGTAGATTCTATTCTAGGCCTATTTTTGTAACTCCATAGCTGCAATGAGAGGCAAAAGGTGCTATGCTCATTAGAGGTCACAGCTAGATCCTGAACCCATGGCCTTGGCGATCTTAACACATCCGCTTGTCAACCCACACACGCTCATACGACACTCAAAAAATAGGCAAAAGGTGCTATGCTCATTAGAGGTCACAGCTAGATCCTGAACCCATGGCCTTGGCGATCTTAACACATCCGCTTGTCAACCCACACACGCTCATACGACACTCAAAAAATAGGATCTTTTCTTGATTATTGTAAGCTATAGAACCTTTGCACATGATGGAGAGAACGAAAAAGAAAAAATGGATAATATCTTTCTCAAATGGAGAAATTTGGAGAACCCAATACACGAGCTGCTAGCCAGGATGCCGTCTGAACATCGAATCGGTGACGTTGACAAGGATAGAACCTTTCTTTATACATGAGAGCGGGCTCGATTATCAAGGGATTTGGTGATCATAGTTTGTTGGTCACAGATCACAAGCAAAGAAAGGCAAAATGAAGCATCATCCATCATCCAAGGGCTAAGATAAGCTAGTCCAAGGAAGGCTTCATCTCTTCAAAGAAGCGGCTGTTGATATATTTAGGTAGTGATGTGTGTGAACACTCTAGGACCGCCGGGGCACTTTTTTCCCTCTTTAGGAGGTTTTTTTCCCCCGGCTTGTATATACACCTATTGCCCTAATGGGCTACTTATCTTTGTACATTCTCTAGTAATACATTCAGTATTGTGTGTTTGTGCTCCAAGCTTCTTCTTCTTCCTTGTGCTGTTTGCGTGCTACCGCAAACGTCTATCTCCAACAATTGGTATCAGAGCAAGTCGTCGCTTCTTCTAGGGCGCCGTCAACACTCCTCCGTTTGCAGTCTCAGATTCGCACGAAATTTGGTGAGCATACTCAAGGTGTTTCCGAGATCAAAACTGCTTCGCTTTGTGGTGTCGAAATCGCGATCTGAGCTTGTTTCGGCCTCCGAACGCACTATCGCAGCGCTTGTGTAGGCTATTTCGTCCCTTTGTGCCAAAGGTATATACCAGTTTCTGTTTGCCACTTTAAGCCTCTCGAAGTCTGCTACAGGTCTAGCAGAACTCGTCTGGGCAGTTCCGTTCAACTTTTTGAGATACAATCAATTTTCTGCATCAAGGTATTTTAGTCACCGGCCATGGCTGAAAGCAGTGATGTATTTCGTATGTTGGATGTTGAGGATAAGTTGGATGGTACCAACTACCCATTATGGGCTTATATGATGCGACATGTATTGGTTGCAAAAGGATTGTGGAACATTGTGCAGGGTGTTGAAAGACGTCCTGTTACACCTGTAACGACAGGTACTGCAAATATAGGTGCTGGAGCTGATGAAGATAGTGTCGAAGATGATATTCCGCAGATTCCTGTTCGTGCTTCTGTTTCTGTTGCACCTACCGCAGAGCAGATTCGCTGGGATGGCAGAGATGCCGAGGCACATGCATTGATAGCTTTGTCTGTCAAACGTACCATTATTCCTCACATTCGCTCTTGCAGAACAGCAAAGGATGCTTGGGATACACTTACCACTTTGTACCAGGCTAGGAATGAGGCTCGTGTTGCTTACCTCCGAAAACAGTTGGAGAGTGAGCACATGAATGAAGGTGATTCTATGGACAGTTTTCTCACAAAGATCAAAGACCTGAAGGAACAATTGATTTCTGCTGATGAGGTTATACCACATAGCTCACTTGTGCAGACCGTTCTGAATGGTCTTCCTGATTCATATCAGAGTTTTGCCTCTACTCTTCGGTTGATGATGAAAGGCAATCCAAATGCCTTTTCATTTGAGGAATTAGTCTCTGTTCTGTTGCAGGAAGATCAGTCCAGGCAGAACAGGTCCATTATGCATGTTGCAGATCAAGCTTTCCTGGCTAGTCAGAAGGGCAAAGGAAAATGGAGCTCTTCTACTAGTAAGCAGAAATCTGCAAATGTTGCACAATCGAAGAACCAGGATAAAGATGAGAAGAAATCAGAAAAGCAGAAATTGTTTTGCAAGTACTGTAAAGGAAATGATCATATCATAAAGAACTGTCCAAAACTGGCTGCTAAAGAGGCAAAGAAGAAAGAGGCTGGAATGGTTGTTGCAGAGGCCTCTACACCAAAAACAGAGTCTGCAAATCTTGTGCAGGAAGAAGAATGGGCATTTACTACTGTCTGCAGTTTTGACCCATCTTCTCATGATCAGTGCATGTCTGCAGTAGACTCAGATGTTTGGTACTTTGACAGTGGGGCGACCAAACATATTACCTCGCAGCGCAAGTTTCTTCTCTTCACTCGAGCCTGCCCCTACAGCTGTTGGAGACCTCTTAATCTCCAAATGCTTAATCTATACTGATCTAAGAACACATCTATATCAGTAATAGACCAAACTTCACAAAAATGTCACAAATGTCACTTTGATTTACCAAATCATTCATGAACAATTCTCTAAGTGAGAATTTCCTTCTTCAAGAAGTCTGCTTCAAATATTGACTTCATTACCTGCACATATCTTTAGATTTCTTCAATCTAATGATATACATACCTCCAAGCTATCTTTGCGCAATCATATCAACCATTAGACCTTCAAACGAATCATTAAAACTTCAGTTTGATCCTTAAGATCAAAGATATGTCAAAACCTGTCTTCCAGAAATGGCGACTTTGACATAGTCAGCTTCTTAAGTTGATTTCTCACAGCACAAGTCCCGTTTTGCTAAATGCTTTTAGCCATAGCTTCCTTATCTTCTAACTTAAATTTTGAATGCTCACTCATAAAAAACTTTACACTATGCACTGAGATCTAAGCAAAACATTGACAGGGAAAAGTGCGCGACTCTCAGAGATTTATTTCTACAGTCTACATACAAATGTTCCTGTAGATAATTCTCTCAATAGAAAAGGAATTGGATCATGAAATTCTGAACATAGCTTCATTAACTATCAAACTAGATGTGTACAAAAAGATTTCTGATCATCTTGATCAGAGATGGAGAATTCTTAGAAATACTCGTCGCTAAGTTTCCTGAATAAGTCTCTTTTCACATCTCTCTTCTAACTTGTCATCAAAATGACTCTCATACATATTTCTTTACATCATTGACTTATATACATATGTTTCTAGACTTATCCCACGTTTATTACATTGCTCCTTATCATCCCAAAGATTTTCTATACTCACATTACAAGGATTTCCATCTTTAATGTACATATGTATACATACTTGACTTCTGAAATCTCTTCATTCTCTCAAATGTCTTCTTCCACTTCAATCTGACCATAGGCTTGATTCAAGATCTTTATAATCACCAATTTGTGATTGGTTTGTTCCAACAGCTCCCCCTCAATCACTAATTGTGATTATTCCATTTGTCTTTACTCTTGCCATCTCTTTGAATCTCTGTAGCTTAGGTCCATCCAAGCTCTTAGTCATCATATCTGCAACCTGTTCTTTTGTTGAAGTATACATCACTTCAATCTCTTTATCAAGTACCTTTTCCCTTAGGAAATGATACTGGATTTCTATATGCTTAGTCCTGGCATGAAAAACAGGGTTAGCTGCTAAATACAAAGAACTCATATTATCTCCAAAAATAATTGGAGTACTCTGATCAGTTTCAAAACTTTTCATCAAGGTCTTCAACCATATCACTTCTTTTACAGCCTCTACCATTCCTTTATACTCAGCTTCTGTGGAGGACAAAGCAACTGTATGTTTCTTCTTTGAACACCAAGACACTAGCTTATCTCCAATATAACAAAGATACCCATGTGTAGACCTTCTATCATCTAAATCACCTGCCCAATCTGCATCACTAAACACTTTGATTCTTGTATCAAAAGTAAATCCATAATACAGACCTTCACTTAGGGTTCCTTTGATATATCTGAGTACCCTTTGAGCTGCAATCCAATGAGTCTTCTTTGGACAATGCATGAATTGTGATAACACACCTACTGCATATGATAAATCTGGCCTTGTCAAAGTAGCATAGATTAAACTACCTACCAAACTCTGATATTTCTTCATGTCATTGAATTCTTCACCTCCATACCTGCTCAATTTATGATTTACCTCCAATGGTGTGGTTGAAGGCTTACAATCTTCCATGTTGAACTTGACTAGAAGATTCTTCAAGTACCTCTCTTGTGTAACATATACTCCATGTTGAGTATATACAATCTGCATTCCTAAAAAATAAGATAAGTTTCCCAAATCACTTATCTTAAATTCCTTCTCTATTTGTTTCTTAAGCTCATTGATTCCTTGAGCATCTGTACCTGTGACAATAATATCATCAACATAAATACACATGTATATGTATCCATTTCCACTTGCCTTCACTAGCAAGCTACTATCTTCCTTTGATGCTTGAAATCCACAATCATTCAAGAACTTGACAAGCCTGTAATTCCATGCTCTTGGGGCTTGCTTCAATCCATACAAAGCTCTTTTGAGCTTACACACATAACCTGATCCAATTGAATCCATAAAACCTTCTGGTTGCTCCATGTATACTTCATCTTCAATGTACCCATTCAAAAATGCATTCTTCACATCTAATTGTGACAACTTCCATCCTTTACAAGCAGCAATAGCAATCAATGATCTAATTGGAGACATCTTAGCAACAGGACTAAAGGTTTCCTCATAATCTACCCCATAAGTTTGAGCATAACCTTTGACCACAAGTCTAGCCTTGTATCTAGACACCTTACCATCTGCAAACCTTTTTGTTTTATACACCCACTTACATCCAATAACTTTCTGATTCTTTGGTCTTGGCACCAATTCCCATGTTTCATTTTCAAGTAGAGCATCATACTCTTCTTGCATTGCCTTCTCCCAATTCTGTTTACCTTTAGCTTCTTCATATGTGATTGGATCTTCTTCTGTCTTCACAATGTAAGCATAATCTTTTGTTGTTAGAAAGGATGTATCATAACTATACCTTATAGGCTCTTTCCTTTCCCTTGAGGATCTTCTGACCTCTGCACTTCTTGAAGTCTCAGCCACATTTGATTCTGGATCAAATCTTGGCCCATCTTCTACATGATCCTGCATTTTACTTTTATGATCAACATCATCAATATTTCTTCATACACATTTACTTTTGCTTTCCCTTTCCTTTGTATTTCTTCAACACCTGCATAATCACTTGTTGACCCTGTATACCATGTGCTTTGTTCATCAAATGTAACATCTTTGGAAACAAGAAATTGCTTTGTAGATGGACTCCACAACCTGTAACCCATCTGTCTATCATCATATCCAATAAACACATACTTTTCTGCTTTGGGTTCTAGCTTATGTCTCAATTGTGAAGGAACATAAGCATATGCCAAACATCCAAATACTTTACAGTGATCAAGAGTAGGTTTCTTACCCCACCATGCTTCATAAGGAGTTCTTCCATCCAAAGCTTTACAAGGTAACCTATTCACAAGGTATGTTGTAGTGTTGATAGCTTCTGCCCATAAGTAATTTGGACAATTCTTTTCCTTCATCGTTGCTCTTGCAAACTCTACAAGAGTCCTATTTCTTCTTTCTGCAATTCCATTTTGTTGAGGGGAGTACCTGCAAGTTACTTCTCTCTTTATACCTGCATTCCACAAATAATCATCAAACTCTTTAGAAAAATACTCTCCCCCTCCATCTGATCTCAACCTCTTGAGCTTTTGTCCTGTAATCCTTTCTGCATAAGCATGATAATGCTTAAATGTTTTGAACACTTCTGATTTATCCTTGATTACATACAAAGTAATCCATCTAGTTGCATCATCAACAAACAACACATAATATCTGGATCCATTTATGCTATAGTCCCTTGAAGGACCCCACACATCTGTATGAACCAATTCAAGCATATTTGAATACTTGTATCCTGATTTGTTGTAAGAGCTTTTGTGTGCTTACCTAATTGACAAGCTTCACACTTGTACACCATATGTTGCCCTTCAATATTTGGCAAACCAAGCACTACATCATTCCTTGTCATCTCCTTTATGGATCTCTCATTGAAATGACCTAGCCTTTTATGCCATAGGTCTAACTCAGACATCTTTTGACTTCCATAAGTAAACAATGCATGTCCCACATTACCTTGAACTTTGAGAGTAAACAATCTTCCTTCCTTTTTACCTGCAATAATGTTTCTATATCCCTGATTTGGATCTTGCACATAGACACCATCATTTGTGAATCTGACTTCATATCCTTTCTCAACAATTTGCCCTACACTTATCAGATTTTTAGGAATAGTAGGGACATAAAGTACCTTACTCAAAAGTGTACTTCCACTCTTTGTCTTCACTGATCCAATGCTCTCCACTTTGTGCTTGGTATTATCACCTGTCTGAACTGTATGTCCATTCACCTTTGCTTCCATATCAGTCATCAAGGATATATTGCCACTCAGATGGTTGCTACATCCTGAGTCAATATAAAACACCCTTTGATCTTCTCCTACTGATTCATGAGTTGCATTCAAGATAAGAGTCATATCATCCTTCTGATCTGATGCATAGTTATAATAATTGTTGTTGTAGGACTGAGATTGAAAGCTTCTTCCACCTCCTCTAGCATATGATGTCCTACCACCTCTTCCTCTGAAGTTGCCTCTTTGGTTTCTGCCTCCTCTACCTCTTTGGTTAAAACTCTGATTATTGCTTCCACCATTTTGATTATTATACCAACAATCATTTGCCAAATGATTTGTTCTGCCACAAATCCAACAAGCTTTAGAATTATCTTTATTCTTACCTCCTCTTCCTTTACCTCTGAAATTCATCTTTCCTTTTGTAAAGTTAGCTTGATTTGAAGATCCTTCATCATCAGTTGACTGCTTCCCTTTGCCATTCCTTTTCTTATCCTTAGAGTACATAGCTTGACTTGCACTCCTATCATTGTCTCCTTTAATGTCCTACTCAAAAGTTAGCATGTGTCCTAACAATTGATTAAGATCAGGAGTAAAGTGATCAAGTGACAATTCTATGGACAATATGAAAGGCTTCCACTTCTCATCTCCTCTAAGACCTGTAAGTATTTGCCTTACCAACTTATCCTCTTCAATGTCTTCATCTACTGCTCCCAAGCTATCTGCAATATCCTTCATCCTTGCCACATAATCAGAAATTGATTGTGAGCTCTTCTTCTTGAAAGTTGTGAACTCAGCCCATAATGAAGACTTCCTTGACTTAGTTGTATTTTGGAAATGTTCTTCCAAGGCACTCCAAACATCTGTTGCACTTTCCAATCCTCTGATATGAGGTAGAAGATAATCATTTACAGCCATGTAAATGATGCTCCTAGCTTGAGCATCCTTTCTCATCCAAGTCTTCAAATCTGCAAGTTCTTCCCTAGTTGGAATACTAGGATCAGTAAACTCAGGTTTTTCTTCTTCTCCTGTAATGAATGCCATCAAGTCTTTGCTCATGAGGTGTGCTTCCATCCTCATAGACCAAGCTGGATAGTTCTCCCTATCTAGCTTATCAATCTGCAAGCTTTCTCCCATATTTGATCTTCTGTGTCTGCAATTACTATGATTTATGAAGATAAAGTGTACCTTTGATATAAAGCTTTGATTATTCTTGATCTTTCGAACTCGTGCTCTGTACTTCTCCAAGTTATCTTCACGAATTTGTCCTTGTCCACCTTTGATTAGAAAGAACTTCAATATTTGCAGCAGTCGGGACTTCCAAGACCTTTACTTCTCTTGTATTACACCTTCTGCTCTGATACCACTGTTGGAGACCTCTTAATCTCCAAATGCTTAATCTATACTGATCTAAGAAAACATCTATATCAGTAATAGACCAAACTTCACACAAATGTCACTTTGATTTACCAAATCATTCATGAACAATTCTCTGAGTGAGAATTTTCCTTCTTCAAGAAGTCTGCTTCAAATATTGACTTCATTACCTGCACATATCTTTAGATTTCTTCAATCTAATGATATACATACCTCCAAGCTATCTTTGCGCAATCATATCAACCATCAGACCTTCAAACGAATCATCAAAACTTCAGTTTGATCCTTAAGATCAAAGATATGTCAAAACCTGTCTTCCAGAAATGGTGACTTTGACATAGTCAACTTCTTAAGTGGATTTCTCACAGCACAAGTCCCGTTTTGCTAAATGCTTTTAGCCATAGCTTCCTTATCTTCTAACTTAAATTTTGAATGCTCACTCATAAAAAACTTTACACTATGCACTGAGATCTAAGCAAAACATTGACAGGGAAAAGTGCGCGACTCTCGGAGATTTATTTATACAATCTACATACAAATGTTCCTGTAGATAATTCTCTCAATAGAAAAGGAATTGGATCATGAAATTCTGAACATAGCTTCATTAACTATCAAACTAGATGTGTACAAAAAGATTTCTGATCATCTTGATCAGAGATGGAGAATTCTCAGAAATACTCGTCGCTAAGTTTCCTGAATAAGTCTCTTTTCACATCTCTCTTCTAACTTGTCATCAAAATGACTCTCATACATATTTCTTTACATCATTGACTTATATGCATATGTTTCTAGACTTATCCCGCGTTTATTACATTGCTCCTTATCATCCTAAAGATTTTCTATACTCACATTACAAGGATTTCCATCTTTAATGTACATATGTATACATACTTGACTTCTGAAATCTCTTCATTCTCTCAAATGTCTTCTTCCACTTCAATCTGACCATAGGCTTGATTCAAGATCTTTATAATCACCAATTTGTGATTGGTTTGTTCCAACAACAGGGAATACTGTCACATGCGCCAATAACTCCTCTTATCCTGTTATGGGAGTTGGTAAGATCATTCTAACTACTGCTGATGGTAGTTCTTTCACTTTGTCAGATGCTTTATTTGTGCCAGGGATAAAAAAGAACCTGTTATCAGTTTCTGCATTAGCCAAGATTGGCTTGGTTGTGAAATTCATTGATGACAGGTGTACAGTCCATGATCTCTCAAATGGCGATGTGATTATTGCGTCTGGCATTTTATGTCGTGGGCTGTATAAGCTCATAGACTATGAAAGATCTGTGAATGATTGAGCATGTGCAGTTCATGATTCTCAGGCTATGTCAGATGCAAAGCTTTGGCATGCACGCTTTGGTCATCTGAATTTTGCTAGTTTGCTACGCCTGCAGAAATCTGAAATGGTGTCCTCTTTGCCCAAACTTGAGGCACCTGGAAAACATGTTTGTGAAGGCTGTATTTTGGGCAAAATGCAGCATTCTTCCTTTCCAAAAGATGGTTCAGTTCGGGCTATGCAGAAATTGCAGCTTGTACATAGTGATGTTTGTGGTCCTATGCAGACACACTCTTTTGGAAATTACCTTTACTTCGTGACTTTCATTGATGATTTTTCTGGGCATGCATGGGTATATCCACTCAAAGCAAAGTCCGAAGTGTTCATGTGCTTCAAACAGTTTTTGATTTTGGCTGAAAATCTATCAGCATGTAAAATGGGCACCCTCCGTTCTGATCGAGGGGGGGAATATATGTCTTCAGATTTTAATGCATTTCTGGCTGAACGTGGGATAAAACACCAGTGTACAGTGCCGTATACACCTCAACAGAATGGAGTTGCTGAACGAAAGAACAGGTCACTCATGGAGATGGCGAGGTGCATGGTCAAAAGTCAGGCTTTACCACATAGTTTCTGGCTTGAGGCTGTCATGTGTGCAGCATACGTACTCAACAGGTGTCCCACTAAAGCGTTGCAGTCTATCACTCCATATGAGTCTTGGCATGACCGCAAGCCATCTGTTGCTCATCTACGTGTTTTTGGTTGTTTGGCATATGCATTAGTGCCTGAACAACATCACAGAAAATTGGATGATAAGGCAATAAAATGTATTTTTGTTGGGTACAGTTCTGAAAGTAAAGGCTATCGTCTGTATCATCCACAGACTAAACGCATTTTGGTTAGCCGTGATGTTGTCTTTGTGGAAGATGCTATTCAGCCATTGCTTTCATATACTAAGGAGACATCTGTTAGCTCCAAAGACATGTATGATACTTTGATGCCTCTTTTTATAGGTGGACAGTCTAGTGCTGGTCCTAATGAGGCAACTTCTCAGCCTTTGCAGGTTTCATATGATGATGCAGATCATTCCATTTCTGATGCAGATTTACATGATGCACTTGTTGATGAGAGAGCTGATATTGAGCAGGCAAAAACTATGCCAAAATGGCTGGTGCAGACTTTGTGTGACAGCAAATTAGATGCACCTTTGTCATATCGTACTCATTCAGGCTCTCATAGTGCCTCCTTTGCATCAGATTGCTATGCTATGGCTGCATCTAGTCTCTGTGATGAGAATGAGCATGTTTCTTTTGATGAAGCACAAAATTCAGAAAATTGGATGGCTGCTATGCAATCTGAATATGATGCTATAATGAAGAATGGTACATGGTCTTTATGTGACTTGCCTCCTGGCAAGAAGGCCATTGGCACTAAGTGGGTATACAAGCTGAAGCGTAAACCTGATGGTACAGTTGATAGGTATAAGGCTAGGCTTGTTGCAAAGGGTTATGCACAGGAAAGAGGCATTGATTTCGATGAAACCTTTGCACCTACATGCCGTATGACTACTGTTCGGAGCATTTGTGCACTTGCAGCCCATCATGGTTGGAATGTACATCAGTTGGACATTAAAACAGCATTTCTGAATGGTGACTTGCATGAAGAAGTGTATGTTTTTCAGCCCCGTGGCTTTGTGCAGAAAGGGCATGAAAACCAGGTTTGCAGGTTAAAGAAGGCATTATATGGTTTAAAGCAAGCACCACGTGCTTGGTATGAGAAGATACATGCCTATCTGATTGCACATGGTTTTGAGAACAGTCCAACTGAAAGCACCTTATATGTTAAGTGTGCTAATGATGTGCTTGTGATCATTGTTGTCTATGTTGATGACATGTTGCTCACTGGTCCTATTGAGACACATATTGCTGATTTTAAGGCTGATTTGCATGCCTCATTTGAGATGTCTGATTTGGGGCATTTGCATCACTATTTGGGCATTCAGTTTATGCACGTTGATGGTGGAATGGCTTTGTGTCAAACGAAATATATTGACACATTATTGTAGTGTTTTGGCCTTGAAGACTGTAAGCCTATTGCCACTCCTATGGAGACAGGTTTACGATTGAGTCTTCATGATGCTGGAGATGCATTTGATGCTGTTCTCTATCAGCAGGCTGTTGGATGCTTGATTTACTTATGCATTACTCGGCCAGATATTCAGTTTGCTGTCTCACAGATGAGCAGGTTTATGCATTGCCCAGGAGTCACTCATTGGAAAGCGGTTAAGCGCATCTTTCGCTACTTGAGTGGTACTCGGCTACTTGGGTTGTTTTATCCCAAGGGGGGATCGCTACCGCCAGATTTCCATGCTTTTTCTGACTCATATTGGGCTGGTTGCTATGACACTCGTGTGTCCACCGGTGGTTTTTGCTTCATGCTTGGTAGCTCATGTATATCTTGGTTGAGCAAGAAGCAGCCTACTGTGGCCACTTCCAGTTGTGAGGCTGAGTATAGGGTAGCTTTCACAGCGACTGTTGAGTGTGTGTGGCTCAGACGCCTTATGGCTGATTTGGGTGTTGACCAGTCTTCTGCCACCACCATCTTCACTGACAGTCAGAGCGCATTGGCATTTGCGAGGAACCCTGTGTTCCATGCTTGCACTAAGCACATTGAGGTGCATTATCACTATGTCAGGGAGAGGTTCTCTGCTGGGGAGATCAGCTTGGTATATGTGCCCACGCAGGAGAACATTGGAGACCTTTTCATGAAGGCTCTGCCTAGGGAGAAGTTTGAAGCTTTTCGCAAAGCTTTGAGCTTACTTCCTTTTGTGGAGTGATTTCCACATAGCTTGGCACTTCCTTATACATGAGTGCCAGCTCCTTGTTCACCGCATCACTCCGAGGGGGGATTTGTTGATATATTTAGGTAGTGATGTGTGTGAACACTTTAGGACCGCCGGGGCACTTTTTTCCCTCTTTAGGAGGTTTTTTTCCCCCAGCTTGTATATACACCTATTGCCCTAATGGGCTACTTATCTTTGTACATTCTCTAGTAATACATTCAGTATTGTGTGTTTGTGCTCCAAGCTTCTTCTTCTTCCTTGTGCTGTTCGCGTGCTACCGCAGACGTCTATCTCCAACAGCGTCCATGAGGAAGCAATGGTCTTCCAGAAGGAGTACGTAGTTTTTCTCATGGATGGAGGTTGGCTATTCTCGACGATCAAGGGAAGGATGTAGCTTAATTTGGAGATAAGTATTTTCCAAGTTAACTATTGGTTTCAATATTTGTTTTTGCTCTACTTTCATGTAGGATGCATTTTTATCATTGAAGTATGGTAGTAAACTTCATTCTTGATAATCTTGATGCAAATTATTGAAACCTACATGAAAGAGCATAAATATATTGAAACACTCATTAAACACAAGCATAGGCATGCATCTACAAAAGAATGTTGCTGCATTTCTCCTTTTCAAAGAATGTTTTCATGCACAAAATACGTTTTTTTCTTGCTTGAAAAAGATAGTTATGCTCAAGTTTATGCACATGAACACTTATATCTTTTTAAAGAAAAGCTAGCAAGTATAATTTTTGTGCATGGATGATTGGGAACATGCATTTTCAAGCTCAATAATTGCTTGATTTATGTTTAGTGCATGAAAGGAGAATGCGAACATGTGCATGTAATCACATGCATTTGCATGCAAGAATAGGTATTTGCACATGCGTGATTGTTTGTTAAATACTTATACTTTCATTACCTCTTTTTTTTTAACTTGACTTAGATAGCTAGGAAAATAGCAAACTAGATCAAGTAGCTAGTTTTTTTTCCCAGATGTGATACTTAGATATCACAAATTAGGAGTCTTGATTAGGAAAAGCAAGCCCTTCGAAAGTAAATGTTTAGTTTTCTTGCTCGTTGGAATGGCAAGGAAATAGAGCTTTGCTTAGTTTTGTTTAAGCTAAATAAAGCTTAATGAAAAAACCCAAGTAATCTTCAGGAATTAAGCTACTTCTTATAGATAAGCCAACAAAGAAAATAGTCTGGTTAACTATTTCCTTGGATTAAAAAAGCTATCTTTTTGACAAGCAATAAAGCCTTAAGTCTTGGTCTTGTCCAAAAGATATTTCTTTTAATCCAAGGAAATAGTTAATTGGACTATTTTCTTTGTTGTTTATTCTATAGGAAGTAGTTTAATCAAGAATTAGTTGATCAGAACCAAGTACTAAATTAAACATCCTAGATAGATGTTATGTACAAAAACCTTTTCAAATATCAGAAGATGATAAGTTCAAGATTGACTTATTCATTTGATTTTGCTTCAAGATATAGCATAAATGATTTCGTGGAGTTTAGTATACTCTAGATTAGAGAAGTTAGGAATTTCTCATAAGATTGACAATTCCCAAGAACTTTTAGCTAACGTCTTTGAGAAAAGTATCCTCAGTCGGATAAATTTTCATTCTTGAATTTGAATTGGTCAAGTTATAGTATGGTTGACTCAAAGAAAATGGTAAACTTTCTCCTACAGTTTACCTAGGATTTTTAAAGTCATGAGGACAAAGTAGTCCTCTAGTCGGGTGAAAAAATCAAGTAACTATTGGATAGGAGTAAACCATTGCACAAAAATCCAAGTTAGATGTTTGGGACAACCAAACTTCAAGTTCTCCAAACAAAATTCAAGTGAACCAAGAGTTCTCAAAGTCTTGCGAGGGATAAGAATCACACCCTAGTTACTAAGTCCATGCATCAGTCATGCCAATAAGTGGACTAATCCATCTAGTTCACATGTTTGTGCCCAAATCGCACCTAGAAAAACTGTGAATTGGTCAAGGATGTTTTTTAATCCACCCTTCTTATTCATTCACTACTTTGTGCTTTGATTAGTTTATCAAAGTGCAATGAGAGACAATGTTTTGAATCATTTGGGCAGGGATTCCACCACAGAGATGAGACATGTTCTTCCAGTTTTAGAACATAACCATGTTCTTCTAGTTTTAGAACATGAGGCTCAGGGGTTGCGCGCCTACAGTAGATATGTAGATCTATTTTTGAGGACAAAAATATTTTCCAAGGGGGGAAGAAGTAATTCTATGATCTAGGGGTCTGGCCGATTTAGACGGATCTAAAATCGGACAACATTTGCTCATCCATGTGTATGACCAAAGATCTGGAGTTTAGACTTACTAGGAGGTCTTGTGCTCTTGTGAAGAAGTGATCCACTTAGCTTAGTGGTTAAGTCTCAAGGATGTGAAGGAGGAGGTTTTGGGTTCAATCCCCATGGGGGACATGGGGAGAGTATTTTACCCAAAGAGATCTAGAGCCTTCTAGAAGCATTTATTTGAGTTAACTTGAGTTAACTAGGTGCACATGCAATTACATGGTTGACACATGGATGGTTAGTATCCACCTGCCCAAGAAGGTAATCCCCTAGAGAGAGCTATATATAGAGGCATTTGGTTGGGACGAGAGTCATCTCTCAAGCAGGTGGTGGCCGTAATCCTCGTTCTCTTGGAATGATGTACTGTGGATACTTTGATTAGATTCAATTGCAAAATCGATGGCTTTACAATAGTCATGTCTTTGATTACAAAAAAAGCTTGTATATATAATGTTTTTTTGATTCAATAATTCATCAGTAGCAAACCGATCAAAAGATGATGATTCCTCTGAGAGTCTTCCATATTTGCTCTCATATGCATCCACAGAAACTTGTAAATTTTTCACTTGACTTTCTAGATCATCAATCCTCTTTTATTGATCATCTATTGTTCTTTGTAATTCAGGAATTGTTAATCCTTCATTGTATAATTCTGCTCCCCGTGACAATAAATCATGTCTAAGATTATGCTCTTTAAGTAGAAAAATATAGGGCCTCTTTCGAGGAAGAGAGCCTTCATTTCCTCGATTATAAAATTTTGCTCAATTTTGAGGACGACCCAAACCAATACCTGCATTCTTTGGACGATCATCCCAATCTACACGTCGATGAAGAATATCTTGTACAAAAAATTTCTAAATGAAATATAGTGCTATTTGATTATTATTTGCTAATAATCTCTCAACTTGCACAAAGCATCGAAGTATACTTTCTGCTAATCCTTTATGTTATAAGTCAAAAAGCCTTTAAGGGTGCTGTTTATTTTGGCCTTCCTGTAATCCGAAAGAGAACATCACAAACAAAATGATTTGGACATAACTTTTTTACTTCTTTCATTGATAATGGTTCTCCTTCTAATCCATCTAGCTTTAAATCTTGGGGGAATATAAATGCTAAACTTGATTGGGCAAATTGAGCATTCTGATGAGACAAAATCCTTTGAGATTCAGCATGATCAAAATCATTATTCACGTCTGGCATTCTTGCCATGTTTTACTTTTAAATATGCAAAACAAAAACACAAATTTTATCTCAGAAGAATCCACATAACTCAAATGATACCACTTCATTTACTCCATATAATTCAAATGAATGCACAACATCTAATTCACATAATTTAAATTAATCCACAACATTTAATCCATAAAACTCAAATGATACCATTTCATTTAATCCATATAATTCAAATGATACCACTTCATTTAATCCACATAATTCAAATAAATCCATATCATTTAATCCACATATTACAAATGAATTGACTTCATTTAATCCACTTAACTCAAATGATACCACTTCATTTACTCCACATAATGAATCCACAACATTTAATTTGCATAATTTAAATGAATCCACAATATTTAATCCACATAAATCAAATAATGCCACTTCATCTAATCCACATAATTCAAATAAATCCACAACATTTAATCCACATATTGCAAATGAATACACTTCATTTAATCCACTTAAATCAAATGATAGCCTTCATTTAATCCACACAATTCAAATGAATCCAAAACAGTTACTCCACTTAATGCAAATGAATCTATATCATTTAGTCCAGATAGTTCAAATGAATATAGATCATTTTCAATATGGTCTTAAACCATCCGTCATGGATATGTTTAAACCATACAAAGTTACATGTGAGAATACTCTAACTAGTTCATGTGTGTCTACGCTTTTTGATACATATTTGTTAGAAGACAATTCCAAAACATATTTGAACTTGTAAATCCCATTCTTATCAATGGGATAACTATCGAAATCTATATATTTCAAGAGTTTCAACAGGAGTATTGAAACCGTAAATGTCTCCTAACTCTTATTAAAAGGTGAAGGACTAGTGGATATACATTTGGGTGCAATCCTCCAGTACTTTCGACTCCACTCATTTCGAGTTGATATTTCTAAATTAGGTAGCTTTGGAAAACATTTTTTTTTGTTAGTAAATATGTTGCTCTACCAAAATCACATAATCCAATATAAGCATGCTAATCTTTAAAATGCAATAATATGTTACTTGGATGGAGATCGTTGTGGGATATATTACAAGTGTGTAAAAATGATATTGTTTGTAATAATCTATTGATCAGCTCTTGTATTTGGATCTGTCGATGGTCTGTCTCCCTGTTGAGTCATGTCCCGTCTTAATCGTTTTTCGCTCTTCATTGACTACTTTCTCTGCTTGTGCCTTCTCTCCGCTCTGACTCCCTTCTTTGGCTTCCCTGTCTTGTGAGTCCTTGGGTGCCTTGACTTCTGCCAACAACCCCCCCTCTCTCGCGTCTGTCGTCTCTGACAAACCCTTGTTTGCCTGAGCGTTTGACATAATAATCAACAACATCAGTAGCCAAGTGGTGTTCTTCGAGCCTCATTCCCTTCGCTAGATCAGTTAGGAGGGCATCCCAATCCACTAGACCTGGAACGTTGTGGTTGTGATATGAAAATCGAGTTGGCAAATCGCACCTGAAGTAACAACTGGAAGCTCAACCACGATAAAGAGAAATTCTCGAATTAAAGCAATCTTTTCAAATGGTAATTGATAGAAGAAATAATAACAATGTTGTGCTAATCTAGTGTGCTATGTCCACATATGCATATAAAAGTATATACAAGCATTTTACCACAAAGATGTGCATTCGAACGCATAAGAGAAAATGCACTTAAAAAGAAAAGGCGGCAGCACGTGAATGTCACAAGGGGGGAAGTCACTCGAAGGGGACCGAAGGAAGAAATGAAGCGGCTCGAGAAGGAAGAGAAAAAAGGGACTGCACTGCTAAGCGAGGGAGAGAGAGGGGTGGTAGCATCTTTGAGCTGTGGAAGGGGAGTCTGAGGAAAAAGCATGAACGAGAGGTGCTGATGAAGATTTGCTGAAGTTTCAATTGTACTTTGCTACGCTGGACATCTGATAGAAATGTCCGATGATGGAGAGATGTCGTGGAGAATTCAACCATAAACACCATGACTTAAAGGAAGGACAACAAGGAGAATCTCTGGACTTAGGTGTTCTCAAAAACTTCGGCAAGGAAAGACTTGAAGAGATCTGAAGCCTTCTAGGGACAGCTGTGAGGATTGTTGCTTTGATGTTGAAGTGGCAGATTAATAGCAATAGCATATCTGGTGGGTGCTGCACGAAAGACAAACTATAGGTTGGAGATTTTTGTTCGCCTCTACTCTGTGCATTCATTTAACGCTATTGAGCTCCAGATTATATGAGAACTTTATTATTTATTTCTTAGTTATCATTCTGATAAGTTGCATTTTGTAGTTGTATCAATACGATCATAATCCTTGAGATGATATTTTACGTGTGATGTGAAAAATTTCAATGCTTTATGATTTAGAAAGAACTGCATGTGGTTCTTCATGATCATCATAACGTTGTAGTTTAGTAAGAAACATCTGCACAAGTATTTGTTTGTTGATGTTTTGTACAGGACCTGACAATCTGGAAAATATTAAGGTCCTTATCTGACGAAGACAAAGCTCAATTGATATCCACCTACCCTCTGACATCACTTTGACAATCTTTCGATGCCAATATACTTACATATGACAGACAACATGGGTTTTTGACTTTGAGAGCCGACTTTTAAGAGCGATAAACAATTTTTCTGCAACTATAGTTTACATGATGATTAAGATGTACTTGAGATAAATCTGGCTAATCAGAACGCTGGTGAAAAATAGGAATAAGTATACAATGTTGGTGAAGAAGGTAACATCAATTAGTTCTGTCTCATTTCAAATCATCTACCTTGCTCTAACATACTTTTCTTCAGACTGTTCGAGTTTACTGTGTTTTCATTCAACTGAAGCTTACGAATTGCGTTTATGACAAAAAGATTAGGAAGAATTCAAATTTTGCTATTTTTCATCACTTTGATTCTCGTGCAAGAGTTTATAAAGAATATAAATAGAGCGAACAGCGCTGAATTCCATGACGTCGACAGAGAAAGGTTTGATTATCTTGTTGATCATCTGAGAAAGAACGCGTGTGTTTGTTTATACTCAGAGACCAATATTTTTTATTGCTCTGGCAACTCATGAAAGCTGCAATTTGTTTTGGTGGCTCTATTCTAAGAAGTTGGACAACTAGTCTTCTATGATGAGTTAGATGGAATCAAATTTGTAAGTTTGTTTATGCATTGAATAATGAAAAAGTCTTTTAAACTTTAATGTTAGTATTCTCTTCGCTAGGATTGATCATCACATGTATTGGGCGTTAAACTCTGTATTCAGCAGTCAATGTGTCTAGAACTTTCACTCTAAAGTGTAACAAACGTTTTTTACTTGAATTGTATGTCGAATGGCACACATAATATGATGGATGTAAGATTTGACTTATATATATACGTCAAACGTTCAACTGGTCGTTGCTTTTAAAAACAAATAGAATAAGTATGATAAAAATATATATATATATATTTATATATGCATGTCCGAATCTTTCATGTTTACTGCTGTGAAACCATATGTGTTGTTGTAATGTGCGATCAAGACTGAAGTATTTCTATCAAATCCAAAAAATTCTTTTATATCACTGATGACTTCATGATCCACTTTACCGCTAAAATAGACATGTTGTTTATTATAGCATAGAGAAATCTATTACAAAAACATTCATATTCTTGAATTCATCAGCAATATTAAAATATCATTGTAGAGAAAACGCTTTGCATGTACCTTGTCATGGCCACATGAACTTAAGTAATGCATTACATGTTTTAGTTGTAGCCAATAGCTACCAAATGATAGAGTCATCGATTTTGTTTCTTTGATGAATGGAATATAAATATCGGCGATTACATAGAGGAACATAAGGTTAAACTATCCGTCAACTTACTACCAACTATTAACGATATTTATAATATCATTAAAACCACTTCGAGCAAAAGAAGAACGAGAACACGGTTGCTTGTGAAGCTTAAAGTTGTGAGTGAAAGAGGGAATGAAATGCATGCACGGGAAGTAAATATCAACATGAAATTAAATTAATATGACTTTGGTCAGCTTCGCTTATACGAGGTAAGAGATACCTTTAGTCACTTGAAGAATAAGGAAGCTTTACATGGTTTCCCTTGTTAGAGAATTCAAACCCACTTGAACTTCTCTAAGTCAAGATCCTCACCTAGATTTCTCCCTCCTTTCGACGAACCCCGACTACAACGTCCGGATGTGGCACATGCAGTTGTTCTGAATGTAATGTTCGCTCAATTGCAAAGAGATGGAGTAGATGGGAGGGTCTGGGGACAAAAACTTTAGAGTGGTATTCCTAGAACCCCGCGATGAACATCTCTTCAAATGTTTGCTTGTAGCAAGCGGGGAGGTATTTAATCCGTGCCTGTCATGCATATATCACTTGGATGGAGGGGGTTGTACTCATATCATAGACCAAGTCAAGGTTACCTGCTGTGAATCCAAGTCCTGCGAAATGTGGATCTTTAATATATTTGAAGGTTCTGAAGGTAATGAGCATCAACTCAAATGTTTTCATGCACATCTGAGCCATTACATTTGGGATGTTTCGCAATTTGACTCCCCAGTGGCGGATGGTAGAGATCATGTAGGCCATTGTAGCTTGTCCCCATGGTAGTGCCAGGTATAGGTAACTGAGCCACTTTGCACAACCCTTCACATTCTTCACAGTGATGGCAAAGTCAGGCCATGTGCATCTTCTGAGTAGAGGAGCATAACAGGGATTGTACTTGATGAATAATGCATGTTATTCCAAGTGCAAACCATCTCGGGGTAAGTTTCTAGGAGCCGTAGCCGCCAAGTAGGTTGAAAAATTGATCCTTGTGTAACGCTCTCAGGAATATCATCAGGACCGAATTGAGTGGCAAAGGTTGGAGCCTTGCCACATCGTTGTTGAATTTCTGCATTGTAATCTGCCAAGAGTACACAATACGGCACATATTGATCATGGTTGGTTCCTATCCATCTGTGATGAGACATGCTGCAGAAATATTCTGATTTAATAATGGTGTCCTCAATCTTGGACATGGACTCAATCTGGACCGCCACTCGATCATCATGTCTATTGGCCGTTTTTTTGAGTGTCTGCATCCATTCAGGGGCCTCTACCTCTAGTGTGTCTAATCCCTCAGAGGTTTGTTGGCCACCCGGCATTGGCATAAGAACATATGGCTCTTCATATGACTCATCCACTTCTATGGGTATCAATTCTTCTGGTTCTGGCTCAATGACTAGGGAGGGTTGTCTTTCATATTGGAGTAACCTGCTTTGCAACTCCGCAACCTGTGCTCTCAATGCATTTACCTCTCCTATAGTGGTGGTAGAATCTGTGATCTTAGGTTGGGCTTCTTGCATCGTTAGTTGTTGATGGAGAGTATCCCGTTCTTTGCCCAACTCGTCATGTGCTTCCAATAGGTCTGCATAGCTTTCTAAAATTGTCTTCATAGTCTCGGAAGGAACAGCTTTGAATCTTTCGGGGGCGATCTCTTGGGGGGAACCCTCCATGGCTGCCTCTAAATTTTCTTTGTTCTGCCTTTGCAAGCGCTTGTTCTCTTCGAGTGTCGTGGCCATATGCTTTCTAAGTAATGTCAGGTTGCGACGGCCTTTGACATGTTCTGACTGATAAAGTTCAAGTAGAGCTGTTAGTTTTTTAACTTCATTGGGATCAGATGGCTGGGGAACTTCCAAAAGGGTCTGGTGAGCATGCTCAAGCATAGTGTAGCATTGATTTAGGTCATTATTTTCTGCTTCCAAAGCTGCAAGCTTCTTCTGTAGTTGCTCATGATCCTTAGTTATTTGGCGATGATGATATGCCAAGGTTTGGTATTCTGTCTACAACTGATGTACACATTGATGTAATGTAGAAAACATGTTATTTACATTTATGAATGCAGGGAAGGGAGAGGATGTAGGGGGGATGGGGAAGGGAAAGGGAATTGTGAATGCGATGGAATCAAATGGTGATGTAGGTGGAGGGGGTATGGGAGATTGTGGCTGTGTGGGGGGAGGGAGTGGTGCTGTGGCTAGTGATGTCTCCATTGTGTCAAAAGTGTGAGTGACGGTGTAGATGGGAACTGTGGGTGGGGTGAATGTGATGTTCGTGAATATGGTTGTGAATGTGGGCATTGTGATCCCTCCAAATTGGGTGCCTGGTGAGATAGGAATTCCCATAACATATGTGGTGAGCGTTGAAGTTGGGGTGGTAGTGTCGTGTGGTGAAGTGAAATGTATAGTGAGAGGTGGTGAGGGTGGTGATGGTGGTGCCTCGTGGTGTTCCTCTGTCTGTGTAGTGTCTCCTGGTGCCGAAACTTCTATGTGGATCTGCTTTTCAGAGCGAAGGGGAGGTGTTGGCACTCGTATCTCGAAGCGATGAACGTAAGCCATGGCCGAATGAATGGCCTCATCCAGGCCTAGGGTATCTGTGTGCAGGTTCATGGACTCAATGAATTGTTCATCCACGCCTTCCTCTCCTAACATTTGGCTCATTAACACCTTCCTTGTTTCAAGCGATAGTTTGTGATGTTCCTGGACTCGCCTCATGGTTTCATACAATCTTTTTATTTGTGCCGAATAGGCTGGGGCACTCGCTAGTTCTGAAGTTTCTTAGTATTCTTGATCATGTTCCTCGTCTGCTTCATCTTCAGTCTCTTCTTCATCTTCCTCTACTTCTACTACTTCCGGTTGGATCGGGGCTGAAGTTGTTGTATTAGGTTATGGTCTTTGGGTCTGTTCTGCTTCCGTCTCAAGGTTAGACTCGTTGATCATCCTCGCGATTTCTTCATCTATTAGATCATCCAGGGTGTATCCATGTGGGAACTCTAGGTCAGAGGGGATCGGAGGGAACACAAGTTTGGGTCCTTCTGCACTCTGTCTGGGTAAACGAATCGTAAATGGACAGACACGTCGCGTTTGTGGAGGGGTCACCTCGGGTGTGGTGGTGGCTCCCCTTGCTTGGGCACACAGTAATTGAACTGCACCTCTCATTTTCTTAGATGGAGTTCCCGTTGTTGATAGCCGTCTCTAGAATTCCAGAGCTCTGGACCACACTAGTGCCCTTTGAATAGGCACGTCATAAACTAAACATCTGTAAATTATTTTTGTCAGCGCACAACACCCATGAAGCACGTTCTTCTGTTTCTTATTCCAGCATTGATGTGCTAGGTGGATTTGATCTATGATCCAGTGTGGTAAATTGATTGTGAGATCCACTATCTCCGCCAAGTACAAGCTGAACCAGATTTGTTTTGGTGGCATAGTGAAGCATTATTGGGCGGGGAAGGCGAAGTGTTGCATGATTGTTCGTAGGTGGAGGGCGATGGTAGGTGTCATAGAACCCATATCCTTTAACTTGTTAAGGTCTTTGTGTTTCATTCTTCCAGGGATCAATGTTTCCTTCTCCATTGGAATGTGCATGCCATGCATATCCAAAGCCTCACGTACTAGGTTGAGGGTAAGTTTAAATCTTTTCAATTCATGGCTTGGTGTTAGGGATGGGAGAACAAATGTACTATCTCCCCCTTTTGCTCTGCTAGGAGTAATCGTGCTAATCAAGTAGGAGCAGCGTAGAAAATCAGGCTTAGGTAGGAGTGCTCTAAAATAGCTATCCAAGCCTTCCTTTGTCCATACAGATCTCATGACTTCTGCATCTTGATATTTCTCGAATTCTCGGGTAAAGAAATGGTATCTTCTCCATTTTCCATTGAATTCAATTTCTGCCTCCCAAAAGTAGGTGCCATCTCCCAATGGTCTGGTGACATCACTGAACCAATGTGCATGCTTGCCCACTTGAGAAGTGTGTCCCTGCAGAGGGTCCTGGATGGGTAGCACATGCATTGCTCTAAGTTCTTGAGGCCTCTCGATGAGTTGTGGTTCGAGGAGGAGGGTTTAAATGTCCACTATCTGGCCGCTAGACCCTGCCTGGGAACTGGTACCTCCTACTTCTGCCATGTTGCTTCTTGTTTGTTGGTTCTGTGAGAATATAGAAGCAGGTGTTAACATTGTACTGGACAAGATAGAACAATTATTGTCCCCATTACAACATTAACATGAGGTTAGTGATAGGTCAGTCAGTGGGTGCCCGGTGATTGTGGGTGTAGTTAGGGAATGAATAGTCCTATGAGCTAAATGGAAAGATGCAGTGTGAGAATGATGCAGTTAGTAGGTGGAGATGAATTTATAGATGGGGGTCAGGGGGTTTATTACAAGCTTTGGGCTGCCAAACACAGTGAATGGCTTTTGGTTTTGGTTTTGTGGGAGACTCTAGAGGGCTTTAGGAGAGTGTCTGCTTGGAAATGAGGCTTTTTAGGGACCCATTTACAAGTGATTCTGCTCCGGATCATGAGCGAATATGTGTTCGTGCATGTCGAATAAGATTGGGTATCAGCTGTTCGAGTGAGTGAACCAGGTTGTATATGGTGTGGTCTGTGTGTGGCTATTTGAGCCTGCAAGCAAGCCTTAGGCACCCAAATTTGTCTTGATCATGGTTCAGCCTTCATTGACTACTTGGGTACCCAGATAGACTTCACCTTAGTAGAAGCATGTTTGAAAAACTTCTTATTAGTGTCCCGTCGTTGATCACTAATATGAAGTTTAGCTGGCGGTTCTGACTGGACCACAATAGGTTGGTCGCCTTTCCGCACCCACACTTGTTTTGGTGGCTGAGACACTGTGCTTTGTACTTTCTTTTGGCTTCGAGCATAGGTCATTCACTTCTTCTGCATTGGATCCGCCTTTGGTTGTCGTATCCCTATGGCCTTTGGAAAAGAAGGGAGTCCCACCGTAGCCTTGACTTTGTTGCTGAGACAATCATCTCTCTGCATCACATAGTTTTCGACAAGAATAACATCGTCATCTTCATGTGTACTCCTGGAAGGACCAAGAGTTTGTGCCGTGATCATAGATCCAGTCTTGACCCAAGACAAGAGGCTCAGTGAGGTCCTCGTCTTGACACACTAGCACCTTAACTGTCATGAGAACATCTTGGATGTAGAGCGGAAGTTCTGCCTCGCCCATGGGGTTTCCACACCTCCCAATCCTATGAGATATGCTTCTATAGGATTGACTTTTAATTTCAATTCATGACAATAAGAGAGTCTCACCACACTAGTGGCTTCACCTGAGTCAATCAATGCTCACACAGTTCTTACACTAATTCCTTGTCCGATCTCTACGATTACAAAAGGACGTCGATCAATTATTCAATGTGAACGTACACCTGAGACCTCACACATAGCCATATGATATCCTGTGTCCGCATAGGCATCTGTCCTAGGCTGATCTCTACCATGTCTCCTCATCTTCATCCTTCCGATGCGTTCCAAAGCTTTTGCCTGTGCTTCTTCTCGAATTCTCTTTTCTTCTTCCTTGCGTTTCTTAGTAGTGTTGAGTCGATTAAGCATTTCTTCAGTTAGGGGTTCTTGATATAACTTGACTCTGCATCCGCTAATGTAACTTGGGAGAACATCACCTTCTAGTGTAGCTAATTGAACTTCTCCACTAGTTGAGATCCTATTTATGATCATAGGTCCTGTTAAACGGGTAAATTCGCTTTGTTCCAACTTTCGGAAGAGCGTTTACCCAATCAACTGGGTTCTTGGGAGTGGTAGGGGTCTGTTAGACAGAGGCCCTGTACTTAGTTCCCAAAGTTACTTCTCACCACAACACAGTACGATTCAAAAGTTATCAAGAATCGGTACCCTTTCCTTCAAGTTTTACGGTTCATAACTTAATCCTACTAGAATCTACAGAACCATAGTACGAGTCTCGTCAGTATCTTGGTACCCAAAATGAAGACAGGGATTATCTCAACAGCTCTTGTACATAGTACCGGAAGGATTGACACGTTCGGGATATATCCTTATCATAACCGAATCTCCTCATGCGAATACTGATCTCAGAGTTAAGATCAATACAATCCTACACGTTCCTTAGAACCAGACCAACCCTTTACAAACCTCTTCACACCGTACAACAAACATCAAGATTAGTGATTCCACCATATGCATAACTACTAGAACAATCACTACAGACTTTAACAAAAATGGTTTCTCCAACCACGTTCAATGGTTTACTGGACTATAAGTAAGATTCACCACTGCAACAGAGATCGACAGATAACCTTTACAGAGTAACTAGCTAGGCGTACAGTTGATTGAATCTTCCCGAACATTTGTAGAACGAACAACCCACACCTGTAACGACAACCAAACACAGACGAGGCAGAAGACCGAAACTACACTTTGCTCAACCAGACATACAGCAAGGCATACAGAATCATCTCAACTCAATCACTCAACCAAAGCGACGCGCTCCGACTAGGACTCTGAACAAGCAACACAGACACCAAAACGCGCCGACTACACAGAGAATGCAAGAATGTAGATAATACAGCAACCTTCCGATCATAACCAGACGAACAGTCTATGTCCCAGGAAGAGTCGTCACTGAGCATTTTCCTTGCTTTTTATAAGAATTTACAAAATTGCGCATAACTGTCTTTCGCGCGTGTTTTACAAGATGTTCCGTTACACTGTCCCACTTCGGCGGCCCACTAATACCTGGCACGCACGGTGGACTCGAACCCGCAAGTTTTACATATTACTGTTCTTCGATAATACCTTCTAAATACATGTTCCGGGCTAATCTAAATGTACGAGCGATTTTCTTTTTTAAAGTTTCTAATACTTGTTTGAGGGTGTCTGGTTCTATAAGCTGGGCATCTACTCTTACAGAGCTTAAGGCTATAGCCTGGGTGAGCAAAACTTCTGCCTGTGTTTGTAGAAATGCTTCCTGCAGGTAAAATTCATTTGATAGGGCTGCATCCCTTGAGATCTTCATTTCGTCTACTTTTTTCTGCATATAAATTAGTTAATCCTTCTGATTACGCAATTGATTATCTAACCTTTCGTATTGTTGGTTCTGAAACTGTACTGTTTGGGAATATGCATCTCTTTCTTTGCGGAGGCCTGCTATTTCTTTTTGTGCTTCAGTGTCTTTCACTAGATAACGCTTGAGGATTCTATTAACCTCTGATAAGGCTTCATTTGTCCTTTGGAGTTCGTCTTCGGTCAATTTTGCTTCCTGTTGCTGTAGTTTGATTTTCCTGACTTCTTCTTCTAACTGTGTTCTGGTTTCTTCCAGTAGATTTCCTAACACAATTCTTGCTTCTTTTGACTCCTTGACGACTTGATTTAGGTCGTTTATTTCTGCCTCTGTAGCAATCAGTAATTCTTCTTTTTCGTGTACTGCAGTTAGGGCCTCATCTCTTTGGGTGGTGATAGCTTCCTGTTCTCTGATTTTTGCCTGTAACTGTTTAATCTGTTCATTAAGTGCATGATTCTCTGCCTTTACTGCGTGTAATTCCTCCTGGAGGGGCGTTATGTTTGCCTCCATTACTTCTACTTTGTGTTGAAAATCATCTTTTACAGCGTCTGTGATGTTTTTAAGCTGGTGCAGCAGTTGTTGTGATAGATTTATGAGCATATGGCCCATTGTAGCTAAGTCAAAAAATGCGGGTATGGATGGGATTGGTGTAGGTGGTCGAGGTTGCGGTTAGGAGTTGCTGTGAGGTTGGTGGAGAATAGTTGGGAGATGACGAAGAAGAGGCTGCGGGTTGAACAGGTTCAGTGGGTGGCGTAGGAAAGATAGAGTTGAGCGGAGGTTCCGGTGGGGGAGTTGGGATTATAGGGTCAGTCTGTGTTACCTTTTTTGGTGTTGGTTGTTCCGTTTCTGTATTTTCGGCTTCTGTAGACTCAATTGCCTTAAGCAGCCTTTCGAAGGCTTCCTTAGCTATTTGTTGTTCATCCTGTTGGTGTTCCTGCTCTGTTTGTTGATGAGAATCTTCTGATGTAGAAGTGGTGTCTGCTTTATTCTGCTCTTCATGTTGTTGCTGCTCAGATGATGATGATGATGCTGCTTGCGCGGATGACTCATGGTGCAGTGAGGTGGCGGTGTCGTGGACTGTTTCTTCTTCTTGTCCTTCTTCTTCTTTATCTTCTGCGGCGGATTTCTGTGCTTCACTTTCAGACGAGCTGATTCTAATTCTCTTCCGGCGGATAAGGTGTATGATTTCTTCGTCTTCTTCTTCATCATCTTCCAGCAGCTGTGCCGATTCTTCATGTCTGAGGACTGGACCTCTAGGTGGTGGTTGTGCTGCAAGGATGGTTGGAAAGAGAAAAGACAAGATGTGCGGCAATCTGGATCGTGGAGTTCCTCCTTTGTTCACCTGTTTCATGATAGCTACACATTCTTTGTGAATGCGCTGGAAGAAATATGCTGCGAAGTTCACTGGTTCTCGGGCAGCTAAATCTATGGCGGAATAGAACGGGCGGGATATTCCGTAAGTTCGTTTTTGGAGATTGAGTATGGCTACTAGTAATTGGAGTGCGGTTCTTTTAGGTTCCGGTCTACAGAGAATTGCGTATTCATTTGAGGAATGCCTAGGAAATAAATTTCTCATGGTTGCTTCGGAGATATTTGGTCCTCTATTTTGACCTTGGATAGGGAGCCGAAATGACTTAGTGAAGGCTTGGAATGTGATCACTGTTCTTGAGGGAAAAGTTGCTGGGCAAACCTGTTCAGCGATCCGGTAGGGACCATACCAGCGTAACTTGAATTTTCTGGCAGCGCGATTCGATTTTGCGTTGTAGAAGAGGACAAGCTGCCCTACTGTAAAAACTGGAGTATTTAGGTGTTTGTCATGGGTTTGAGCTTGTCTGAGTTGTACGTCCTGCATAGTCATGAAGTTGTGCCATCTATGTTCGTCTAATTCTCTAAGAGTATCCAACCGGAGTGACAGAGATTCTTCCGGTAGTAGTTTCTGATTAATTGCTACTCGTAAGCTTGGAACCACTATCTCCATCGGTGCTATGGCTTCTAACCCATAAGCTAATTTAAAAGGATTCAACCTTGTTGTTACCTTATAAGTTGTTCGGTATGCCCATAGGACTGCAGGTAACAGTTGGTCCATCTTTCCGGTGCTTCCATAATCAATTTCCGAAGTATCCTCAACAGGGCTTTATTTGTACTTTCAGCCAGACCATTAGCGCGAGGGTAGTATGGGGTACTAAATTTATGAGTGATCTGGAACGACTGTGTGAGTACCTTTATCAAATTATTAACAAAGTGGGTGCCTTGATCCGTAACAATTTCGAGCGGCAAACCGAAGCGCGGAAATACCTCCATCAGTAGACACTTTGCTACTGCGACTACTGTAGCCGACCTTAATGCCCATGCCTCTGCCCACCGAGTTGCATAATCTGTACATGTTAGGATATACCGATTGTTGCTGAGGATTGATGGTGGTGTGATTGGGCCAATGAAGTCTAATCCCCACTTCTAGAATGGTTCTAAAGGCAATACAGGTTGTAGAGGAAAGAAATTGTGCTGCAACGGCAGTCAAGATCTTTGACAATTATCACAGTTTTTGATAAACTGCATGACATCCCGGTACATAGTTGGCCACCAAAGTCCACTTTGCAGAATTTTCTGGTGTATTAAGTCTGCAGCAAAATGGCCACCGGAAGGAATTGAATGTGCCATTGTAATAACTGAATTAATCTCACGGGGTGGAATACATCGAAGTAGAACTTCAGTATGATTGACATAGTATAATTCTCCAGCAATTATCCGAAATCGTCGGCTAAAAACTGCAATTTTTCGGCGTATGGCTGCAGAAACCTGAGATGGAAGGCATCCATCCGCGAGGAAGGTCAGTAGCTGATCATAATACGTCGATGGCAGAGGTGGGTCTGTCATTTCCTTGGTAGTTGGTTCAGAAGTATAGATCGCTGGTGTTGTGTCATCTATACCGAACAGAGGTTCACCGAAATCTAGGCGAGACAGAAAATCTGCTAAGGCATGTGAACTTCCAGGCCGATGAATAACTTCGTACTCAAGGTCTTGTAAAAGCATGACCCATCGTGCTAATCGTCCTCCTAGATGCTGTTGCCGAACTAGATAAACAAGTGCAGCATGATCTGTATGAAATGTAAATTTGCGACCAAGCAGATAGTGGCGAAATTTTTTGACAGAGTAAACTAGACCTAGACATTCTCTTTCTGTGGCAGAGTAATTCCTTTCCGCAGGGGCTAATCTTCGACTTGCATAATACACTGGTCTGAACCACTTATCTTTCTGTTGCATTAGAATGCTTCCAATGGCTATATCTGAAGCATCAACAAATACATGGAAGGGGTGATCCCAGTCAGGAGGCTGTAAGATAGGGACTTGTGTTAATAAACACTTTAAACGATCAAAGGCTATCTGACATTCCTGGGTCCATTCAAATTGCTGAGGAGTCTTGGAGATCAATTTGTTTAGTGGTATTGCCAAATGAGCAAGCCACCGTAAGTGTCTCCCATGCCATCTTACTTGGCCCATAAAACGCATTACTTCTTTAGGTGTAGTGGGCACAGATGCTTTTAAGACAGCTGAAATTTTATCTGGATCTACCTGTATACCTTGTGCCGATATAATGTGACCAAGTAACTTTCCACATGAAACCGCAAACACGGATTTGTTTGGGTTCAAACAGAGTCTGTATTCTCTGCATTTTTCGAAGTAACAGCGTAAGTGAAACAAATGTTCTGCTATCTTGCCAAATAGTGAAAAATCATCAAGATACACTTGCATAAAAGAGGTAAGGTAAGGAGAGAATATTTCTTGCATACATCTTTGAAAAGTACTAGGGGCATTACGTAATCCAAACCACATAACAGTACATGCGAATACACCCTAGTTGGTTATGAAGGCGGTCTTCGGGATATCCTCTTCAGCCATTCTTACCTGATTGTATCCACTATAACCATCAAGAAATGAATACATTTCGTGGCCTGCAACTCTATCTAACATAGTATCAAGAAATGGTAAAGGAAATGGGTCGGGCACAGTTGCGACGTTCAACTTCCGGTAATCAACACAGATGCGAAGTTGCTTATTTTTCTTCGGCACTATTACAATGGGTGAGATCCATTCTGCATGCTCTACTGGCACGATGAATCCAACTTTGAGCAATCTATCCAGTTTTGCCTTTACCTGGGATGCATAGTTCGGGTTCATCCGGTAGCTTGGTTGTTTGATAGGTTTTGCTTCCGGCTTTAGCATGACTCTGTGTTGGTAAATGCGTGGATCTAATCCCTTCATATCCTTGTAATCCCATGCAAATACATCATAAAACTCTTGTAGTAACTGAATTAAGTCTGCTTGAAATAATTTCGGTAAATTTTCCTTTATCTTGACAGGACGCAGATGGTCTTCATCACCTAAATTATAAGTTACCAGCTGATCTTCTGGCACATAAAATTGTTGAGGCTTCTCTATATCGTCAACTAGGTTAAAAAGTTCTTGCAGTTCAGCATCTTTTATAGTAATAGCATCTTCCACCTTGTCTTCTTCTGTTACAGACATGACCGTACACACTGAGGGATTCCAGTTGTCCACAACAGATTGTAGATCAACAGTACCTAATGAAATCAGGTCAATATTGTTTTTCAAGAACTCTTCTTCTTCGTCATCCGACAACCCATCTAACATGTGAACTGGTTCTGCAAAATACGGTCTAGCATGCAACTCGTAGGGCTATATAGCATCTAATTTTACCACACATTTACGATTCTTATCCTTGAACGTGAGTTCCTATGCAGACCAGTCTTGTATCACCTTAGCTTGCTTCAGCCAAGGGCGACCGAAAAGAAGATTGTAATCTAGGGTGGATTCCGGTAATTCCAAAATGACGAAGGTCATCTTAAATGTGGTTCCCTGCAAAGTTATTGGTATATTGCGGACGAGGCCTACTGGATGGACTCTAGACTGATCAGCCATTCTGATGAAGAATTTGACTGGTTCGATTTCGGTCCATCCTAATCTTTTACACAGTGCAGCAGTGGCAATGTTGACACCCGATCCTCCATCAATAAGTACCTGCGTAATTTTATGATTTTTATATCATACCGTGATTAAAGGCACCGAATGGTTGACCGTAGAATCAGGTTTCGGTTGCACTGCTGCTGTCGCTGGAATGCAGGAAGGTACAGGACTGAACTGTTGTTGAAATTATTGTCTGACTCCTGGTACTAGTGCCAGTAATTGCCCAAGGGGAAGAGTAATAGATGCTTTAGATAAAATCTCCCAGGCTTTTTGTGATTGAGTTGTATTTTCCACAAATTCTGAAGGTGATGCACTCGCTGGCGACGATGTCTCTGCTGCAGATGACGTGCCTGCTTCTTAGTTAACAACAATATCTTGTGTTACTTCCTGGGTTACCGGAGTTTGAGTCACCGGAACAGGGTCTGGGAATACTGGTGGTTCTGCTGTAGTCCATTGTGTAGCTTTTCCATATGTTCTTTGTTGTTCTCGGATGCCGGGCTCAAATATTTTAGCTTCTGGTTGTAATGGCCTGCCAGATCTGGTCTGAACTACTGCAACGTGTGTTTCTACTGGTGTGATTTGTACCATATTAGTCATCAAGTTCTGGCGTTCTTTCTTCCTTTGATCATACTCAGACGCATCCTTGCAAAATCTTCTAATATGGCCAAATTCGCCACAAAAATGGCAGCGCGGTGGTGGCAAATTAGGGTTTTTCGGTGCTGGTCCGGCCTGCCAGCGATTAGCATTGTAGTTGTTATTTCTCTGTCCTCGATAATTCCGATATCCCTGTTGCTGGTTGTTCCTCATTTGCGGAGGTACATAGTGATTGGCTGGTTGTCCGGGTTCCTGTATAATTGCATTTACTGTTGCTGTTCCCTGAACCTTGGCGTTGTATGCACAATTTTTGGTGGTGTGTCCGGTCGTGTTGCAGATAGCACAAAACAACTGGTTAAGTGCACAAGTGGCACTAGTATGTCCTGAATTTTTGCATGTGGTGCAGTACATTTGTCTGGTTGGATCTTCGGCAACATTCTTGTTTGCTTTTAGCCATTCTAGATCTTCGGTAAATCCTCCAACCTTGTTTTCCAATTGCAAAGCCATTGTAATTACTGCATCTAGCATCATGGCTCCCACACAGCATATAATCATAACCTGTTTGAGTTGTGGAGTCAAGCCATTGATAAACCACTGAGTGATAATGTCATCCGGCAGATTGGCATGTGCGGGTGGTAATTGCCTCATATGAGTTCTGAAGAGGGTAGCATACTCCTGCACTGTCTGATTTATCTTCTGTCTGTTGTTTTGTAGATAGTCGAAGATTTCGGCTGGATTCTTATTTAGCCTGAATCTTTGCAAAAATGCATCTCTTATTGCTTCATAAGTGCCGAAATGATTAATATCATATTCTGTAAGCCATCTAGCCGCTTCATTGACCAATGTAGATTGAAAGACAATAGCTTTATATGTCGGATCCTGTGGGTGATTGAGCACTGCATAACTTATCTCAAAAGTGCATACGTGAGCATCTGGGTCGTCTCTTGGAAATCCACCGAATTTAGTGTATGTCACCCCTGATGGAGCTGGTCTGGGTAGACATTGATGTTGTTGTTGTTGCTGCTGCTGTTGTTGTTGCCCGTTCATCGTGCTGATAGTTGTCTTGTGACTATCTTCTGTATTCTGAAGTTGAATATTTGAATCTTCAGAATCTGTCTCCTCAGTCTGTGCACTTTCTGGTTCGATAATCTTGCTCAATAAACTTCGAATCTCAGTTTCGAACACGTTTCCTTCCTTCTTGATGTCGAATGTAGGACTGCTCACACCCAATAGTGGCGACTGGGCTGAAGATTCACCAAGAGATGTGAAACCATCACCGGAAAACTATAAATTTTCAAGAACTGGTATCGGAAAGACACCGGAAAGTGTCAGAATCTCACCAGAACAAGGTGTTTTTCCTTTCTTATTGATTTCTTTATCTAAATCGTTCCTATTTGTAAACACATTTGAACCTTCACTCAAGGTGATTAAACTAACTTCAGACTGCACCCTGGTAGATTCTGGAGTTACTATATCTTCGACAGACTGTGCCGAATTAGTACCGGAATCTATCAGAGGCGTAACGGGTGTCACCGAAATATGACCGAAATCACTACTAACGTTCTTTAAATTTTTGTCGAAAGGTTGGGATCTTCCTGCGCTTCTACCTCCTGGAGGTGTCCTTAGCAGATTAGGGACCCGAGGTTGTCTGTTTTTTGGATACATTTCACCGGATCGAGTAACCGGTATATACTATGCGCACTAATCTTCTTTACGGTTGTTCACAGTCTACGATCACTTTCACAATCAATCAGTAATCATTCACGTTCCATCACTAAACGGCCATCTTGATAATACTTTCGACAAGAAAATAGCAACGCTTGATGCCACATCCCCAGCAAGATCGCTAGTGTTAAACGGGTAAATTTGCTTTGTTCCAACTTTCGGAAGAGCGTTTACCCGATCAACTGGGTTCTTGGGAGTGGTAGGGGTCTGTTAGACAGAGGCCCTGTACTTAGTTCCCAAAGTTACTTCTCACCACAACACAATACGATTCAAAAGTTATCAAGAATCGGTACTCTTTCCTTCAAGTTTTACGGTTCATAACTTAATCCTACCAGAATCTACAGAACCATAGTACAAGTCTCGTCAGTATCTTGGTACCCAAAATGAAGACAGGGATTATCTCAACAGCTCTTGTACATAGTACTGGAAGTATTGACACGTTCGGGATATATCCTTACCATAACTGAATCTCCTCATGCAAATACTGATCTCAGAGTTAAGATCAATACAATCCTACACGTTCCTTAGAACCAGACCAACCCTTTACAAACCTCTTCACACCTTACAACAAACATCAAGATTAGTGATTCCACCATATGCATAACTACTAGAACAATCACTACAGACTTTAACAGAAATGGTTTCTCCAACCACGTTCGATGGTTTACTGGACTATAAGTAAGATTCACCACTGCAACAGAGATCGACAGATAACCTTTACAGAGTAACTAGCTAGGCGTACAATCGATTGAATCTTCCGGAATATTTGTAGAACGAACAACCCACACCCGTAATGACAACCAAACACAGACGAGGCAGAAGACCGAAACTACACTTTGCTCAACCAGACATACAGCAAGGCATACATAATCATCTCAACTCAATCACTCAACCAAAACGACGCGCTCCGACTAGGACTCTGAACAAGCAACACAGACACCAAAACGCGCCGACTACACAGAGAACGCAAGAATGTAGATAATACAGCAACCTTCCGACCATAACCAGACGAACAGTCTGTGTCCCAAGAAGCATCGTCACTGAGCATTTTCATTGCTTTTTATAAGAATTTACAAAATTGCGCATAATTGTCTTTCGCGCGTGTTTTACAAGATGTTCCGTTACACTGTCCCACTCCGGCGGCCCACTAACAGTCCATACCCTCTATTCTCTAACTTCCGTGCATGTTGCTTCAAAGTGTAGACTAGGACTAAGTCTCCTACTTTCAAGCCTTTATCCTTAACGTGGGCATCAAAGTATGCTTTCTGTCTTTTCTTAGCTGCATATATCCCTGCGGCAGCTCTCAGTCTTGTTTCACCTAGTCGTTCAAGATCAAAAAGTCTAGAGGAGAGTTCATGACATGTCCATTCATGCTCCTGTGCTACTCTCAGTGTTGGTATCAAGAAGTCTAATGGAAGCACTTCATTCTGGCCAAATACCATCTGAAAGGGTGTGGCTTGGAGTACCGTTTTATAAGCAACTCTGTATGCCCAAACAGCATGGTGTAACTGTTTGTCCCAATCGGAGCATTTATTATTAACCAACTTTGTCAACACATTGCTTAGAATCTTATTTGTGCTTTCAGCTTGCCCATTAGCTTGTGGGTGATAGGGGGCAGACTTCTTGTGTACCACCAAGAACTCTTGGAGGAGATTTTCAATAACCTCATTCAAAAAGTGAGTGCCTCTATCAGTTACTAGCTCTATAAGTAGCTCGTATCTTGTGAACACATTCTCAAATAAGAAGTTGGCTGTCGTCTGGGCATCGTTCTTGGTCGTAGCTTTTACTTCCAGCCACTTGGTTCGATAATCCATGGCCACAATAATGTATTCAGCATGTGAACCCTTAGCTGGGGGGGTTAATAGGACCCACAAAGTCTATTCCCCACTTAGAGAATGCACGTCCATCCATCATAGGTTTCAATGGCATCTCATCCTTACGTATAGGATACTGATTTCGTTGACAAACATCGCACCTTTTCACATAGGTATGTGCATCCATGTGAAGGGTAGGCCACCAGAAGCTTGCAAATAGGATTGCTTTAATCACCTGATTTGGTCCAAAATGTCCTCCTGCTACACCTTGGTGAGCCGTTTCCAAGATCTTAAGATATTCACTCTCATGGATACATAATCTAAGGTAACCATCCTTACCACGCTTGTATAAATTATCTCCAATGAGTGAGTAGTCTAGGGCTTCTTGTTCCAGACTTCTTTGCCTAGCCAAAGTCATGTCTTGAGGGAATGTTTTCGTCCTTAGGAAGGCTGCCAATGGCTCACTCCAATCTGGTATTAGGGACACTTGATAAAGTGTAGCGTGCTCCACAGGTGGTTTAATACAACAAACTGGGCATTCTTTACACAACTTATGTACATCTGCTTCCATAGTAGGCCAATGCACCCCGAGTCTCCTTAATGTTTGTAGGGTTCTTTGCCTTGAGTAGTGTTGCTCTATGCACCTACATGTGCTAATTGCAATCATTTTGCATACTCATCCTCTTCCACACAACAAGCTAAGATCCCTTGATCTGTATGCTTGTACATACTTCCTGCCATGATGTGGTACTTTTGGGCCTTTACTATCTCCCTATCTTGTGTGTTTATTACTGGGTGGTTAGGCCCGTATGTCAATAATGGCACTAATGGCTTAGCCCATTGAGGTACCACTTCCAAATTAAACCAATAAGCATCAGGAAGATGATAGTATACTCGTTGCGGTGCCTCTCCAGATGTGAGCCTAGAAAGATGGTCAGCTCTCAAATGAGTATTGCCTTTCCTTACCACTACCTCAAAGTCATATTCCATTAGTAAGAGAAACCATCTTACTAACCTACCTGTATTGCATGGCTTGTTTACCAAGTACAATAGGGATTGATGATCGGTAAAAAATTTGAACTTATTTGCAAGCAAATAGTGTCTAAACTTTTTAATTGCATATACTATGCCTAACCCTTCTCGTTCAGTGGTGGTATAATTTCGTTCAGCTGCATTCAATTGTCTACTAGCATAGGTGATTGGAAGATTCATATTACCTTCACCAGTCGCTTATGCGAGTACACATCCAATAGCATAATTGGATGCATCCACGTGAACATGAAAGGGCTTATTCCAATCTGGTGTCGTTAAGATTGGTGTTGAACACAATCGCCGTTTAAGCTCATTGAAGGAGTTCTCAGACTCATCAGTCCACTCAAAGTTAGTCAAAAGTCCATACAGAGGCTTTGCAATGATGGCATACATGTGTATAAAACGTCTATAATATCCACAATGCCCCATGAAAGCTTGTACTTCCTTGACATTTCTTGGTCTAGGTAATTCTACAATAGTCCTCACCTTTTCTTCGTCCGTGGATATGCCATTCTTTGACACTATGTGTCCTAGAATTTTGCCTTGCCTGACCATGAAAACACACTTTTCTAGGTTCATGCAGACTTTATATTCTCTACATTTGTCAAAGATTTTCCTGAGTTCATGTATATGTGTCTGTCTAATGTTGGAATGAGCACAAAGATCATCAACATAGACTTCTAAGTTCTTTCTGAGGAATTCTTTAAACACATGACACATCAGCCTCTGGAAGGTTGCTGGTGCATTGGTAAGACCAAATGGCATTACGCGAAAAGCAAAGATGCCCAACTCTGTGGCAAAATCCGTCTTATGGTGATCTTCTGGAGCAATGGCTACCTGATTGTAGTCAGAGAATCCATCAAGGAAGTTGTACACTTCCTTGCCTGCTACCCTTTCTAATAGATGCTCAGTGATAGGAAGCGGATAGTTATCTCTAATGGTGGCTGCATTAACCTTCTTCAAGTTAATGCACACACGTAGCTTTCCATTCTTCTTGGGCACCACTACAATGGGGGATACCCACTCAATGTGCTCAATTTCATAGATGAATCCAACTTCTACCAGTCTATCTATCTCCTCCTTGATCTTAGCAACATAATTATCATTATATGTGTATGGCTTTTGTTTAGAGGGTTTGGCATCTTAGGTCATGGGAATTGTGTGTGAGCATATATCTGGATCTACACCTTTCAAGTCGTTGTAACTCCAAGCAAATACATCTTTGTATTCTCTTAGCAAGGCTATTAGCCCCTGCTCCTCTTCTTCCGTCAGATCATGTCCTATGTAAGTGCATCTCTCTTCTCCTTCTTCCATGGCTACAACAATTTTCTTAGTGGTTTCCTTGTTGTCATAGGCCTCTCCTGCTTGAGCATCCCGTTTAGGCATTCTTATCATGACTCTCCTATCATCTATCTCATACTTTTTGAAGTTTTCAGGGACCTCAAACAAGGATTCTTCCTCTTCTGATGTGACTTCTCTCTTCTTCCTCTTCTTGCCTTCATTTTTGGTGGTCACATGTGTGGTCAACCTCACATCATTTGTAAGCTCTTCATGTCTCTAAGGATGAGCTTCTACTTCATAGAAGTATTCTTAATCTGATGCAAATGGTAGGTCCATAATGATTGACTCTAGATCGGAATCACTTGCGTTCTCAAATGCATCAGTGCTAGGCTCGCATTCTTCAAGAACCGAATCACCCATGATTGGCTCTATTGAGAAGACTGAAATATCATAGCCATCCTCATCACAGTGGGGTGTCCATTGTTCTTCATTGATGGCTACATCCATTGTTGCTAGAATTTCCGCCCAGCCGTGAGGTTCAAACTCTTCGTCAGGAAATACTACAGGTGCATAGGTTGGGTCTTGAATTGATCTATGAGTATCTATAGCATCTATCTCTCTGGCCTTTTCTCTCTTCTCTTCTTCTAATGCCACCTTGCACATCCATAAGTGTGTGTCTTCATGCATCCATGAGGATCCTGATCCTATGGAATGCACGGACTCAGTATTATCTTTGGCTCTATGGATGGGGTTCCATTGAATGGGGGGTACATCCATATGAGAGTAATCTTTGAGATTCACTTTGGTTGTGACACCTAAGTGTTGCAAATACAAGGAGTTGGTTCCCCAATCTTGTACCACCTGCAACTGTTGCATAAATGGTCTCCCCAAAATCATCTCATAGGCATGATTTTTGCTAAAGTCACATATAGCAAATGTATGATCGAACTCAACACCACATGTAGTGAGAGTTATTCCTTCTAGCAGTCCTAAGGGTCTTTCAATGTGACCATCGGCCATCTGCAATTTCATTCTCGTTGGCCTAAGTGCCGGTTTGCCCCAACGCTTCCATAAGGAAATAGTAGCAATTGCAACTCCTGCACCTGAGTCCAAAATTGCCTTGGTTGTGTACCTCTGATGGATAATGGGGAGATAGGTGTTTCCTTCTTCTCCTTCACTCATGTCTCCTATCTTATCCAAGGGTATTTCAGGTACTGTTCGAAGAGATCCTACCTGGGAATGAGGTTTTGCTACTTCTGGCACTTGATTGGCTACATGTTTCCATACTTCTGGCCTAACCTTGAGTAGCTCTTCTAAAGTGAGATTGCACTGCACTTTAGTGTTTTTTACTACCTCAATGTTCTTAGGTATGATTGAATCTTCGTTCCTTACCATGACTCATTATGCTCCAGTGATTGCATGTAGTAATTGTCACGGACACAAAGAAACCATCTCGAACCTTATATGCCATGGAACTTCCTATATCTCATGATTGGCTCAGATTTTAAATAAAATAATGCTTCCATTGCGTCCCGAATGTGCCAAAACCCCAAGATCGACTGTCTATTCGCTGAATTCTGACATCGGGAGGTCCTATTACAAGTTGATGACATCATGATGACATCATCAGCTCGCAACCGCCATACAGAACCGCCTTTGAACACCTATAAAAGGAGGGGTTGGCCACATTCATTCTCAGTCTTGCCAATGCCAGTCTTGGGAGCTCAAGGAGTCGTGACCTCCAAGTAAGTACTTTCAAGTTCCAGTTCAAGTTCTAGTCTTGTCTCCAGCTCTAGTCTTGTCTAGTCTTGTATCGTGGACATCCTCTCTTGTCCTATTGTAATCTCGTAGTATGAGATCTAGTCGAGCTATTTCTTGTATCTAGTTCATATCCCTGAGGGGATTTCTTGTAATCGAGATACCTTGTTTCCTACCTACGATCCCGGGTTGTGGGATCTCCTGTACCATCTCTAGTCGAGTTTTCCATACCTATTGGTCCCGGGTTGTGGGACATCTTGTATCGATCGTTTCTTGTATCATTTTCCCTTCATGGGTGTTCTTGTAATCTGAAGTTTATTTCCGAAATCTTGTCTTGTGTAGTTAGAGAGCACAATCTAGTGCTCCCCTGACAATAATCCTATGGGCTGTCGACATGAGTAGAGTCAAAACTATGATCACTAGGGTCACTTTTTGAAAGTAATGGAGTTATTGGGACTATAGATCTATTCAAATTTTCTTTTGCAGCTGCATAGTTTACGGGAATCACATTGGTTGGAGCCGGAGGTTGCTGGGCTAGCACTGGTTGAGGTCTCTGTTGGGCCTGATATTGTTGTTGGTAGGTTTGTTGAGGCCTAGGATACTGTTGTGGTGGGTACTGGTTCTGGTATCTACCCTGCTGTGGGTAGGGTTGTGGATACGGTTGCCTAACTGCTTGCTTATTGTATGGGCAATCTTGCGCAGTGTGATTAGTGTATCTCCGTTCTATGGTGCAGTACTAGCTACTAGGATTCACTAGGGGTTGAGCTATGATGGGACATACATTCGCCATATGGTCACCTCCACACATATAGCATCATCTCACTGGGGCAAATCGGGGTATCTATTTGCTTGAGACACCTAGATTCTGAGCTACTTTCTCTGCTAGTTCTTCAATAGATGTAGATTGTATGGAAGAAAGGCTAGAAGAGCTATCTGAATCTTGGTAGATTTTTGAAAGCTCCAACTCATCTCCTAGATTATCTTCTATGTCTATGCACATGCGTACACATTCTTCTATGGTCATAGGGTCCTTCAGGTACACATATGATCTCAACTTTGAACTCAACAATCCATCTAGGAATAAAACCACCTGTTTGGCTGGAGTGGGCAACTCTGGAACAGGGCATCTCTCTAGGTATTGTCTAAACCTTCTTCCTGCCAGTCTAATAGTCTCTTGAGGTGTCTGCTTGAAACCATGTAAGGGCTGTGTTTCTGAGGGTTAGACCAAAGGCATTGTAGTGCGTGAATAACTCCTCCACTTGTTCAGTCCTCAAGACTTGCCTAAACTTGGCCACATGATCGTATGGATCTTCGGTGCCATCAAAGTAATTCTTCATCAATTTAACTAGCTGTGTAGGTCTCAAAGTCCTCGTGTGCTCTCTAGGTCTTGGTAGAGGGAATGCATTTGCATTTCGTTGGTTTCTTGTAGCTCTAGTCCTTTCAGTTTCCATTCTATCCGCTTCCGTTCTCGTTCTTTCTCTCCCCAATGGGTTGGCAAAACGTACCTCTAGTCTATCTCGACTTCTATCCCTTTGAGCTCCATGAGCTTGGGACGTTCCCGTTCCTGGGTGACCGTAAGAGACATTAGATCTTGGTTGGGGGAAAACAAATTCATTCTTCCAAGTGTAGGCATGCCTACCATGCTCTATGAGCACAAAGATCCTTTTTGAAGTGTTGTCTAAATAGGTCACTTTGCCTGGGCTATCAAGATCTTTGAATTCGTAGATTGTGAGCACTCCGACCTCATTTGGTTGATCAGGCTTATACCTCCAAAAGGCTTCGTCAATCTCCCTATTTAAGAGCAACTCTATGCTCTTATTGTCTTGTGGAACCCACTGTGGTGTGATAATTCTAGTGAGAACTGATTTGCCTCGAGAGGTTTTAGGCTCTCCTCCTATGTTCCCTTGCTCTAGGTCTCCTATGTCCGTTTCTGGGATCACATTCCCGTATTCATCTGTCCTTTCTAGATGACTGGTGACTATGTATATGGTTCCTTCCTTGTCCATGTATGCTCCATTTTCAAACTTGACTGCTGAATGTTTTAGTCCAATGGGTTGATCTGGGTTTTTGTTCTGGACCACACATCTTCCTAGGCCATCCTCATAGATGCAAGCACCTGATCGGCTGGTCCTAAGGTATTCGAGTTGTGTCTTGTAAGGGCCTTCTACCCTTTGTAAATATGGCACACCTGAACTTCCCGTGGGTCTCTCCATACCGTGAGACATCTCGGACTCGCTAGTTTCAGAGCTAGGGTAGTGCGAATACTGGCTGAGCTGTTGGGCCCAAGACCTAGCAGTATGATTGACACTAGTCTCTAAAGACCTGAGACTCTGTCTATCTCTCCATAGGTATCGTCCTGACCTAAGGTTCATATGCCTAATTAAGTAGCCCCAATTTTCCCAAGTACAACCTCGTTGCTGAGTTCTTTTGTAATAATCACTTGTTCTTTTTAATTTTTCTGAGGATGTTACTTCTTGTGCAATCAATTTTCGTCGCAAGGAACACTTAGGTTTTATCTTACTTGAGTTTGGTGGCTTGATTTAAATTCTTTTCCCTTATGTTGTTTCGCAATTGTAATCTCTTTGTACTTGCACTTAAGAGATTAGAGTTCTTGGACTTGATCGTGCTTAGCGGAACCCTAATGAATCACAACCTTTATCCGTACTTAGACTAAGCTAGGAATTGACAGAGGGTGTTGAGAATTTCCAACCTTTAGTTTCTTCCCTTGGTTTCCCTTGTGTGCCCAGGAAGCGTGTTCCCAAGCTTGTACTTACTCTTGCTTCGAGTACCCTTCGATGCTCTCAATGGATCTGTAAAAGTCCCAAAGTTAGCTCAAGATTTGAATTCAATTGACACAACAAATCATTTTCATTCATGCAATTCAGAGATCAGATTGTTCTTCGGCTTTATGGAAAACAACCATAAAGATCCCTCAATTCTCTTCCCCCTGGGTATGGTCAACTTAAAAATACTATATCTAATAATCTTGATAGTAATTTTACTGTAACCAGTGGAATTTTTGGTAGTACTCCCCACGAGCTTCCCAACAAGCCTAAGATCACCCCGTATGGATTTCGTATGAGGAAGTTATGACTATTCAAGGTTCTAGGGTTAAAACAGGGTTCAAACAGGCTAACAAGCAAACAGGGTTTCTCGAGTTACTTGTGTAGCGGCCTCACAATGTTCTATTGACCCTTAATGGTTCCCAAATATTACCCAAAAATAGACCCAATATTTTTGCCCTAAACAATTGGTCGAATTTGCCCGTCAATTGTGATTGAAAGCTCTGTCAATCGCGATTGATATATCAGTCGCGATCGATGTGTCGATCGCGATTGACAGGTCCGTCGTGGCTGTCAGTCGCGATTGATGGGTCAATCACAATTGACATGTGGCCCGAAGTTTCAGTTAGTCGTGGTCAAAGGATCGTTGACTCTATCGATCGCGATTGATGGGTCAATCGCGATTTACACGTGGCACGCGGGGTCCGTCAGTCGTGGTCAAACAATCGTTGACTGGGTCAATCGGGACTGTCAATCGTGATTGATGGGTCGATCGAGACTGATGGATCGGTCGCAATTGACATGTGGTGCACGATAGGCCTGTCGATCGTGGTCAGTTGATCGTTGACTCTATCAGTCGCGATTGACGTATCAAGCGCGATTGACAGGTCCGTCGACAAGTGTCCGTCGTCGTTTGTCGATCGCAATTGACAGAAAACATAGGAGTTTTAAAATTTTAAACACATCTTTTAGAAGCCCTAAGCCTATACATCACATTTATGCACTTTGTTTATCGATTTGATCAACTTTTCTGTTGGCTGCGATTGACAGAGGTCAATGCCTTGGGACCTGCACAGTCAAATTTTTTACCTACTGGAGCTAGTACAACTGCTGGGGATGTTGATTCCTGCAAAAAATATCAGAAAATGCAAAATAGCACAAGCACACACACACTCTCTCTCTCACAAGTGAAATGAGGGGAATGGTATGGGAATGGTGATATGACCAAAAAACTGAAAATGTCGCGATGATGGAGATGGAGGTGGGAGATGGTAAGGATGATGATGGTGATGATGATAATGAAGCAAAAAGAGAATAAAATAGATCAAGGTGAAGAAAATACCTATAACTCCAACGTCTCAACTCTACGTCTTACCATCATACGCTCGTCCTCAAAGCTCATTCCCCGATAACGGCGCCAAAATTTGGTGTAGCTCAGTGATGAGTAGAACCTCCTTTAATGTCAATCCGGGAAGACATGAGGATGGTATGAAGACCTCGAGCAAGTGAAGGCACAAATGTGTGAGTGAGAAGCACACTAACATGCACACACATACACACACGTGCACACAAGGAAAGAACAAAGAGAGAGACAATGGAATTCTTTTAGATTACTCAAAAGTGCTCTTACAAGTTCAATTCTATAACAAGCTAACCTCAAAAATGAGCTCTCTAGCTCTATTTATAGTTTTTTACTAGCTTTGGCCCTGTCCAGAGCTAGTGTCCAGCCTAGCTAAAAATTAGGTTCTAGGGCCTATTTGAGGGCTCAAACAGAGTCTAAAAAATATGAAAATTGATAGGTAGGTACTTCTAATGCTCCTCAAGCTCAAGGACTCCTTGGCTTGCACAAAATGGAGCTACAAAAAGGTGGAATGGTATTTACAATGATGGGGTGCGACTAAAATCACTATTTAGGAAATATTACTTCATGGAAAAATTTGGATGGCCTACTTGCCAGATCTTCATTGACTAATTTGTCTGCTTGTGCCTTCTCTCCACTCTGACTCCCTTCTTTGGCTTCCTTGTCTTGTGAGTCCTTGGGTGCTTTGACTGCTGCAAACACTCTGCTACTTTGATGATCTGTCCAAAGATACGAGTAAGCTCTTTGGACATTTGCTCATCTAATACCTGTGCTCTACCTAACACACTACCAAATTTATCTTCAATGTTGATATATGTTGTTCTAGATAATTGCGTAATGAAATCTTTGTAATTAGATGTGTCCATGGCTAGAGTGATTTGATCTTCTCTCATTTCGTACATGTAGGAGCACACAAAATCTTCCAAAGATTTTCACTCGTGCTTATTTATGTTACCCTCCATATGTGCAAAAATAAAAATAGACTATCAGACTATCAGAATGGATATCAAAAATTTAAAAACAAATATATTTCATAAAAACAATAATAAAAATATATCTCATAAATAAAATGATAGATATTCAAATATTTTTAAGTACATATATAAATAGTTACATTAAGTACATATATAAATAGTTACATCAGTAAGTGTATGGATAGATAAATCAATAGTATATGTACACAAATGATAGACATATGGATCGTCAAATAAGTAGATTTATAATTAAATAGAAAGTGTAGTTATAATCTTGAAGTGAATCTATGTAACTATTAAGAATGTAAGAGTCAAAGAATCAGACATTCATAATAGTTCATATACATTCACTATACTATGTATGAGTCTTATCACATGACTATATATAACTATTTTGATAGTAAGAGTCAAAGAATCAGACAATCACAATAGTTTCTATACACCTTGTGACCTACACTATGTATGCTCATCAAAATCTAAGTGACTTATGACAGTAAGAGTCAAATAATAAGACAATCACAACAGTCCCTAGACACTCCCTATACTATTGAGAGAGTAGAAATTGAGGTGGCAATTCAAACAACCTCAATAGATCTATTGCTGAGTCCTATACTACTGTGAGAGTAAGAATTGATGTAACGAGTTAGACAATCACAATAGTGGTTTATTTTTAAGTTTTTTTCATCAATGTATACAAGTAAGAAACGTTATCAAAGTCAAACATGTATACGATTGATGATTATAAAACACAAAACTAATTATATAAATACAAATCGCGCATATGTAAGAGACACATATGCGAATCATACAATATGTATGATACAATGAACAAAACAAGAAAATAAACAATGAATAAAAATTAAATCAATACCTCAATGATACGGTGCAAGAATTTCTTCAAGTTCATAAGTTTGTGTTTGATATTCGTTACACGTTGCATCCACTTGTGTGCAAGGAGCGCTACCATACCTTAAATGAAGCTGTAGAGTTGGCCTTGGTGCTAGAGGATGGGAAATGCTCATGATCGCAACCTACAAGATAAAAAATGACATGGAATAGATTTATGCCTCTAGCTTGAGTCCCACTTTCAAAGTAGGCAAGAGATGGATCCTCCACCTAAAGATAACCAACCCGTCTAAAATATTACAGTTACCAAGAAGGTAACTATTGTGCAAGATGTGGTCTTATCGCCAATTGCAGAGAAGGGTTATCAATTCCCCTCAAATCCTTCTTTTGCCTTGATTAGTTGTAACAGAGAGATACAATAAAATAAGGAAAGAGAGGAGAGGAGATCAACAAGTCGAACACTCGATTTTTGCGGCGTTATGCGACTGAATAGAGGTGATGACATCGTGTCATCGTTGTCGGGTCACCTCCAATCTCAATCTCTGCACATCACATTCATCTTCCTCAAACTCCTTCTCTTCAATCCCCTTCTTTGTCGATTCCTGCTTTATCGATTCAAGATCTCAATAATTGAAAACCCTAAATCGATTTCCCCTACTTTTCTTATTTCGTTTCTTCTTTTTTCCCTTCTATTTCGTTTGTTTTTTTCTTCTTCTTAATATCAAAACATATTTACAGATGTAACCTTAAAAAAACAAATGCTAAGAAAGACATCCACAAGTTGTCGACACATGACAACAAATCTAGATGACATATTGGGTTTCGGGAATACGCGAGCGCGACGATTCAACAAACACGCTCAAAGAATGCGAAGCAGTGCTTAAATTTGATGCCCGCCCCTGGGCATCACTAAATTTCGAGGGATGCCCTGACGATAAAAGTGGGCATCCTTATATTACACATGCATGCGACATGCCTCTATTATATATAATTTATATAGTGTGGCTCATAAAAAACAGAAGTTGAAAAGTTTTTAAAGGATGCAACATTTACTTTGTCATAAAAAACACAACTTGAAAATTGTTCAATTTTAAAGATGCAACGTTTAACGTGTTCAAATTACAGAATGTAAATTACGTATTTCAATGAATAATAAGCATATACTCTAAGAGTTTGAAACAAAAGTTCAATGAATCCAAAAATCAAGGGCACTTACTTGCTCACTTCCTGGTCAAGGTGCAAGTTGTGCAAGTTGCAAGTTCTTGGGCAATTTTAACTTGGTTTGAAAAGCATGGCAAATGAACGGGCATTAAGTTGTTGGTCGAATTCCAATGGCAGCTAGAGAGTATAAAAAATTGTTCGCCAATATGAGAGAGATCCATAAATACTTCAAAGGGACTCGAGATCCATAAATACTTCAAAGGGACTCAGTGTCTGGACCATCACATAAATATAAAATAAACAATAACTTTCTATCATACATGGCAGGTTGAATCATGGATGTGGCAGATAGTGCACTCACATCATTGGCAATCTTCTTGGTTGACGATAGGAATGACAAATGGATCTGCTTCGCACAGTTTGAAGTTTGAACATCCAAATAAAGCAACCTCGAGCTACGAGCACAAGCTATAACCCAAAATAGCATGGCCATTACTGTCACTAGTAATTGGTTACTGCAGAGCTTATCTCCAATGGAAGTCAAAAGTTGGAAGCAGCACATGAAACTTATCACTAACATGTGTAGCAGAGAACGTCCATGTCCAACATACAATAGATGAAAGGTCCCTATATGGTATACATGGTTGTTTAAACCAGTGATAATGGTCCAGATTCAATCCCACTCGGAGTTTCAAAAATGGGTGTGCTCATATGCATCTAAACCTCATGAGAATGGTCATGAGTTTGAGCCCACCTGGCAATGGATGCGCTCGATATCTATGGTCTGGTGAATGGAAAAGGCTGAATGTTCAACATGCTAGAGTGGCGCACCTTTGCAAAACTCTAGGGCACATGTGGATTCTCCCAACAGGGTACATCGATCCTAAAGCAAACCAAACTATTGACCTTCTGGCTGGAAACCACTAAGCTTTGAAAGGACAAACGAATGGAACTTAAACGTTAGTTTCCTGCATGTATAGAATTAAAAATTTATAGATTTACTTTGGAAACCTATCCATCGACATTACACAGAGTGAGTCTAGGCATGCTATTGCATCAATGCTAAAAAAACTAAGAATAGCAAAAAAAATATATCGTTCAAATGCTATTCATTAAAATTAATCTCCGAATGACATCCCTACTCAAAATGAAGTTGTGTCTATTAAAAATCCTTCGGGATGTCTTGAGTAAAACCACAAAGCACAGGTACCCTGTCGAGTTTGAGCAGATTAATATAATCATCTCTGAAGGCTTGATCCTCAAGCATTAGCATTGCATTATTCTCTAAATCTGCTTAAAAATACTTAAAAACTAGCGACATATCAATCATCCTTTAGTTAAGCTTGCTTTTAAATCTCATAAGTTGCCAATGATGTTCAACAACTATTGCATGCAACATGAGACACTAAAAGTTAAAACATGATCTTACAAGCTATCACATATGGCGGATTCGATGATCATGGAACTTTCTTGAAGTTTGACTTCCAGCTCATTCATATCCCCCAAAATGTTTTCTCGTTTTCAAGGACAGTTCGCGCTGCTATCTTGAAAGGTCTAACTTCTAAGATCAGCCTCAATATTACTTGTTCAAGTTTTAAAACGTAATTGGCCATTGTTTCTTTCCATAGAAATTATAAATGACGAACGATGAGCTAACTTTATTAGGGAAGGTGAATCTGTAGTTCCCAGTTGGAAGTGCAGATTCCATGCCATTCCACAGAAGAAGATTCAAAATCCAAATCCTCATCTCAATATTACTTGTTCAAGTTTTAAAACGTAATTGGCACAGAAGAAGATTCAAAATCCAAATCCTCATCGCTCCACAATGGCAGGCGAGTGCGAGTCATAGAGCCCAACCCTAAAATGTGGGCATCCTTTGATGCCCAAACCCCCCTTTGATGCCCAAATTAAACACTGATGCGCAGGGACTCTGGTCACCAAAGAATGCGCAGGGACTCTGTTCAACGACTTTGAGGCGTCGGCTGTCCCGATTATCTTCTCGCCCGAGGAGCTGGGGCGGATATCAGAGGAATTCAAGCGTTTACAGAAAATCTCTCTTGAATGTAGAATCCATGGCGCCAGACCGAACAGGGGTTTATTACGAGACATGCTCCTAGCAAGGATGCAGACGGACATTGGGGACATCAAAGATATAAGAATCTTAGGGAAAGGCTTTTATCATATCGAGCTCAATTCGACAGAGTCCCTTAAAGTCCTATTGGCACAGAATCCATTGAAGCCCCGCTCTGCGAGAGGCGTCTTTACTAAATGGAAGCCGAATTTCAATCCCACGGAAGCTATTGCAAACGAAGAACATCTGTATTGGGTTAATGCAATATTCCTACGTCTGTCGAAGGAATACATGCCGTTGATCACTCGTGTTGGGGCATCTCTGGGAGCAGTATTACAGGAACCTGAATCCATGGCCTCAAGGATTCGGAAAGCAGATGGGCTGCCGTCGGTCCTCAGTAGACCACCTTCCAAAAACAGTGCTACTTCCAACAGTGGAGTGTAGAATGGTGGAGTAGAGACTTAAATTTACTGCACTACTGGGGCAGTGTTTCGTATGCAGAAAAATGGGGCACTTGGCTAAAGCCTGCCCCGAAAGAAAGGACGGGGAGAAGACACAGGTAATACAAAAAGGAGGGAACAAAATTCCAGAATAGGTAAAAGCTTTTAGGAAGCAGCGAAGGACAAGTTAGAGGAGCTATACCGGATAGGGGACACAGACAAATGGACAGACGCCACAAAGAGAAACAAATCACAATGTCTCACAGTGGGGAGAGGAGGGAAACCGAACACCTCAGAAGGGTACGAAACTGAGATCAAAATGTATAACCCTTTTAAATGCTTATACGAGGAGGATTTTGAGATTGAAAGAAGTCCCAATGAAACAAGTAAAAAACTAGAGGTAGGGGACATGTTGAATCTACAATCACAATCCCGTCAGAGCTTGTCAGCTATTAAGAAGGCACTTAGAGCAGGAATAGCAGTTTGGGAAGAATCTGGACAACACAGTAGGGTTGAATGTTGATGTAGTTATGGGGTCGAT
>CM035427.1:107091337-107093837 GCA_020310875.1 Ceratopteris richardii
CATTTTCAACATCCACATTGCTGATTTTTTCATTTACAGGTCTTTTGTGGAAGAAATTCTCTCATTTTTCAAGTGGGAGGACATGCACAAAGATTGAGGAAGTGCATACTTGCTGGAAACTTATTACAGCATGTCATTTCTCTGATTTTACAGGTCATATTGCTGCAAGAATTGGGGCTTTCGTGAAAACAAGCACCCATTGCCTTGGTTTTACATCTATGTATGCCTTTTGTGGTTGAAAAACAACAAATTTGTTGTTTTTGATACAATTACAGCTTGTTGGAATTTTCTGAAATTTTCTGCAGAAAATTTCAGAAATTGATTTTTGCAAGTTTTGAACAGTTTTTGGGCTTAATTTCTTAGCTATAGTCTCGTAAGGTAATTGCGTACAAGACAACATGTGAATTTTACCTTTTTTGGTGAAATTTTGAAGCTTTTAGTGTGCAAATATGGCCTCTCCCTCCTCTGATGTGAAAAGCTTGTTTGAGATCAAGAGATTTGAAGGTAATGGTTTCGATTTATGGAAAGAGAGAATGTTGGGCATCCTCTTTCGTAAAGATTGTGAAGGGGCTCTTGAGGAAGTCAAGCCTGAAGATATGACAGATGCAGCATGGATGAACCTAAACAAGAAGGCCATCAGTTACATCAAGATGGCTGTATCAGATGAAATCTTAGTGGATTTGAAAGGCTTTACCACTCCTTTTGAGGTATGGGAGAAGCTGAAAGCCACTTATGAAAATACCACGCCTGTAAATCAAGTGCATCTTATGCGTAAGCTAGTATGTATGCAGCTTGATGAGTCAAAAAGTGCGGCTGAGCACTTATCTTCGTTTACAGGTACTCTTTCACAATTGCATGACTCTGGATTACCTCCATTTGATGATAAGCTTAAGGCCATCTTCTTGTTGATGACCTTACCATGATTCATGGGAAACATTGGTTGTTTCACTTTCGAATAGCCCCATTCTTACCTTTGATGGTGTAAGGGGTTCTATTTTGAACGAGGAAATCAGGAGGAAAGCTAGTGGAGAGGGCAGTGGTTCAGCCAATGTGGCTAGAGGAAGAACAGAAAAGAAAAGTGGAAATGTATAGAGGAACAGGAGGAAAAGCAAAGGAAAGGCTGAAGTGACTTGTTATCAATGTGGTAGGAAAGATCATAAGAAGCCTGATTGCTGATTTTATAAAGCTGAACTAGAAAGAAAGAAGAACATAGGTGATAGGAAGAAAAAGGACACCAAGAATGAAGCACATGATACCTCAAAGGACAAAGACAAAGAGAAGGCCAATGTGGCCTCTAGTGTCATCATTGAGGAGCTATTAGATGCAGAAGATATACTTTGTGCTACTATGGCAGCAGAGCATGCGGAAGTTATTGATGCTTCTATTAATATTCATGCACAAGATATGCAGATCACAAAGAGGGATTTGATTGATGCCTTGCTTACTTTGAATGATGCTTTGTCACAAACATGGATTGTAGATTCAGGTGCATCGTTTCATGTAACTCCTATTAAAGAGTGTTTCACTGCCTTTCATGCATGCAGCCATGGACATGTATATCTTGGAAATAATCATGCTTGTTCTATTGAAAGTATTGGCACAGTGCATCTCACAGTGGATAGTACCAATGAGCTTATTTTGCATGATGTAAGGTACGTACTAAGCATCAAGAATAGCTTATTATCTGTTGGGCAAACGGATATGCATGGATATAGTACCCTCTTTGAGAAGGTGTCATGGAAGCTTATCAAAGGCTCTATGCTGATTGTTAAAGGTACAAAGAAAGGGACTCTTTATTGCTTGCATGGTAAAGCCTTGTTGGGCAAGTTTATTGCTTTGGTTGAAATCCATTCACATATGGAATTATGGCATAAAAGGCTTGGCCACATGAGCCAAAAAGGCCTTGATAAACTATGTAATTTGGAGAAGTTTGATGCTAAAGGCTCAAAACTTGATTTTTGTAATGAATGCCAATATGGTAAGCAAGTAAAGAATTCCTACTACTCTGGTGTCTCTCGTAAGTCTAATGTGCTTGATCTTGTTCATTCTGATGTTTGTAGCATGCCCACAAAATCTATGGGGGGTTCTCTTTACTTTGTTTCTTTTGTTGATGATTACTCTAAGGAAGCTTTGGGTATATTTGTTAAAATCTAAAGATGAAGCCTTTGCTGCATTTAAGAAATTTCATGCATTTGTGACCACTTAAACAGGTAGAAAGCTGAAATGCTTACGTACAGATAATGGGGGTGAGTTTACAAGTGCTGAATTCAATAGATTTTGTGAAAATCTTGGTATTAAGAGTGAGCTAACAGTCCCATACAGCCTCTCTTCCAATGGTGTGGCTGAAAGGTACAATAGGACTTTATGTGAGAGGGTGAGATGCATGCTGTCCACAGCTAATCTCCCTCATGGATTTTGGGGGGAGGCTTTGAAAATTGCAGTTCATGTTCGCAATCGATCCCCTCATATGTCCTTAAAAGGTGGCATTCAAGAAGAGGTT
>CM035427.1:107108837-107116337 GCA_020310875.1 Ceratopteris richardii
GTCATCGTCCGCCTCGACCATACCTACATCTATGTACAGAACATCGTCTGCGCGAAAGACGAAGGATGGATCGAATCACGATAGAAGGAGCGCTAATCCGATCCTGGGGGAGTCTCTGGATGAAGACTTTTTCTTTGGATTTGCAAAGGGTATGAATGGGACGCGCAACACTTATGGATCTGCACCTTCTAGCGCTCCCCTAACGTATGATGATTTCTTCGGTGGGCTGCCCAAATATGCCGCGTCGTCGTATTAAAAAATGCCATTTGCTCCGTCACAGCAGTCTGCATCAACATAATCATATGATGACATCTTTAGAATGCCACTCAAGACTTCTGCATAGGCATCTTTGGCTTCCAATAAAAGCTCTTCTTTGCCAGTTTTTGACCCCCTCTCTATGACGATAATATTTTTGGGAGTGTGCCAAGAATCAGGAGTACCACTCTTGCGTATGATGATGTCTTTAGTGGAGGCTCAACGGTAGGAATAGGCCCTAATTGCTTGAAGATTTACTTGGTGTGTCTGAAAGCAGAGACAGATCATCTACTTCAAAAGAGCCTGTTCTTGATGAATCGGTACCCACTGCGGGATGGAAAGATTTGGATGTTTGGATTTGGGGGTACAGAGCTAGTCAAGCCCAGGTACATTCAGTGATTTCTAGTGATGCAACTTTGAGTTTGGAGCAACCGTCAATTCTGCATGGCAAGACATGAAGAGGGGGGGTTTGTGAAACCTGTTAGATAGGGAGGTTTATTTATTCATATTTTTGTTAGAATTTCTGACTTTGCTAGCTTTTTGTTCTCAACCTGGGTATGCTATCCACATATTTCAAATTGGCGATTGAGGTTTCTTTCTGTATTCAATGTGTTGCTTGATAGGATGTTGCCCGATGAAAGTTGTCTAAATTTTTAATGTAGGAGCTGTATACATAGAAATCCTTATGGAAAATCAGAGGGTCCCTACTTTTTTCAATACAAACATGTGAGATCTATAGATACCTTTTTTTTTTCGATTCATTTTTTCAATAATTCAGGGCCGATGAAGCTGAAGAGTGCTCAATAGGAAAAAGAAGAGTTCCTTTAGTATGCATCCAAGTGATCCATTTGATGTGCTCCACGATGAGAATTCCTTTAACGTCCCAAACGAGTTGTTCAATCATCTTGTCCTCCATTCTCAAATTTAGAAGATATTAAAGGAACAACTGCATATGCATATTACAATCAAGATACAAATGTTGGAAATCCGTTTAGTGCTCCACTTATTGACATGTGCTTGTGGACCTATTGTATCAGATCTATGCTAGATTTGAGATGAGGATTTCAGATTTAAGAGATTTTTCAAACATAACAGGTTGTGGAGCTTATAGTTCTATTATCTTGGGAATGGTTACCACTTTTCTTGAGAATGTGGGTCACTTTCTATCTGGACTTGGCTTTTCGTGATTCTTTTAGAGAAAGCTTACTAAAGCCTGTATGGTTAGTGGAACACCAATATTTTGTATTTGATTTTCATATGGAAATGCATTGCTTTGCCACATTTTGTAAAAGCGTCATATATGAGAGTGGTTTGCCATACTCTTGTATATGCTTCATTATTGAAATATATAACTTCTTTTGTACATGGTTGATGTTTCATTCTGATTATCTCTTTTGTGTTCAATAATACTCTGTTTCATGAAATCATATTTCGGTTATCATTCGAGTACACATCACATGTACTCGGTTTTTTTTGGGCAGAGTGTATTGTCTTTTGTTAAGCAACATCATGGTAATGTTGCTGTAGCAAAAGACAACACACTCTGCCCAAAAAAAAATTTGCAGGTATGGTCGTCGGTATACGCGACGGTACTCCCAGTAATGTCATCGGAATAAGCATCGGTACACCCAGCAGGCGACGGTATTTCCAGCAGAGGCCTCGGTATGGGCGTCGGTATTACCGACGCCTATACCAACGTATATATCGATGGTACTTCCAGTAATGTCATCGGAATAAGCATCGGTACATCCAGCAGGCTACACTATTCCCAACAAAGGCCTCGGTATGGGCGCCGATATTACCGACGCATATACCGACGCGTATACCGACGCATATATCGACGCTTTGTTACCGACGCATATATCGACGCTTTGGTACCGACGCGCACACCGACCTTCACACTGGCGTCGCAACAAATAAAGCCGCGTTCATTTTCCTCGGTAAAAACCTCGGTATACCATCCATTTGTCGTAGTGTCACCATAGACATTCTCAAGCTTCACACACACATTACATACTTCAAAAAATAAATGAAATGGGTAGACAACACTTCCATGCACTCAATTCAAGCTACAATCACACATGCAAGCTCACAAGCAAAGAGATACAAGAGAAAGAATAGGAAAATTCGAAAATCTGAGCTCTCTCTTACGTATAATGGCAAAAAGAAATGGTCTTTTCAGACAAGAGATTGACATTTTTATTGGCAAACTATAATCTCCTAATATGTTACGAGGAATATGATACAATGTTTGGGATTTATGCATCTAGAGGACTCCTCTAGTACATTTACATGGCTTTATGATATTTCCATAGAAACTTGAAGAAGAAAATTGATGCTCATAATTGAATTTTTTTGGGTTCTTTTTCTGTGTCTCTTTTCTCTACAACACTCTCCCCTTGTTTGTCTCTGTCGTTCTATGATAGGCTTTGTGGAACACTCTCCCACTGTTTGTCTTTGTCGTCCCACGATAAGCTTTGTGGTGACAATTCAGGCTTCCATGCATGCATTTAGTGACTAAGAATATGACTGTCTTAGTCACCCGTTTCAACTTTTCAGCCTCTAAATTTTGGCGTTCGGAATCTTTGTTCTCACATAGTTGGCCCAATTGTATTGCTTAAGTCTGTTTTTACTTCTTTTCACTGCTTGCACCTAGTGGCTAAGAATGTGACTATCTTAGTCACTCTTTTTTGCTTTTCAGCCTCTGGTTATTGGAAGGATCTTGTTTACTTCTTTGTCTGCATTCCTCAAACCCCGTCGCATTGTTGAAACCTGTTGATTTCTTTTCACGACACGCAACCAGGGGTAAGGATGTGATTATCTTAGTCACCCTCTTCAACTTTTCAACCTCTTCCCCTTTTCAACTTTTGGTCTTTGAATAAATGTTTGTTTTCACTCTTTAAGACTTCTACAAAGACTTCCGGGCCGTCGCCATTCTCTTCGTCATCGTCAACCTCAACCATACCTACATCTATGTACAGAACATCGTCTATCGTCTGCACGAAAGACGAAGGATGGATCGAATCACGACAGAAGGAGCGCTAATCCGATTCTGGGGGAGTCTCTGGATGAAGAATTTTTCTTTGGATCTGCAAAGGGTATGAATGGGATGCGCAACACTTACGGATCTACACCTTCTAACGCTCCCTTAACATATGATGATGTCTTTGGTGGGCCGCCCAAATATGCCGGGTCATCGTATTCAAAAACGCCATCTGCTCCGTCAAAGCAGTCTGCATCAACACAATCATATGATGACATCTTTAGAATGCCACTCAAGACTTCTGCATAGGCATCTTCGGCTTCCAATAAAAGCTCTTCTTTGCCAGTTTTTGACCCCCTCTCTATGACGATGATATATTTGGGGGTGTGCCAGGAATCAGGAGTACCACTGTTGCGTATGATGATGTCTTTAGTGGAGGCTCAACTGTAGGAACAGGCCCTAACGTGCTTGAAGATTTACTTGGTGTGTCTGAAAGCAGAGACAGGTCATCTACTTCAAAAGAGCCCGTTCTTGATGAATCGGTACCCACTGCGGGATCGAAAGATTTCGATGATCTACTCCCTGGATTTGGGGGTACAGAGCCAGTCAAGCCCAGGTACATTCAGTGATTTCTGGTGATGCAACTTTGAGTATGGAGCAACCGTCAATTCTGCATGGCAAGACATGAAGAGGGGGGGTTTGTGAAACCTGTTAGATAGGGAGGTTTATTTATTCATATTTTTGTTAGAATTTCTGACTTTGCTAGCTTATTGTTCTCAACCTGGGTATGCTATCCACATATTTCAAATTGGGGATTGAGGTTTCTTTCTGTATTCAATGTGTTGCTTGATAGGATTTTGCTCGATGAAAGTTGTCTAAATTTTTAATGTAGGAGCTGTCTTTGGGACATACATAGAAATCCTTACGGAAAATCACAGGAACCCTACTTTTTTCAATACAAAGATGTGAGATCTATAGTTACCCTTTTTTTTGGTTCATTTTTTCAATAATTCAGGTCCGATGAAGCTGAAGAGTTCTCAGAAAACAGTTTCAATAGGAAAAAGAAGAGTTCCTTTAGTATGCATCCAAGTGATCCATTTGATGTGCTGCACGATGAGAATCCCTTTAACGTCCCAAACCAGTTGTTCAACCATCTGGTCCTCCATTCTCAGATTTAGAAGATATCAAAGGAACAACTGCATATGCATATTACAATCAAGATACAAACGTTGAAAATCCGTTTAGTGCTCCACAGACAGCTGCTCAGCCATCTGTTCCTCCATTTCCAGACCTGGAAGAGTCTACCAAAGGAACAACTCCACCATCATATGACTATTACAGGCAGAATTCAAGTACTGATCACAATGGGTCTGAAAGCGGGTCACCGCCTGTATTTAAAACGTCATCATTGCACGAGTCCCATTATCCTGATCCACCATTTTTTAGTGCTGTAGATGAACAACCTTCAACAAAGAATTAAACAAGTCCCGGTTCGCTGGCGTGGTGGTTGGGCCTCTCGCCTCTTGAGGCGGGGGAGAGGGTTCAACCCCTCTCTACTGGCAGCAACATGTAGGGACATATAAATCCCAGAAACTGTTGTATGTGGCTGTTGGCCACCGTTTGACCATCCCCGCCGTTCAATCCAGTTTGTAAACCCTTGTTCTTGTGGGATAAGTGGGGTCCCATGGGAACTATGCCCTTCCTTGCACAATTGCAATTTCAAAGTTAAAGTCCGGGGGAGTAGGCCTCGGCCGAACCTCCATTAAAAAAAAAAACAAAGAATCAAGCAAACAACAATGGAGTAAGTGAATCAGTAAGACATTCTAGCAGCCCCAAGATACCAAAACGAACCGAGTCTCCCTCATTTCTAGGTTCAGCCAGGCAAGCTTGGCAAGCGCAAGATGAAGTTGTGGATCCTGTCCTTACATGTAAAGTTCCTGAGAGTAGGCAAAGTGACGAGTACTGGATCTCAGTTGACGAAGTGAAATTGGTGACAGAACCAACCACTAATCCACCGCCATCAAGAAGCCCCCATTACCAGGTCAAAGGTCCAGCGGGTTGAACAGAAAGATAGCTGGGTTTAATCTAGATTCCAGCATCAAGGAGTCTTCTTCTCGCCATGAGTCTCCTCAATCAAACAGATTTTTGAAAGGGGCTAGTGAGTCAAGTAATGTTGGGACCACTGATAAGTCGAGCAATCCTTTTGATGATTTTGAGAAATTTGTTTCTGGTGTCTCAAGAGCAAGAAAGGAAACTAAAATGGACATGTCAGCTCCGACTCTAGATGAAGAGATGATTGAGAATAGAACTGCAGCCTCGGCATTAACTATAGCTATGAACGAGGCTGTGGAAAGGGCAAGGTCTAAGGCATTGGAACGTGAAAAAGACAAAGATTCAGGTTCTAAAGCTGACAAGGTTCAGGCATATAGCAAGGACACTAAAGAAGATGAAGAAGAAGAAGCTTCAGAAGCTGAAGAGAGACTCAAAGCTCAAGAAAGAGAGGAAAGGAGAAGGAAAAGAAGGCTATTCGTGAAAAGGAAGAGAGAGAAAGGCGACGGAGGGAAAGGGAGAAAGAAAGGGAAAAAGATAGAATTGCTCTTGGAAGGGCTGCTGCTGATCGAGCCAATAAGGAAGCACGGGAAAGAGCAGCTGCTGAGGTTAGGCAGAGGCTTGCTGCAGAGAGAGCAGCTGCTGAGCGTTCTGCTGTTGAAAGGGTTACTGCTGAGGCACAGGAGAGAGCAGCAGCTGATGCTAGGGAAAGGGCTGCTGCAGAAGCACGAGAAAGGGCAGCTGCAGAAGCTAAGGAGAAAGCTGAAAGAGCTGCGGTGGAAAGGGCAGCTGCTGAAGCTAAGGAGAGAGCTGAAAGAGCTGCTGCTGAGAGGGCTGTTGCTGAAGCACGAGAAAGGGCAGCTGCAGAAGCTAGAGAGAGGGCTGCTAATGAGGCAAAAGTGAGGGCTGCTGCTGAAGCATGTGAAAGGGAAGCTGCAGAAGCTCAGGAGAAAGTTGAAAGAGCCGCTGCAAGAGCGTGCTGCTGCAGAAGAAGCCAGAGAGAGGGCTGCTGCTGAGAGAGCAGCTAGTGAGGCAAGAGCCAGGGCTGAACGGGCTTTTGTTGATGGAGTAACTGCTGAAGCATGGAAACGTGCTGCTTAGAAGGCAGCTGCGGAAGCAAGAGAAAAAGCTGCAGCAGAAGCAAGGGAGAAAGCTGCAGAAGAACGGGCTGCAAGGGAGCAGCAACGAAAAACTGGAGATGATTTAGAGGCCTTTTTGCTTCAACTTCCCGTCCTGCGAGTAATCCGAAACAGAGGTCTCCAGCTAGAGTGAGCCATTAATCATACTTTTCTTATTGCTTATGCATATTTCAGAATAATAAATAGGAAATATCGGTGATATCTAATGTATTTCTAGGGTGCTGCTTCCGATGTGAGACAACCAAACAAAGGCTTTTCAACAGAAGGGTCACAAAGAAATTCCAATGCTGCTAACAGCTCAAGAAGAGTGACTCAAGCAAGTCCAACGGATGACTGGACATCTCTGTTTGGTAATAAGGATCTGTGTTCAGCGTTTATAACTTTCCTCCCCACTTGTGCCGATCTTCACTTCCTTAGGAATTTTGAGCATTTCTAAGGCACTTTGGTATGTGCAATGTGCATAAATGTGTTTGCTCATTCAAAAGTGTGAGTATATATGTACATGGATGCAATGCATAGATCAATATTTTCATGCATTGAGAAGATGGTGAGAATCTCATTATTGAGTGCTTTTAGCCAAAATGTAGAACATGGTGTTTATAGAAGATTGTGCATGTATGGTTGATGGTTACATTCTTGTGAAAGTGTGGCACAATTCATAGCACTTGGCTGATACTCTGCATGAAATCATTCATGGGTGACAATTTTTCATCAGCAGAGTCCAGAAGCTTTTTTAAACTGTATATTCATGTGCGCTTGTCTTGGCAGGTAGTTTTCACTAGTTCATAGCTCTTGAACTCATTCTTAGCACACATCAAGAAATAAAATTCCACTTCTTTTTTTTCTACAGCTTTCATAATTGAAAGTAACTATGCTCAAACTGCAAATGGGGAATCAGAGAAAAGTAATTCAAGCCCAAAACTTTCATCCTGGTTTCTAGTGAATCCTAATAAACACTAAGCTTTAAATTGTGAAATAAGCCTTCCATCTCTACAGCTATGACTGGGTCTGCTGATCTCTAGAGTTATGATTAAAGTTTGTATGAGAGATCCACTTATTGACATGTGCTTGTGG
>CM035427.1:107123837-107128837 GCA_020310875.1 Ceratopteris richardii
AAGATCTTGTTGTTGCAATAATGGTTCCTTTTCCTCTTTCGTAAACAAGGATCTGGGTCATATAGTTTCTGCCGATTGTTCTATTCTTCCTACTAGTAGCTTAAAAGAACTTTTTTCTAGAGGAACAAAATATAGACTTCATACCTCTAAGGATGCTTGCATCCTTAAAGATATAGAAAAGGGCATTGATAATTTCATTCTGAAATTTGAAGAATCTTTAGGTATTCGTGGAATTTTTACACATTGGAAATCAATAGTAATGAAGAAAGTTTCTATGAAGGTTGATATAGCTTTAGGGAGGAATTCCCCTTCATTAGATAGCTTATCTGTAAGTGATTTGACCTCACTAAAATATTTTCATAGGAACTTTGTGATTTCTTATGTGGATAAATGTCCAAATAATTTTGTTTTTACTTGTAAAAAGTTTTATGTAGACTGTCTTATGAAAGAAACTCAGTCCTCTACATATCAATTTTGCAATGTTTCTTCTGGAGAAGTTATATCAAGCCATCAAGATTTTTGTAAATCTTATGGTTTCAAATTGTATCAAAATTTACCTTTTTTATATACAGTTTGGAAATTCCATAAGAACCCCATCAAACCGAGATTTATAGCTGCATCTTGTAATACTTCTCTCACGGATGTTTCCAAATGGTTAAGCAATTGTTTTAAAGCCATTTTACCTACTATTCATGATATTTGGAAGGAATTACTCAAAGATGCAGATGTGCCAACTTCCTCTAGTTGGATATTAGATAATTCTCTAGGTGTTGTTCCTGTAATAAAGTCTCTCAACTCTTCAAGAACTATAGAAGAAAAATCTGTTCCTTTGGGGCTTCAAACTTTTGACTTCACCACTTTGTATACAAAGTTAGATTTGAATGATTTAAAACATAGAATTTCTTCTTTAGTTAGGAAAGTTTTCTCTTTTAAATTCACCAAAGATAGATGTAAGGCTCTTTTGGTAGAAAAATCTGCATTACATTTTGATTATTTATGGTTGAAATCCAAGTCTGTAGATATAGATAGTAAAAAGAAACGTTACACTAAAATAGTAGATGAAACCGACATTCTTCTTTGGTTAGAGTTTCTTTTAGAAAACTTGTATATTTCAGTTGGTGATACTTTATTCAAACAATGTATTGGAATTCCTATGGGTACAAACTGTGCTGTCTTTCTTGCGAATTTTTATCTTTTTACTTATGAATTTGAATTTATGGAAAGGCTTGTTTTAGCTAATACCTGTCCTATCATTATACACAAACTTTCTAATATTAGACGCTTTGTAGATGATCTGTTTGTTCCTGATTTTAGTTCTTTTCAAGATTTTATGTATTTAGACAATGATGCTTTTGGTGGTGGTATTTATCCCAAAAATTTTTGTGAGCTGAATTGTACTTCACATGGTGATTCTTGTGCTTTTCTAGATCTAAAAATATTTTAGTCTCCTTTTGGTTTGGAAGTAGACATTTATGATAAAAGATTAGAATCGGAATTTGCTAGCATTAACATGATACGTATGCCTCATATTGATTCAAATATTTCTCATTTAGCAAAGTACGGTGTTGTTTGCTCTCAATTGTTTAGATTTTCTCGTCTATGTTCAAGCTTGTCTTCATTTGTAATTCAATGTTGTCACCTAATTTCTTTGCTTGTCCAAAAAGGGTATTTATTCAAGAGATTTTCAAAGAAGGTAAGGACTTTCTTACTTCGTAACAAGTTCATTTATGGTTCTTCTTTTCATGTGTTCAAATTAATCATTAGTAAATTCAATAGAAAAGGCGAACACTATTTGGGTTAATGATAAGGTATTTTGTGGTTCCTTCCCCCCCCCCCCCCCCCCCCCCCCCTCCCCCTCCTCCTTTTTCACTCTCTATTTATAGCTTCTTTCTAGTCTTTTGTTCTTTTATGTTTTTATTATTATTATTATTATTATTACTTTTATTTTTATTTTAGCTATTTCTTTATATTCATTATTATTATTTTTAATATATATATATTTTTAAAATTATTTTATAATTTTTATTTATTTATTATACATATATTTATTTATTTATTTATCTATATATTTATTAATTTTAATTTTAATTTTTATAATTCTAATTCCTTTCTTCTTATCATTTGTTTGTTCTTTGTGCAAGACTTTATCATGGCTGAGTTTGCCCTTCACTTCCGGAAGTGATAGAAACTCAGTTCGTTGACTTTGCTAGAGATCTTGATTTAGAAAGACTCTTTATTAAAGTTTGCACCTACTCTAGGGCATTGATGATGTGAGTAGAGATGTCATAGCTATTTGTCCAAGCTATGCATGATAAAGTTTAATTCTGATACTTCTTGTTTAGGACAGACATAGAAGTTGACGATGCGCATTTTATTTCGTTTTGTTTTTGTTTAATTTGCTTATATACATATATTTTTATAGATATAATCATTATTTATTTATTTATTTATGGAATTATTTTTTTATTTATTTTCTTTTATTTAAAATTCTTTTTTTATATATTTTATATTTTATATTTTATAATTTTTATTTTAATTTGTTTCTTTTTTAATTTATTATTATTTTTTATTATTTAATTATTTATTATTTTTTTATTTTTTATTTTTTATTTTATTTTTATTTATTTATTTATTATTTTTTGTTTTGTGTGTATGTGTGTATGTGTATGTGTATGTGTATGTGTATGTGTTCGTGTTCATGTGAGTGTGTGTGTATCTCTTTTTGTATTGGTTTTCTTTCTTGGTTGTAACTTTCATGTCTTATATTGGTCTGAAGTCTCTTGCTTTTGTTTGTTATTTTTTTCCAATGTGTATGTATTTGTGTTCTCTATCTTGAGTTCGTAAGTTTGGATAACTCTGAACTTATGAAGGTATATATCGAAGTCACATAGCGGACATGCAAATCTTTTGATTTTCCTCCGAGTTGTGACCAGCTGTTTGTTCTTATTGGAAATATCTTTTTAGGGTGTGCATACCCCGACAGCTAATCTCTTCATACTTAAATGTTTGGGTGTCGTAGTTTGTGATTGTGAGAATGTCCGTTTGTGTACGTGCGGTCATGGGTGTGTATGTGTATGTATGTGTATGTATGTATTTGAGTGTGTGCATGAATGTATGTGTGTGGGTTTATTTTTATTTTGTATTTTATTTTTATTTATTTATCTATTTTTAATTTTTATTATATATTTTTTTCAATAATAATAATTTTATATATATTTATATGTATTTATAAAATTTTAATTTTTATAAGTTATTTATTTTCAATAATTATAATCATTAATATATATATATATGTATGTGTATATATATATATATATATATATATATATATATATATATATATATATTTATATATATATATTTAAATAAATTTATTTTATATTACTATAATTTTTTATGTTAATTTGGCTTATTTTTTCTTAATTTAGGAATCTTTTATTTTGTTTATATCTTTTGTACTTTTTGGATTGTGTGTTTTCTATGAGTGTTGTGTTTATATGCATGTTGTTGTGAGGTATTTTATTATTTGATTATTTTATTCTTAAGTCTGCTTTCTCTCTCTTTTTTTTTTTCCTTTTATTTGTTAGGTTTGCTTTATTTATTTTTTATTTTTGATTCATCTATTTATTTAAAAAAAAAGAAAAAAAAAAGAAAAAAAAAATTGGGTCTTTTTGACCAAGGGTTCTTTGTGTAGTTTCATGAACAATTTCTTGTGGCAGAGGAAGTTAAGTAATGATTGTAGCAAAGGATCACGGGCACTTGACTGCACGTTTCGTCGATGATCTCTCAAGTGTAACAAGCAGCTTTATTTAAGGGCCCCACTACTTAGTAGCAGCCCTGCTACACAAATGGGGAGTGTGGTTAGCACTTTCTCTAACCTAGGATCTTTGGCCTACAGGCGGGCGTTGATCTGATTTTTTGACCTGACTATACACATTTCTCATAATACTTATTCAGTGACTTCGAGTTCCAATTTCGACCAGGTACGTGCTTCAACCTCTTCTTCAAATCTTGTTCCTTATCGTGTTTATAGTAGTGGAAGAGAAAGGTTCAAATTCTTAGCTAGATCTAATTTAAATTCTTTGCATTGCTTAGATAATGGTCATATTCATTGGTTTTCTTTCAAAACGGCCTTAGTTAATACTCATTACACTAATAATTCAATAAAAGCTCTTCTTCGTTTAAGGCGTTTAAGAAAAAGCATTTGCATGAAGATAATCCTTTAAGTCCAATTCATTGTTCACAAGTCATTTATGTGATCTATAATATTTACGATAGTTCATTTTTATATGTTGGTCAAACTTTTAGGACTGCATTTATTCGTTTTCAAGAGCATGTTAGAGAAGCTAGGAAAATTCATTCCAAAAGAATTTTAATTGAAAAAGTAAAACCTCTTTATGCATCCATAGCAAAATACGGTTTTGAATCGTTTCGTTGTTTTCCTATTGAACACATAAAAGGTAATTTTAGAAACTCTAAAGAGTTTTACAAAGCAGCTTTGCCTAGGGAGTTATTTTGGATGCGAACTTTACATACCTTCTTTCCTAAAGGCTTCAATTTAGAAGGAAAATCTAGCCTTCGTAAGAGTAAATCTATCAATAAGAAAACTCCTATGTTATGGCGTAGATACCCAAAACTTTCCTCAACTGTCCAATCTTCTCAACATACAGAAATTTGGGTTCCACATCGTAATATTAATGTTTCTATTTCCTCTCCCAATAGGTCCCTTAGTTCTTGCTATAGATTAGACTCTTCTCATGAGGATTTCCCATCATCATCTTCTAATGAACATTTGTTTAGCTCTTTGGCTGATCAATCTCTTAAGTTTAGTGATTTTAAAAGAAGATTAATTTTCTTGGATAGAATTATGCAAGAGGGGTCTTTTTGTTTCAAAATCTTTGAAAAGTATAACAAAAGAGTCCTCTTTAAACTTCTATATATCTTGGAAAATTTCTCTCATGAGGATTTGAGTCTTAGAAAATCCCATAGTTTTCAACTTC